>OU612047.1:75409623-75852588 GCA_914767935.1 Coremacera marginata
TTATTCAAACCTAAAAAGAAAGAGGTGTTGCTTTAAGGTATTATATACGTGTAACAACTAAAAAAACACAGCTTGTTACAAAAATTTTTTTTAGATACAAGGAGTTATTATTTTTTTTCAAATTTATACAGCTTCTTGTACATAAAAAGTACTTTATAAAAATAATTTTTTTTAAATAGTTTTAAGGCTTTTATATAGAGGGCGCTGAAAATTACATTAAAAAAAAATACATCCAAAACGTTTCGATGGATATCGCCTTTCCTATGTATCTGAAACAAAAAAATCAAATGTTATTTTAAAGTACAGACCACTAATTTGACATCCCCCCTACGCACGACCTCCGGAGGGTTTTTAAAAATAATGGCAAAAGTTAAAATAAATAAAAAAAAAATTAAAATAAAAGAAAAGAAAAAAGAGTTTTTTTTTTTTGAAAAATTTGCACGTATATTATACCTTAATTAATTTAGTTCAACAATCGATTAAATACATAACTTTTATCATAAAATACGGATAAACAACGACCAAAAATAATTCTTATTTCTTATCGAAAAAATAACGATCAAAAAATTATTTTTAGTTCTGATCGAAAGAATAACTATCAAACATGATTTTTATTTCTGATCGAAAAAAACAATAAAAAAACGATCGAAACGAGAAAACGATCAACAATCATTTTTATTTCAGACCGAAAAAATAACGATCAAAAAATAATTGTTGTATTTGATCGGAAAAAAATCGATCAAAAATAATTTGTTATATGTGATTTCTATCTTAAAAGTCATAAAAAAAAATCATTTCAAAAACAGTATCTATGACTCCCTAGCGCCATTTTGCTACATTTCAAATTATTCTACAATAACTATTTATACATGATCTTTTGATCTAAAAATCAAAAGATTGTCGTTATTTTCCATCTTTTAAATAAAACCCTCAAGATTTTCAAGGTTGGGAAATAAAATGTACTGCTGTAGAAACGAAAAAAAAATTCCCATAAGAAGTTCATTGAATTTTTTGACAGTATCATTGAGTGGCATATAAAGTAGAATATGAGTGGCCAGCGAAGTTCTGACATTTTAACTCTCCACACATGGTTGTGAACTTGGCTACACTGAACAAATTTTTTTTCTTCAACAGCGTACTACCTAGCGAAAAAAAATTCCGCTGCCTATTCGCTGTCAAAAAACTCAATGTATTTCTTATGGGAATTTTGTTTTCGTTTGTACAGCATACTGAGCTTAAACATTTCACGATATGCACAACACAATTCTGTGGTGTTGGGTAAAGGGTAGAGGTAAAGATATAAACTTAGTGGTATTGAAATTTAGTAACTGTTGACATGTATCTTTTTTATCAAACAAGATCTGACTTGTACCTTTTTGACATTGAGCCAGAACTAGGCTATTACTTCACAAGTGTGGTTACCCGCGGTGCCTAGTTTTTGTGAGGTTAGTTTTGTTGTGATGTATTTGTTATAGTTCCGTTTTGGCTATATCGCCAAGGACAGCAACTACAATACGTGTCAGAGCCTATGTTTCCAAACTCTTGATGCAAAAAGGGTTATGGTGGTTGTATATATGCACAGCCAAGGCTTTTGCACGCATTTGTGAGCATAAGACAGAATGAGGTTTATGTCTTACAAGAAAGTTATTCTTTGCAATCCTGTATCTCTGTATTGAGTAAGTGAAGATAACTTTTGTGGGCGATATTTGCTAGTTCCGTTTTGGCTACATCGCGACAGCAAGTACAATACGTATCAGAGCCTATGTTTCCAAACTCTTAATGCGGATGAAAGGCCGATGCAAGCTTTAAATTACATATTAGCGTGGTTTATTATGCGTATTTGAGAGCGTAAGCCAGAACTAGTCGAATGTCTTTAAAAGATAGCTTTTCGTCAAAAAATTGTTTAAAAAAACTGTTTGCTCTTATTGAAAAGGAAATAATATATTTGAGGTAATTACAATCGATTTATGTTAGTCATTTTTAATACAATATTCTGTAAAGTAGAGTCTGTCAACAATAAAAATTGGGTGTCAGGGAGCTTTTGTGTTGATATACCATTCAAGTTATGCAATGATATATGACAATAAAGGTTTTTTGACTCTCATAAAAAAGAGTGGAAAATCATTCCCATCTGTAAACATTTTTATAGATTAGCTTAGGATTTTTTGTCAATAGCAGTGGCAAAACACGCATCCACACCCCACACTCATAAATTTTCAAACCACACTGAAAGCTATAGTAGCGTGCTTGTGCTTCAATACGTGTGGCGGCAGAGAAAGCTCTGTGCCTACGCTGCCGCGAGCTGCCGAGCACTGACTTATACCCTTTTACCCAAACCGAACGCTCAAATTTCTCAGTTGTATCTCTTTTCACTTCTTTTTACTCACTAAAATCATTAAAAAATTAATTATTTCTCTTTTCCCAAACATGGAAATCACCTGGCTAAAACCATCTATGAATATTTACGGAAATCACAAAAAATTGACATTTACCCCTTTCACAAACATCACAGAATTGATCAAAGAAGCTCGGTCAAAGTCCTTTCAAGTGCTGAAATATCCATTTGAAATATCCTCAAACTTGAAAATCGAGCAAGTCTTCCATGATTTTTCAAAAGTTAGAGAATTTAGCTTTTTCCTACAGTTTGACCAAATTTCTATGGTTCGTAAAAAGAGAATCAAATTATTTTTTGGAAAAAGATTAAATTCTGAAAGTTTAAGCAAAATCAGTGGTGGTCAACCCGTATGACTGGTATGTTTAATATGGAATGACAGAATGGTTAGAATTTTTGACTAACATCAAATATCATCGGAATAACGAAATTCGAACGATTACGCAAATTTTAATTTTTTTTTTTATTTTTTTTATTGAATAAAATAAAATATTCGTAATGGAAGATGGAATTAATAATGAAAACAAGCTTATTCATCAAATCTATGAAGTATCGACTTCATAACAAATTCGTTTGGCTTGTTAGTTGTGTAAATAAATCCATATTATTGCCGTACACAACATATTTCAGCTGCTGTTTTGATCACTTAGAAACGTGTTTTTTGAGACTTATGCAAGCAGCAATCAAATAATAACCGCTCGTATAAAATCTGCATTGACTGTTAGTATTTTTGGGACGTAACAAATGGAATACATAAACCAATATTTTAATTTATACGCATATAGTTACAAAATGAAGACATCATTCATTTGGCTGATGCCTTGCTCACCGTCAATCTTATTGAGGACATGGTGGTGAATCAAATTTCAAATCCATTAATAATTTTATTATACCAAAAGCAATGCCTTCAATGAGTTAAAAAAAAATTAAAGAAAATTTTCTGTTTTTGTACCGAGTTTTTTATTCGGTAAATGCTTTTATATTTCACTAGGTTTTTTCTTTCTTCAAATAAGACTAAGATACATACAAGTACGTTTATAAGTAAAGCGATGAAATAAAATACGAATTTATTTACATGTGAGTTTGAATTTTTGGTCGATAAAAGACAGTGAAACAGCACGCACGCGCACCCACAGACAGCGATGTGAGTGCTGAGAACTTTTTAAAGAGTACGAGTAAATGTAGACGGCGATAAAGTTGCATCACTCAGATTCTGGCAGATGAAAGTTTAACAATATAGGTAACAATAAAATAATTAAAATAATGATAACAAAAAAAGTGTACTAGCAGAAAAGCGGAGGCTGAGTTCGAGAATGTCGACGTCGATTCGCGATGATATCAAATTCTAGTGAACCTAATGGCCGTGGTGACCGTATGAAATCGCGGGTGCTGCATAAGCTACTTTCGCAACGGCAGGCACTGCTGCAATAGCAATGGCCGGCTTGGCGACGACTGGCCCGCCTTTCTTTTCGACTACTGCGTTGAAACCATTCACATGATCGGCGGTGTATGTGACCTTCCGTATCGAACCATCTGGTTCAGCCAAAGTGTAACTGCCATGAACGACGCCGTTTTCAAGCGACTCATGCGCTGACTTGGAGTCACCTGTAGAGTGATCCGATACGCCATATGCATAGCTGTATTTTGGATTTGGGTCGTAGGGTTCCGGTACTGCAACCTTAGCGACAACTGGCGCCGCCTTTACGTAAACGGGAGCTGGTGCTGGATGAGCTACTATGGCGGGTGCAGCGTGAGCATATTGGACAGCAGGTGCTGCGTATGATATTTCTGGAGCATGGTAACCATGCGATTCATACCCACCACCCAATGGAGCTGCTTTGGCAATCGAAAGTGCCAGGCACACAACTGACACCACCTATAAAAAAAAAAAAAACAAAGTTATGTGTGTTAATTTATAACACTTTACAAAGATAAACTTTGAATGATTTTCACTAATCACAATGACGATTTTTTTTTTCTTCCACGGGACGCGCTCAACTTTACCTTAACGAACATTTTTTTAATTCGATGTGCTCACTCACAGAAATACAATTCAACTTTGAGATAGATTCTTCAAGCAATCTTTGCTTATATAAGCGATTCGAAGAATTCAGTCCACCACTAGTCGGCATCTAATGAACTAAAATGGCCAAATGATAGACAATTTCTGTGCTTGGCATCATGTCGCAGTCGCTACAATTTGACGACTAACTAAGTGCTATATTAAAAAAAAAAACACTCTTCGCCAATCATCTTGGTCACTTGTAAAAAATCGTTTTTGGACTGATTTCATCACGTTGTGCGTTTTCTCAATGGATTAGTTTGGCGGCTAGCTAGCTGCCTGAGTGGTTGCCGTGGTCTTCGTACTTATTATTATTTACGTTACCCAATTATGTGGAAAATATTGGCTCATAAAATGTTGAATTTTTTATCCTAACTACTTTTTCAGTACGCACTTGAAAAGAAGTCGGTCGCTGAAATAACATTCCAATCTTTGTTTTATGCGATAGTTATAGCCGGCTGTGAGTTCGTCTATGTAGTGTAAGAAAGGCGCTAACATTTCTTTCGAGCAAGCTTCGGGTGTATAATATTGGCTTCTAAAGGAATATCGTTATAAAAAATACCATCCATCCAATTAAGACTTGAACTTATAAAAAATGTACGAAAGTTTAAAAAGATTACTTAAGCAAATAAAAAATTACCGAGACCTAAGAAAAAAATGACATAAATAATAAAAAATAATAAAAATTTTGCTATATCGCTTAAAAGTGGTTTTAATCTTTTTCTTTAAGAGATGCAGCGCTCTCTTGACTAATAAGGAAAGGTCCCCAGGTGTCACTCGCCAATTTGAATGATTTTCGGTTATGTGATAGAGAGCAAAAATCTAAGGCTGACGTATTTTTTATTCGTTTACGATTCCTAATCGATGATTTAGGGTTTCAAAATCATCGGAAATTTAACTTTTTCATCACAACTTCACTATTTTTCATGGAAACATATACAAAGAAATTTAGTATCAAAAAAAAAGGTATTCAGGAACCAGATTGTAATTTTGTCCGTATCCGAAATTGTTTCATTTTCACTTATGATTACTTTAGGAAGTTTTAGAAACTTATTTTTAATTTGAAGGTTTTTATATTAGAACTTTTGTATTTAAAAATTCACTTATTTTCTTGAAAATCAAGTTACCCACCAAAATGTTCATAAAAAACAAGTTTTTAATTTTTGATTTTATTAAATTTTAAAAGATGGGTTTCACAAAAAGCAAGTATGCAAAAACATACTGTAATCTTGTTCCAGTTGTAAAAAAAAAAACCAAAACAAAAATTAAATATATCATGGCCCATAATCATAAGCAAAATAAAAGCGACTTTAAATTTAGTATAAGCATTTTTGACAGTTTTTCAATGTAATTTGTTGTCAAATAGCTTGTACTAAATTTAGAGTTGACTTATCTTAATTGACCCATATCTTTATAAAATTAAAATTTAAAAAAATAAAATTATTTGAATTTTAAATTACGATTAGTAATCAATTAGATTCTTTTTTTTAAAAGATTTGTAGTCATTAGCTAATCCTTCAGAGAGTAATTTCTAATCAATAATTGATAACGATTAAAAATAATCAAATTATAATCACGATTACTTGAGATTAATTTCGGACTACTGTTAGAGACTATTTTTGATTATTTCAAGAATTTTAGCCCAAAGTACCAAACGTAAAGTAAAGTACATCGACTGATATTTCTTTTGAAAAATTAGTTCTTATGAAGGCAAATAGTTATTTGGAGTTGTTTTATTGATGTTGTAATGCATTTTTCTCGTTCTTCTTTTTTGACAGTATTTGTTAAAAATAATATAAAAATAATCAAAAAGAATCTCTAAAAGTAGTCGGATTTTTTTTTTATTACTTTTGATCGTGATTATAATTTGATTATTTGTAATCGTAATCATTTGATTACTGAGCCAAACAAAAAAGAATCATACTTAAATTATTTCCCCTTTTTAAAAATATAATCATATTACTAATGATTACGAACGGCTTATGTTCCAAGAAGCTTTACATTGCAGTTTTTTCTCTCTTAGGTTTGCCGTTGCCTGCAAAGAAGTGACAGCCGACAAAAAAATTATTTCAATTGAAAAAAATTTCTGTCAGATGGGGTTCGAACCTGGATACTTTCGCATACAAGTTACGCACCTTAACCATCATGCCACGGCTGTCACTTAAGTAAATATTTACTTTCAAAAATTTTTTGTGTTTTTCAATATTTTATGTGGCCACCCTTTTAATAATCAGCTGCATCCTCATAGGCATTCTGTCAATCAAGTTTTCTGGGTTTTATTTTTGACCACTCTTCATTGATCTACTGTCCGTAGATCGTCAAGATTTTGCGGTATGGTTTTCTTACTAGAACTTTTTTCTTTAACATATTCCACAAATTTTTTTATGAGGTTTATGTCAGACGATTACTCAGGCCAATCTGTTTATAATTTTTGATTATGATCTGCTTATGAGAAAAATTATTCTTTCTATTTTTCTCAGATAAAATTTTTCCTTTTATTTTTCCTTTTCCTTTTTTATTTATAGTTCACAATGCAGTCCAACACAGTATATACAGTTTGCCATTTGATGTTGAGTTTATCGTGCTTAAAATTTACAACTGTTTTTCAATTAACACAATTCGAGTTTAAAATTTAAAGGATTTTTGCTTTGATGCTGAAGTCGAATACAAAAAACTGAAACATTCTAGAACACGATGGCTATCTTTAGTACCAGTAGCGGAACGAATTTTAAAACTGTATCCAGAAATAGAAAAATTCTCTTATAGAAACAATGACCTTTATATCCGAATTGGCAGATGCGAAAGTAAAAAAAATTCAAAAAATGTTATTATGCAAAAGGTTTTTGAAAGTGAACCCGAAATTTTAAAAAGTAATAATTCAGTAGTTACAAAATATCTTATGATTTTTTAAAAGCATGGTCCAAAGAATTTCAAAAGTTTCGAATGAATAAATTTAAATAAAATGCCTGATTTAAGTGGAATGACATCGAAAATTGTGCTGAATTTGTTAACTTACGGAAAAAATATAAGTGTTTTGATCAAAATGTTAATTTAAAAAATTTTGTTTAAGAAAATTTATATAACAAGGAGTTCAAACAATTATTTGCCTACCAAAAATAGATGAAGTACTTTCAAATTTGTTCGAGTAGCGAATTTTTCTCAGAAGCTTTAAAAATATGTCAGTTCTTTCTTATGTTGCCTGCACAAAACGCTTACGTAGAAAGAATTTTTTACTTATGAGCTTGCAGTGGTCAAATGAAAGAAACAGACTGAAAACATCAACGGTTCGAACTCTTTCAGCAATAAGTTACAATTTCACAAACTCTGTTTGGCGTTTTTCGGCATATATGTCAAAAACAAAGCTTTATGTATGATTCTGAGGAGGACTGATAACTCGATCTCAATCAATTTGATCTAGTTTGCTATTTCAATTTAAAAATCTTCATGAATAATTGAAACATGGTTATTTGTTTTTTTTTTTCTCATTTATTCAAACCCTCAGCTTGTCTAACTGTTTGAAATAATTAGTATATGATGTTTTTTATTTTCTTTATGATAAAAACTTTATATTAAAAGAATGCTTATTTAATGGTTTTACTTTTTTAAAAAATGTCTTTGAAACAAAAAGGGATGTACGCATTTTTTTTTTAAACTAGTAAGAAATGTTTCAAATTTTTATGTATAATCTGCAAAAATATTTGTGTCATACGCTTAATTTAATTTTACCATTAGCTGCCACATAGAGTAATTTGTAAACAAAGTAAAATGCCGCACCCAGTTTTCTAGTATAAAGACTCCACATTTCATCGAAAAATATATTTATGGGTTAGATAAACGACGTGGGCGGAACTTGGGTACATACAGACGCGATGTCATTCAGTTTTATATATTAACAAACGTTTTTTAATTTTGATGGCGTCACTTTGTATTGAAGATAGGCGTGGTTTTCATCAGATTTTGCCTAATATCAAGAGTGGCTTATGTTAAATATCAAAGCTTTTATGCAAAATTTCAAGACATTTCTGTAATTTTTGCAGATTTTTAAGCGATTTAACGTTTTAAATAAAGATACTTTGTATGGGAGGTAGGCGTGGTTTTCATCCGATTTTGACAAACACCATAGTGATAGTCTATATTATATATAAAAGGCTTTGTGCGAAATTCCAAGACATGTCTGCAATTTGAGCAGATTTTTAAGGGATTTTACGGTTAATATAAAGCTATTTTGTATGGGAGGTAGGCGTGGTTTTTATCCGACTTTTCCAAATTTCAATGTCAGGATTTATATTGAAGACTAAAGCTTATATGCAAAATTTGAAGGCATTTCATAAATGTTTGTAATTTTGAAGAGATTAAAAATCGGTTAAAATAAAGTCACTTTGTATGGGAGGTAGGCGTGGTTTTCATCCGATTTTTCCAAATTTCATAGTGAGGATTTGTATTGAACATCAAAGCATACATGCCAGATTTCAAGGCATTTCATTAATTTTTGTGGATTTTGAAGAGATTTTACGGCTAAAATAAAGTCACTTTGTATGGGAGGGAGAAGTGGTTTTCATCCGATTTGGGTTATTCTCGAACTTGATCTTCCTTTTTTAAAAAGAAGCTTATATTTTGAATTTCATTGCGATAGCTTTAAAATTACGGCTGTAATCGTGTCAACAGACGGACGGACAGACGGACACACGGAAATCGACTCAGGAGGTGATGCTGATCAAAAATATATATACTTTTCTATGCCTGCCACGCCTCCTTAATGGCGTTACAAACGGAATGTCAAAATGATATACCCCTTACGTAGGACGCGTTGGGGTATACAAATGTTTATTTTATGTTTTTACTTTGCAATAAATGTTATTTAAATTTAATAAATGTCTCTTTTTTTTTGCCAATAGTTCTCCAATTTTGTCTACCATGTCCCATATGAAAAAGTAACATCTTCAGTGATTTGTAGTCACTACCAAAAAGTAAAGTTCTACCAGAAAACTTGGATTCGGTATGAATAAAAATTTTATTCGAAATAAGATTGTTACTAATTTCAAAAATAGTAGGGTAAGGTGGGGTAATGTGTGGTGTGATGTGCACAGTGATTTTTCGTACAAAATGTTAACATTATATAGTTTATATACAGTATATAGTTTTTCATAAGTGTTGGATACATTTTATTAGAGTTCTTAACCCTCTAACTGGTAAGGCTGCATGAGGACAGCTATCCGTTTATCATCATGCCTGCGAAAAGATACAGATCGAATACTTATTTGCCTTCTCTCAGTGATACTTTTATCGATATTTTAAACTCAGTGTGATCGCACTGTAATTGATTTGTTTGTTGAACTAATTTGTTTTGATTTTATTATCACTTTTGTGTGAATTGTTAGTGTCTGATAAGAAAAAAATTGTTCTCTTTAAATTTTTTACCGAAAGCTGAAAAAAATATTTTAAATATCCGATAGTATTAGGAATTTTTGGGAATGTGAAAAAAATAATAGGTTGCGCTTCAGAAACGAAAATTGAATGGCGGCCTCAGGGCAGCTATGCCAGTTAAAGCTTACTTTTTTTCCCCCTGTTTTTTATTGTTTTCTTTGTGTTGTCTATTATTTAGATGGATATTTAGAAAGACGGTTCAAGAAAGAAGAAATGTGACCGATGATCAGTTGCAGGAATTGATAAACTCGGTTTAATCAGATGTAGGGCATGACGGTGATTTCAGCAGTGAGGATGAATACAACGATCCAGATTAAATTCCGGATCACATCTTAGATGAAGATCAGCATTGCATTTCGCAGTGCATTAGAGATATGAACGAAGATATCAACTTGTCACTCATTAACATGACTTTCATGTCACTCATCAACATGACATCATCGACAACAGTCATTCCAACAGTGGTAGAACCTGAAAAAAAGATAACTGCATCTACATCGACAGGAGTGGGTACCTGGGATGATATTTCGGGGCTTTTTTGACCCCTTTTTGATTTCATAAGCCCTGAAGCCCTTTCAATTCATTTAAGGCCCTTTTGAAAAATTCTATTGAAAAATATCATCTAAATAGTATGTCATCGATGCACAAATTTCAAATTTTTATTAAAATGGTTTTAAATCGATCTCAGTAAAATAAGTTCTGTTGAATTTTTTGAAATTATAGCTTTAGAAAAACTAAAAACTCAAACAATTCTTATCGATTATTTTTTTTAAGCTATACAATATTTATAGGCTATGTAAGCCTACGCAAGTACGATTGTGGTAGGCTCCAGAAATACTATACTTGTAAAAATATATTAAGGGGGGACATGACATTGGCAGTTTTTTGAAATCTTTTAATAATTTGTATTTTAGTAAATATTCTTAAGATTCTAAGAAAAAAAATTTCATGGAAAAATTCCTACGGGTTCAAAAGTTACAGCCGGATTAGTGAGAGCGCATTTTTAATTTTTGCGCCACCTACGTACGGCAGCTGGTATATACTTGCTGTACTTGCTACCTGAATTTTGGTGGTTTGCGGTTTTCTGTGGAAATGCTATGCTATTTTTATTTGTGTTATTAACTAAAATGGCTCTGTCAAAAATTGTTTGGTGATATTAATTATATTGAATTTTTTTGGCATATTTTTGACTTTCGCAATCAATGCGCACGCCTTTTTTCAAAAGTGCAATGGAACCTATATATATGAAATAAAATATATTTAAAGGAAACATTTAAATTATACCATTTTGATCCTCAATTCACAAAAAAAAAACGCGAAAACATAAACTTCAAATTATTTTTATTTACCGAAACAATAGATTATTCGAAATCTATTTGGATATTTGTGGCCATGGCTGAGTATTCAAATAGAAAGTCTTTAATATTGAATAACAACTAAAGGCCCCATTCTTGTCAAAAATTCCCTTTTTTTGTATAAATTTTGGCCCTTTTACAGCTAAGCCAATATCATCCCTGGTGGGTACAGAAGTAGCAACAACAGTAGCATCGACTGCATCAGCTCTCAAACGGAGCTCAATATCGGAATACTGATGTACATGTCCATATACCGCTATCCACAATTAGAGAGCTATTGGGGCAAAAACGCATTTCTGCCAATTAAAAACACCATGCCAATCAAGAAATTCATGACAATACAAAAAAATTTCATTTCAAGATGAAACGCAGCGCAAAAAAAAAAGGCCAGCCGGGGTACGATCCACTTTTTCGGATTCGCCAATTAGCCGTCGAAATTAACTTACGATTTGATTCGATTCCAAAAACCGCTCGATTGTGTGTTGATGACCAAATGTTTAGTACAAAAGTTAACCATCACCTTCGGCAGTATATACGAATTAAGCCGCAAAAATGAGGAATCAAATTTTTTGTACTATGCAATTCTCTATGAAATGAAATGTATAATGGTGCAGGTGATATCCTTGTCTTACCTGGTGCACCCGATCTTGGAAGCACTGCGGACGTTGTCGTGCGTTTGTCACAAACAATACTTCGTTCACCATATTGTCTACTTTGACAATTTTAATACCTCGATGCCTTTATTGGTTTATTTGCGCTCAAGAGGTATTTATAGCTTAGGTACGATACGCGTAAGCCGAATTCCAAACAGCAAGCTTCCATTGGACAAGGATATAAACGAAAAACAAATAGGTTATTCCACCAAATATCTAAGCTCTGCGTTCGGTGTTGATATTAGCTCAGTTTTATGGAAAGATAATAGGAATCAAACGCGAATCGCACAGCGTCTACTTTCGTCGTCATTGAACCATTTTTAAGAACAAACCCAAACGAACAAGCAGCAAAGGCATCGCTTTGTGATCGAAAAGAGAAGAAATTTGTCGAAATAGACTGACCACAAACTATTCGCGAGTATAATAATCATATGGGTGGAGTAGACCTTATGGATGGACTTATTGGTAGCGTTACCATCATATCTCTTTAAAAGAAGACATGTTCTCTTTTTTCTCGGGATCTTTTTTTAAAATGAAAAGTTATCTTTTTTTTTGAGATTGCTTAAAAGCGCTTTCGGAAATTTATTCTATTTTCTCTATTCTATTTTTTTAGAGATAAAAAAAATTATTTATTTGAACAAGTTTAAAAATGACAAATCAGAAACAATTGCCAATTTTATTATAAATTATCTCAACAAATTTAATAAATACTATACTGAGACAGAATTTAAACGAGTAATTAAGATATAATACGTGTAAATTTTACAAAAAAAAACATTTTTTGTTTTTGTTTGCTTAATGTATTCTTTATAGTTTCTAGAATATACAGACATGTTTTTAAAACGATACTTTATATTGCAGATTAAATAATAGTAGGTTTATAATCCGATAAATTAAAAAACTATGCAAAATTTAGAAAAACAAAAGCTTTAAATCGATTTCCTTAAAACTAGTATTTTAAAACGGCTCGATATATAACTCGAAATCTATTCGTTCAATTTGAATCTAAGGGCATTTTGCTTGTAATTTTGCTTTTAAGCATCCCCCTAAATTCAAGTTCCTACTATTTTTTGTTTTTTTTTTAAAAACAATAAACGCGAACATCTATCTCTTTTTTTAACTGTTTACTCTAACTTTCGCCATCATTTTAAAAAAGTCCCCCGGGGGTCGTGCGTAGGGGGGAAGCCGAATTAATGGTCTGTACTTGAAAATGACATTCGATTTTTTTGTTTCAGAAACATGGGAAAGGCCATATTCATCGAACCGTTTTGGATGTCTTTTAATGTCATTTTCAGCGCCCTCTATATAAAGACCTGAAAACTATTTTCAAAAAAAGAATTATTTTTATAAAGTACTTTTAATGAATAATAAGGTGTATAAATTTGAAAAAGAAAATAATAACTCCTTGTATCAAAAAAAAAATTTTTTGAAAAAACCTGTTTTTTTTTTTTGGTTGTTACACGTATATAATACCTTAATCGTTAGCGTATGGTTCGCAATGCAGTCTAACACGGTATAGACAGTTTGTCATTTGATGCCAAGTCTGAGAAATTATCACAGCTTAAAATTTACAATTGAAGCATCGACGCGAATAACGTCGTAAGCGACAAATTAATCAAAAATAGTTTTTTTGCATAATACCGTTAAAAATACGTTAAAATTAAAAAAAAAAATTGAAAATCGAAATCAAATGACGGTAAATGCGCCATTAAAAACTTTTTTCAATTCCTGAAAACTTATAATTTGTCACTTACAACGTTATTCGCGTCAACGCTTCAGCTGTTTTTCAATTTACACAATTAGAGTTGAAAATTTAAAGGATTTTTGCTGAAACATTCTTAAGACTGATGCTGAAGTCGAATACAAAAAACTTTTTAAACATTCTTAAATACGGTGGCTACCTATAGTACCAGTAGTGGAACTAATTTAAAAACTGTATCCAGAAATGAAAGCGTATTTTTTATCATCAGAAAATTGCCTTACTTTACTTAGAAATTGTTTTCAGTCGAAATTTAGTGAAGCGTTGTTATTTGCAGTCCATTAATTTGGGTTTTTATTTCATGACAAAATAACGGTTATGAAAAATTTAAAAATTTCTCTTATAGAACAATGACCTTGATATCCGAATTTGTAGATGCCATAATGGAAAGATGTAAAAATTAATTTTTTTCTTTGAGTGTCATTCAATTTAAATAATTGTATTAGACAAAAGGTTTATCAAAGCGAAGCGAACAAAATATGCTATGATTATTTAAAAGCATGGTCCAAAGAATTTCAAAAGTTTTCGAATGAATAAATTTAAATAAAATACCTGACGTGGGTGCAATCACATTAAAAATTGTTCTGAATTTGTTAACTTACGGAAAAGAGATAAGAAAATTAAAATAACAAGGAGTTCAAGCAATCATTTGCCTACCAAAAATGAATGAAATACTTAAGTAACGAATTTTAGTTCAGTTTAGTTAGTTTTTTAGTTTAGTTCAAGGAACGAGCTCTTTTAACGATAAATTATAATTCCACAAACGTATCATATTTGAAGTTTTTCGACATATGTCAAAAACATGAAACTTATTAAAACAAGCTGAAGAAAGCTTTAAGTATGATTCCGAGGAGGATTGATAACTAAATCTCAATTGGGTCTCGTTTGCCATATTAATTTGAAAAACTTTAAAAAAATTCAAACATAATTTTTTGTTTATTAGGTCTCATTTATTCAAACCTTCAGCTAGTTTAACTTTTTGAAATAATTACTATATTGCATTTTTTTTACTTTATGATGAAAACGTATACTATTTATTATAACATTTGTTACATATAATATCATATAAAAAAAAATTATTTTTACGGTTTTACTTCTTTAACAAATGTTTATAAAACAAAAAAAAATGCTATACGCAATATTTAAAAAATTTTTATTGTATATTTTTATTTTGTAATAAATGTTATTTGAATTTAAAGAAATGTCTCTTTAAGTTCTCTTTTTTTTTTGCAAGATTTCTCTTATTTTGTCCTAGGTTTCTGGTAACCCTACTCATGAATCAATTTATGCAGGTACATACAATTCCTGGTATTTAAATAAGAAGTCAAGTCGCAACCAAGTACTGATTTTGTCAAAAACTAACAAAAAATGTTTAATATAAGCACAAAAAACCACAGAAACTCCTCTCAAACATGGGACATCAAAACTCACCATAAATGTGTAAAAGGTATCAACCAGAGGTAAAGAGAAAGGAAACTTCATGTTTTTCAAAGATATTTCAGATTTCACTTTTTTCAACTCTATTTTTTATGCAAAACTTACGAATTGTCTATATGAGTTTTGATGTCTCATGTTTGAGGGGAGTTTCTATGGTTTATACCTTTTACACATTTATGGTGAGCTTGGATGTCCCATGTTTGAGGGGAGTTTCTGTGGTTTTTGTGCTTGTATTGAACATTTTGTGTTAGTATTCGACATAAAAAAAAAAAAAAGAGAACTCGGGCAATAAAAACAAAAAGAAACATTTTTTAAACTCAAATAGTATTTATTGCAAAATTAAAACATAAAATACACATTTTTTTAAAAATATTGCGTATACCATTTTTTGTTTTGAAAACATTTGTCAAAGAAGTAAAACAATAAAATAAACTCTTTTTTTTATTAAATAAAATAAATTTTATAATAAATATTAGAAGTTTTTATCATAAAGTAATTAAAAAATGCAATATACTATTATTTCAAAGCGTTTAAGAAGCTAAAGGTTTGGATAAATGAGAACAAATAAACAAAAAATCATGTTTAAATTTTCTTATAAAGTTTTTTCAATCAAATAGATATGAAATAGATATGAAATCAGTGGTTCTCTTATACTACCACCACATTTACAAAACTTATTAATTACCAAAAAATAGTCTTATGGGACCACCCTATTGTACAAAATTATTTTTCAATGCTGACATCATTTATAAAGTCTCCGACTCCCTAATACTAACACCATATAAATAAGACTTGTAAATTAACAGAAAACAGTTTTACAGGTCCACCCTAGTGTAAAAAATTATTTTTCAATGCTGACATCAGAAAGCACCGACTCCCTTATATTACCAGCACATGAATAAAACTTTTAAATTAACAAAATACAGTTTTTTGGGACCACCCTAGTGTAAAAAATTAATTTTCAATGCTGACATCAGATATGAAGTCAGCTGTCCACTTATACGAACACCATATGTATAAAACTTGTAAATTAACAAAAACCATTTTTATGGAACCACCCTAGTGTAAAAAATAATTTTTCATTACTGACATCAGATTTAAAATCACCGACTCCCTAATACTAACACCACATGAATAAAACTTGTAAATTAACAAAAAACAATTTTATGTGGCCACCCTAGTGTCTAAAAAATTTGTATTTCCTTACGTTAGATACGAATTCAGCGACCCCCTTTCAAGTACTGTCTGTCCATTTAATACATATTTTTAAATGGAAAAAAACCGCCATATATCCAAGGGGATATTGAGATTTCTAATTTAATTCTAATTTCTTAATTTTTTGTATAGGGACCCTTAAAAGTGTGTGGCATATAAACATTGAAGAATAAAAAACCTAGAGCCAAACGAATGAAATAAAAGGCACTCAAAAACCAAAATGAAACGAAAAGCAACAGTTAACAAAACCAAAATGAAATGAAATGAAATGCTCCTGTTTCATAACAACAGCAAAATTAAATTAAAAGCAACAAATTATTTTTATTGCTGTTGCTTTCGCTGTTGCTGTTGCATTTACAAAAAAGACAGTTAAGCAAAGTCAATTGAATTTTTGTAAGTTTTTTTAATCCTGAAAAATACGCTTCTATTTCTGAATACAGTTTTAAAATTCGTTCTACTACTGTGGTACAATAGGTAGCCATTGTGTTCTAGAATGTTTCAGAAGTTTTTTTATTCGACTTCAGCATCACAACCAAAATCCTTTAAATTATCAACTCGTATTGTATGAATTGAAAAACAGTTGTAAATTTTAAGCACTATAAATAAACTCAACATTAAATGGCAAACAGTCTGTACCGTGTTGGACTGCATTGTGAATCATACGCTACCGATTAAGTGCTCGTTGAGATTCTGTCTTAGTATAGTATAAATTGAATTTGTTTAGGTAATCTAAACATATATTTAAAATTGTGAAAAAAAATCTGTGCATGAAATATTTTTTTGAAATTCTTTTTGCGATGGACATTTTGAACGACGCTGAGTCCAAAAATCGCATTTTTAAAATTTTTGTGTGTCTGTCTGTCTATCTGTTAAAGCATCACGCGAAAACCACTGGATGGACTTAAATGAAACTTGACATCTAGGTTCCTTATATCCCCGGTCAACATATAGCCTTTTTATCCAGGAAAAAAGGTTGGACCCGGTAGGGGACGCTGCGATCGGGTTCCAGGCATTCTTTTTTTATCTTATCTTTGAAACCGTTGATACGATTTGCATGAAAATTTGTATGTAGAGGTTTTTGAATACGGTGAATTTGTATAACTTATCTACTCTGTTCTATTTTGAAAACCAGAGGGCACTGTAGTACAAATCTTTTAAGAAATGGTAAAACACTCCAAAACCGCTCATCTGATTAGGATAGAAATTTTGTGTATAGGGATTTTCGAGTATGGAAAGAGCTTTGGCACTTTTTTTTTTGTTTGAAAACCAAAGGGCGCTATTGTTCAAATACTGCAAGCACAGCTCCAAACCACTTATCCGATAAGTATGATTTTTATAAGAGGTTTTCAGATGAGGTGAGTTTTTTGCGCTATGTATTTTGCTATATATTGAACAGTACAGTAAATAAATACAGTAAGGCGTAGTAAAGCTCGAAGGGTGATATATATCTTCTTTTCTTCTTTATGTGTGTTTATATTCAACATTATTATTTTCGCATATCAGGACAGCTGATGTCAAATTCTGTTGTATTTGAGCTCCAATCAACACATGCGCAAGTCCGGTGCGTCGTACGTTGGCGTTGTTTTGACATTCCAATTTTCAGTGCTTATTTAATTGTTATCCAGTAAAAAAAGACAAAATAATGGCTCATTTGCAAAAAATTAAGAAAAGGAATTGTCAAAAACGTGGTAAAAATTGAAGGCACATTAAAATAACGTATGAAAGAATTCTTGGCCATAAAAATATCTGCAAATATGACCTAAGCTAACATTTGTTAAGCTTATCTCTGACTAACAGGCTACAATTTGCATTTTTCTATTGAATGTATGTAGATATTTAGTACATAATTACTTTAAAGATAATTAATTTTTAATTTTTTTTTTAATTTTAATTTTTATAATTAATTTTAAAAATTTTCCGTTTATCACTCATAGCATTAATTTCAAAACAATTCTTAGTAAAATGAATTTATCAACTTATCAATGTTACCTGCTGCAAGAAAAAATGATCAGAAATTTAAAGTTATGACTTTCGATGCAAGTTGCTCTGCTGTTTTTGAATACATTTAACTCAATTCTTTTTTGTCTGAAACGTTAATAAAAGTACTTTATAAAAATAATAATAGCAGTTAGGTAGGCATTTATATTTTTTCAATTTTTGTTCAAGAAGGTCCATAATATTAATGTTTTCTTAAAAAAGGGCGCAAAAGTGTATGTTGCAAAAATAATTTAATTCAAAATGGCATTTTTGACTCATTTTCATTAACACATTAAACGCTTTAGTAACATTACGACACGAGGTCAAAAGAGAACGTAAAAGAGAACGAAAAAATTTACATAAATGATTGCCAAAAATTCGTTTTTGCTCTGATGTTTTCAAAAATGTCCAATCTATTGAATAAAATGTAGAATTTGAAAATATACTTTCGCAAGCGATCACGATCATAATTTTTAGGTGTTGAATCTACATTTTGCTTATTTCGCCGAAGTTACCGGTTTGAAAGATGCACACAAAATTCCTTCAAAAGTTAATGAAAAGTTTTTCTAATCGACGAATGAATTCAAAAATTATTTGTACCAACTCCGAGCAAAGCCAGATATTCAACTAGTTTTTAATATAATTGGCAACTGATTCTGATTTGTCATTTTTTAACTTGTTCAAATACATCATTTGTGTTTCTATTTCAGTTATTGGATTAAAAATAAAATAAAAGAAACAATTTTATCTGAGAAAAATACAAGAAACTTCCGATAACACATTTAAGCAATTTAAAAAAAAAAGAACTTTTCATTTAAAATAAAAAAAAGTTAAAAAAAGATCTCGAGAAAAAAGAGAACATGTCCTCTTTTAAAGAGATATGATGGTAACGCTATTCATGAGGAAACACCTGGATATCTAGATACTATAGATATTATGAAAAACTCCAATTCTGCATGTCCAGAAGAAGTCATGTTTTAATAGTTCCAAGGCATAGCTCGTTAACATCTTCTCACCTGTTTTCATCAACGCTGTTAGGTTGTAGAATTCTCTACCACAAAAACTTAAGGAAATCACTGGGAAAGGTTCTTTTAGGCAATCTGTTTTATCTTATTTTTGTACTCTTCAGTATCTCTAGTCTCCTTCTTTAATTTTTTTCTCTAATGATTCTATTTTCTTATTTCTTTAATCTATACCTTACTTTTCTTCACTTTCAAATTTGTGTACTTTAAAGTTTGCATTAAGGTGACCTTTACTTTCTAAATCGTAAAAACCTAAAGTTTTTAAATTTAATTTATGTTCAAAAAAGCTTTTCTGTGCATTTTTAAGTAAATATAAAATATTAATAAAAAAATCAAAATTTTCGAAAATATTAAAAAAAAAAACATTAAAATAATCAAAAAAGTTCTAATTTTTTAGATTCGGTCGGTGCCCAGACCTTTATCTTATTTCAACAAATTGTCCATAAAATTATGTTATTTCTTCAAATTGTGTCGCCAAATGTCAATTCATGTATATTTCAAAAAGTTCAATCGAATTCGAATTTTTTTTTTCTACATTTTTGCGAAAATATCATCGATATAATTGTACATGCATTTATAATGTACTGATTAATTCTTAGATCATTTTTGTTTTTTACCCTGACCACTTTCCAAAATACAGTATTTATTTAAGTATTATTTTGGCTAGTTTAAAAGCAACATCGTTGCGGTATTTTGTTGTTTCTTTGCAGTTCTTTTGTATACGTCTGACAATATTTATGTACATTCAATTAAATTTCCGAACCTAACCAGCACTTGGACAAGTTTCAAATTGTGCGTGACTGTTTAACGAAATTCCGTTGCGCGACCTTGTATCTTTCTTGTTTTTGGCTCGAAACGCGTACCTTTTCAGTCCCAAAGTATGTGTTGCTAGGAAAAAGATTTCAATAATTGTTGTTGTGCGTTTGAAAAAAACAAAAAAAAAAAAAATCATTCAGTGCTTTTATTAAAATCTTACTTTAACTGGTGAACTGCACAAAACTGAAGGACAGCTCAAAGCATGTAATTGTTAAACATACATTGCAGCGTGTCAACCAGCCAACCCAACCCAACCCAACATATATGTTCCAAATTTATTTTTTTGTTTTCGACTGCGTGTTTGTTTTGTTTTTAAACTTCTTAGCTTAGCATCTATTGCCAATTAAATCCGTTGCATGTGTACCCAGTTATTGTCTAATGAAGCTGTCTCTTTTCACCGAATTTGGATTTATCTAAGCGGCATTTTGCCGTCTGCAAATGGTCTCTAGCAACGAAAATTTAAAACATTTTTGCACCACAGCGTATAAAAACACACACGGATACAAATTCAACGCATACAATCACAACCAGATTTTGGACAAAAACGACCATTTATAGTTAGCAGAACAACTTGTTGACGACAGAAATTAAGTGATTTCACTATAAATAAATTATTTAATTTAGAGTGTTGCACAATTGGTCGGTTAACGCCCGATGCACTGCTTATTGGTTGTTCCATTCACTTTTTTATATGCGATTCATCAATTCAATTATTATCGAATAGATGCAGGCATCCCAAAAGGGCTTTTGTTTGTATAGAGTAGGCTATCGGCTTTAGTTTCTTTATAAAATTGCTATTAAACAAACGCTATTCAATATGTTAAGGCGTAACACGCGTCTAGCAGCGTAAAAAATGTCCTAAGAGAAATGGTCTTAGTAGGTATAACAACAAAAATTTATTAAAATAAAAAGTACACATTGTTTATTGGTGTGAAGTGTTTTTGCGAAAAAAATCCCGAAAAATCCAAAAAAAAAAATTTTTTAAAACAAATACCATAAATGGTTTAGGCATAGTCTTGAGCTATGGAGGTGTTAATACGTCAGTCAAATGATTGAATCAATCAAAATTTGTTGTTGCTTTCTAATGTAAAAAAAAAATCACTTTATCTCAGAGCGAAAATGAACTCCAAAATCTTCTCTGGTCAGTCAAAATTTTAATTGAGCTCCAGAATCGCATCGATCAGTCAAAGGGTTACATTATTTTACTTATCTGCTTTTTAGTAGGCAATTAGTTTTTTTAGTTTAAACTACAAACAAAGGTAGTTTTTTTGAAGAGAAAATGAGATGTAGTTTCTTCAGTTCCTGCCATAATTTCATTAATTCTATTATTTTTTTATGGCGTGCATCCAAAGGTCATTAAAATAGGTATAATTTCCGGTGTATTGCTTTCCTAATGTGATCAATTTTAATCCTAAATGATCAGCTATATTTCCGCTTTTGTTTTCCATTCTGTAAAATTTTTATGCCCACAAAACAACTTAATTAAAGAAACACCAAAATAAAGTGATGCACGCAGCACGATATGAATTCACAAAATAGTAGGAAGCAGAAAAGTAGCAAATGCCTGCATCGGAGTTTCAATCAAAAAATCGTGTGTGAGCAAGCGTCAATCAAAATTTTCAGAAAGAGTAAAAGAGAGTTAAAAATCGCGATATACTTCAATCATTTGACTGATGTGTGAACACCAACTATCTTCTGCAATAATTTATAAAAACCGAAATTCGGACAACATAGTTATAACTGTTGAAACTTGAATTTTATTCAAAAAAACTTTAAGTGCCTTTTCCAGCATTTCGATCACATGGAAAATTGTAAACAGTCGAAAAACAAACATTTCTCTTTCAGAGTAACTTTTATAATTCTAAAAAAATATTTCTGATTTTCATTCGAAAAACTTTTGAATATCGTATTGCCAACATACCGTTTTTTCCATTCTGTTTTTTTTTTAGCTTGGATCAGCCCGTAGCCAGGATTTACCTTAGGGGGGGTTTTGATAAAAAATCTATAAATAGATACCAGTAATAACTGAAAGAAAGGATATGAAAATTTTTAAGAAAATCCGTCTTCTTTTAAGACTATTTGTGAATATGCCTTTTTTTAAATGACCATAAGAGAGATGAGATTTTTTTTTACAAATCACTTTTGAGTACTAACTTTTTTGATTTTTGCTTATGGTTTGTTGGAAAATGGTCCAAATGGAGTATTTTGAATTTCTTTAAAAAAAGTATTATTCCGGAAATTAGCTCAAAAAGTAAAAATGTGTGGGACAAAATTTTACTAATTCAACAATATTAATGTGAACGGTAAAAATAGGTTAGATTTCTTGCAGTTTATTAAAATCAAAATTAAAATCAGCTATGAAAAATGCAAACATTTTGTAATAAGTTCAGCTGGTGAAGCTGTATTCACAACTTTTATGGACATTTCATATAAACGCGAGAAAAAAAAATGTTAGTCTTTAGATTTGGTTTCTTTTTGGCTATCTTACGCTTTTATTGATCCCCATCTTGTGTACAACTATTTGAACCTGTGTGAACCCTAGTTCGAGTTATCTTTAAGGGCTAAAATATTACTGTTCTCGAAAACGATTTCGACAATTTAAATAAATTAAAAAGAATATATTTTAAGATCTTTAAAAATTTAACAGTTTCATTTTCTCATGATTCAATTCCAATAACAATTACTATATATATTTTTTTTTAATAAAATTTTTTGAGCAGAGGAATCGACTCCGATAAAGTCATATTTAAATTTCAGACTATTTTTCAAAAACCGTAATTCGAAAACTAGTTTTTGCAGAGCGCCAGTATCTTATACCCAATTTATTATATAACATATCACATGAAAATAAATTCATAAATTATAAATTTTTATAAAAAGAATGAAACAGCAACTTTTTTGGATATTTAAGAATTTAATCAGTAGTGGATTTATATTTAAATTATTTGCAAATTAAAAATACTAAAAACAAAATGTTTTTAACTTCCAAAATGTTTTGTAATTTTTTAATATAATTTAAAAATAATCTTAAAAAACTTAAATTAAAAAAAAAACTTAAATAAAAAAGCTTAAAAAACTGTAGTTGTTAATTTTTTTTATGAGAATTCGGTAACATGATTAAAAAATCATCAAATAACAATAGAATTGGACTGTATAAAATGATTTACAAAAACTTTTTCTATTGAGAATTTTTTTCGAAAAAAAGCATATTTAAATTTAACGTGATTTTCCGAAACCTGTTATTTGGAAAAGGCTTCGCACAGGGCTAAATTTTTGTGCCAAGTTGGAAATTTTAGATGTCTTATATACCAAAAAAACAACAAAATAAAATAGTCAAACTTTTTAGTTATTCGCTTTACGTGGAATACCCCATAATGTGTTAAATTTTGTGGTTCATGTCACTTTATTCTTTTAAAAAAGAAAAAAAACCCACTCAAATTAATGCTTTTTCAAAATTTTGGGTTTAATAAGCTTATCCAGGAAACGACAACTTTGTCGAAATTCCGACGAATTCATAACAATATCGAGCTATCTGCAAATATCGGAACAGTTTCACTTTTTATACGAATTTATAAAGAGTTTCAAAGAGTCTGAACAAAATCGTAACTTCTTCGTAACGTTTTCGTTAAGACTCGTTACGAAATCGTTACGACATTTCGTTACAAAGGCGTGTCAACCGCTTCATACGATATTCTTTATGATTTCGTAACGAAATCGGATTCCCCGAAATCGGATAGATTGCGAATTGTTTGTTACGATTTCGTTAAAAATATTTTTCGTTAAAAATATTGCGAAAGCGTAACGAAAGTCGTATGAAGGGGTTGACACGCCTTCGTAACGAAATATCTTAACGATTTCGTAAGGAGTCCTAACGAAAATGTTACGAAAAAGTTACGATTTCGTTCAGACAGTTCGAAAAAAAAGAAATTTTACTCGAATAGTTACGAATTAGTCGGAATTTAAACATAGTCGTCAACTATGGTTTGCTGGGTAGATATGGCATAAAAAATGTCAAGCTAATTTTCTTCAATTTACAAAATTATATTTGTTCTAGGCATAATTTCATATATATATTTTACTGGTTATCAGGGACTTTTTGAGCATTGAAACAGATTTTTAATATACAATCTCCTTGGAGATGAATTCCAATATAATGATTATGACTCTTCTAAGCAAAATTAATCTTTCACTTGGCCAAAAAAATTGTTCAATAATTAAGCGAAGTTTTCAAGAAAATTGACATCATTATCACAGTTTATCTAAAAAAAAAAAATACATTTTGAATTTAATAGTCTCATTTGTGTTATTTCTTTATACTTTCTGGACCCTAAGGGGGGGAGGGGTTTGAACACCTGAAAGTCCTCCTTGTCTACGGGCCTGGCTTGGATTAAGATATTTTTACGACAAAGTCCCCAAAATGCTCTTATTTTTTTACAGATGGGCCCTAATTTTATTCATTTTTCTCTTAAATACACGAAAACTAAATTTTGCGCTCATTTTGGCACGTGGCTTCTACGTAACTTGTATGAACATGTTTCGATGAATGTCGGCACGGGTTTTCGTGCTTTAAATGAAGCACGTTCTCATCACTTCAAATTTTATTTCAATAAAATGGTTTTTTAAAATTCTACTTCTTATAGTTTTAGTATAAAATAGGCCATTTGATTTTAGTACTCGATTAAGCAAAAAAAAAAAATCGATTTAACGAATTGGCCTGACATTCATTGTGTTAGTTAAATCGGAAAACTACTCTACTAATAACACTAATAATTCCTCATAATTTCCTCAGTACAGATACAGATACAGTTTAGATTCATTATTGCTTAACACAGAAGAAGTCCCCGAATATGCTCTGATTCAATTAAAATGTAATTCATCAATAAGCTATATAGTTAAATAACTATATAAATTCTTTACTTTACTTTATAGTTAAAGAATTTTTAACATGCTCTTGAAGTAGATAGAAATAGAATTTCGAAATTATGCCGTATGTCTCTTTCACCTCTGTAAACTTTATATAAGCTACTACACTGTACTTCTGGAACATCCAGTAGCACAGTGGCCACACTTATTACCAAAAATTGACCACATTAAATTTGTTTCAAATCATTTCGAATTCGTATGATTGTCGAATAACAATTATTGACATGCGCCCCTGAAAGCAGCTGTGACTTCACTTCTAGACCATCAATATGCAGCTATGTTGGCGACTTTCTTGGACGACTGTCGTTGGACAACCATCGTCGTTGGCATCTGCCGCACACTCATGCTTTGTTTACCTGATTTACGTGTCTCGAATTCAAAATAATATTCAAAACGCATACGTTAAAAGCACCATGTGCAGAAAACATGGCATTTTTCGAGGGCCATCTGACGCGAGTATAAAAAGCAGCGAATTTTTTGAAAAATTATGTCAGTTCACTTTTAATCAACAAACTGTGAGAAGCTAATAACCAACCCTAGGCCCACAATGAGTCCACTTATTGTAAGTATCAACGTCATTATCCAACTGTCTACCATTTAAGGATTTATTGGAACATACGGACTAAGTTTTCGGTTTCTACTGATATATCGAAAAATAATAAAATGTTCACTTTGATATTTTTTAAATTTGGGTTTAGCCAGCTGACCTTAAATTGGCATTGGAATAAATTTGAAAATTAATCAACAGCTAGCCAATATGTTCGAAATGGAACCAGACTTAGTTCATGCTTCAACTTTATCGCATTCTTTGACGAAAAAAATTTAAAAAACAATTTGTTTTTTCTTTAGTTTGCTGCAGTTTTTTCCACCTTGATGATCTCCGCAAACGCAGGTCTTGCGCCGTTTGCTTCTACTCTAGCGGCAGCGCCATTTACCTATGCGGCATCACCCTTGCATTATGCTGCTGCTCCATACACTGCTGCTGCTTACCATCCAACTGCTTCATATGTTGCAGCACCAGCACCATACATTAGATCTTTTGCCGCTCCAGCACCACTCATTGCCGCTCCAGCACCACTTGTGGCCAGATCATTTGCCGCTTCAGCTCCAGTCGTTGCCGCTCCAGCACCACTGTTGGCCAGATCATTCGCAGCTCAAGCACCAGTTGTTGCTGCTGCTCCACTTGCTGCCGCTCCCGTTGTAGCTGCCAGAGCCGTTGCTGCCCCTCTCGAATTTGTTGATGCTCATCCGCAATACAAATTCGCTTATGATGTTCAAGACACTCTGACCGGAGATTCGAAGACTCAAGAAGAAACCCGTGATGGCGATGTTGTTCGTGGTTCGTACTCACTCATCGAACCTGATGGTTCCCGTCGCATTGTTAACTACTACGCCGACTCAATCAATGGCTTTAACGCCGTCGTACAAAAAGACGTTCCCGTAGCTGCCGTTGCTCCAGTTGCAGCCGCCAAAATAGTTGCTCCAGCTCCAATTGTTGCCAAGTCTTTTGCCGCTCCCATTGTAGTCTAAAGCGCTACCGATACTGTCAAATACTGCCAATTCATCTTACCTCTAACCATCATAATGTCTATGAAAAAACCTTCTATGGAGTTCAGATCACAGCAAGCAATAAGTGGCATTCAATTGTAGGAAAAGTTAAAAAGTCAACATTGTGTTTGTTAAAAAATAACTTTCATCATCTTGAATTCCTTTTAAATAAAAAAGAACAATATTGAAAATTTAAGACAGTTTTCACTTTACTATAAAAATCCTCTAATTAAATTGATTGAAAATATTATTGTCTCTCAATTGAAGTTGATGAGAATTTCTTAAATTAATGAATGGCAAGAATGACATACAGTGGGCGATCATATTAGGTGTGCTCCCGTACTTTTGTAGCAGAAGTTCGCAAGTTGCAAAATTTGAGAGAGTAAGCGAAAAATGCTCTCTTTGCGAGAAAAATTGCAAAAAGTACGGGAACAGGTTTTTCGCAAAAAGTTGCAACTTTTAATGAAACGTCAGAAACATTTCTTTATTTGTTTTGTAAAAAAAGTACGGGAACAGGTTTTTCGCAAAAAGTTGCAACTTTTAATGAAACGTCAGAAACATTTCTTTATTTGTTTTGTAAAAATTTTGGGCAAATGTCGGATCAAAAGAATAAATGTTTTAATGGCTGGCACCCTAATTTGCCAGTATTAGGCAATATTTGCCTAATACTTTCCACCTTTTGTTGCAATATCTGCTGTTATTCGTTTGGGCATCGATTCTATTGTATCGATTTAAATGATTCGTTTCGGTGCCACACTTCAATCAAACGCTCTATTAATTGACGTTTGTTGGTTACAAATTTCTTGGAATTTCACGCTTCATGAGTTCCGAAAGTTTTTCTACTAGGGCGTTCAAGATGCTGCCGGCTTCGCAAAGAAAACATTTTTGACAAATAAATTCTTTATTCTTCCACATAGTCCCCTTTCAGCTCGATACAGTCAAACCTGTTTTTGTGTCTTTTTTGGACGATTTTTGAAGTGAGATTTTTTACATTTCGTTCTGTGATTTGCTTGAGTGAAATCTCAAAAACGACACTTTTTAATTTCGACAGCGCTTTTCTTAGAAATTGATTTTTTTTTTTTCTTCGAAGTCGCATCGTTGTGATTAGGAGTTCAGAACACTATGCATTGATCCAAAAGCCTTTGTTAAGCACAGTTGTTGATTCAATATGAGGTATGTATTACTAAAGCTATGTTGCAATAGATCACAACAATCTCCTAATAGAGGATTATGTATTGGCTATTCTACGTATAAATACATTGCACATAAAATGTTCCACTTGCTACTTCTTGCTACAAGATGTCACCAGAATGGGTATTTTATTAAAGTACAACTGAACTATGTTGCAGCAGATTAAAAAATGTGCATATTAAACGGATTGCATATTGGCTTTTCTACGTAACCAGCATATTTAGCAGCTATCCAAATTTAACAAAAAAAAAAATTGCTTCTACTTGCTACATACACAAGAGTGTTGAAAGAGTGTTGATAAATAAAATATTAATGAAATATAATAAAATTTACTAGTGTGAATATTGACGTGTTTTTTTTTTTTAATTTACTTTATGTTATTTTCAATTTTTTAATTTAAAATCTAATTTTAAAAAAAAAATCACTAAATTAGTTGAAACACGAAATCTATGAAACTGCAAAAAACTTCTCTCGTGTGTCCAACGACGCACCTGTGTTTTATTTGTGCGATTGTTTTTATGCGATTTTTTTTTTCTGTGCTGTATATAAAAATGGAACATAATTGAAGCGTTGACGCGAATAACGTTATAAGCGACAAATTAATCAAAAATGGTTTTTTTGCATACTATCGTTAAAAATGCTCTGGCGTATATATACAGACAAATTTCTTCAAAACTCTTACACCAAAAAATTGGAAATCGAAATCAAATGGTTCTAAGTGCGCCGTTAAAAACGTGCTATTCAATTTCTCAAAATTTATAATTTGTCGCTTACAACGTTATTCGCGTCGACGCTTCAATTGACGAAGTAACCGGCCATTTAGTTTTTCGATTCTTGATATGTATTGTGTCAGTCAATTACATTTTGTTTTTGTTTTAACGAGTAGGTAGAAGAAATTAAGAATTTTACAAAATTTTTTGTACATTGTCACTTCAATAATGTTTGCACGTGTATTTTCTAAATCAGAAAAATCAGGTTTTGAGTTATTTTGAGACGTGAGACTTTTTTATGCGGTCCCTATCCACTGCATAAAAATAATACAGTTTTATTTTGTTTCGAAAACTTTTGTTTTGCAAAAAGATGATTGTTTTTCTTCGATAAATGAAGCCATTCGTTTGCGAATTTGTGCTTCAATCAGTAAAATAATTTGCAATAATAATAGTCGCTGTTAAATGTTTTTCCTTTTCTCAAATAGTCGATGAACAAAATGCTACTTAAATCAGAAAAAAACATACGCCAACACCTTTCCGACCGTGCTGAGTCTTCGCTCGCTTTGGTGCACTTTCTGCTGTATAGTGATGGATCCATGATTCATCCATGCTTACTACTTTGCGCAAAAAATCAGTCAGATTTTGTTTAAACATATTTTGTTGTGAAATGAGAACATATTTTTGATTGATTGTTAACGAACGCTGTACCCATCTTGCAGTCAGCTTTCTCATACCCAAATGCTCATGTAAAATTGAACCACCGACCCTCTTGGTATGCCTACGGCTGTAGCTTTCTCACGCTCTTTCATTTTTGGATTGTCCAATACAAAATCGTGAATTTTTCTAATACATTCTGGTGTGGTCACTGTTTTTGGTTCTACCCTGGCGTGTTCATCTTTTGAACTCAGCTGTCTATTATTTTACGGTTGAAAACGACGGAGCAGATTCAAAATAATCGAGCTTTTCTTTTGTTTCTTTCGCACTTTTGGTACGCTAAAAGTAATAAAATTCTTTTTTATTCATTTTTATAACAATACCAAAAGATGTTTTATCTAGAACAATGTAACGTCACTATTCATTGACAGATCCATCTGACATTTATGGTGTGTGTTGATGTTAAGGTTGCCGCCCGTCAAAAATGTCATGCATTTGAAGAGTGGTGGTGCCGTCAGTTGAAGACCGTCAAAATATTGAACGCTCTAGTATGGCATTGAAATCTTAGCCTTATGACAAGAGGCAGAATCATGCCATTACGGGAACCATTTCAGAGTTTGAGGTGGGCTTTTTTCTCCAACACCTTGATATATTGCTCCTGTCTCATCGTTCCTACTATAATGTACATATCTGCTGATAACTGACCACACCATGTCTTACTCGCTTCACAAAGCAGTCATCTTTAAATTTCTCACTTTGTCTGCTTCTAACGTATTCAGATTTGTTAGATAAAATCCGAACTAAAGATTTGTCGAAGAAGCAAAGTTTTTCAAAATCGCTTTATTGTTAAAGTAAATTATTGAAACAAATATAAAATTTTAAATTGAAGAATTTGCTTTTTACATTTTTCCAGTCTTCTATTGTCCATTTTTAGTGTTTTCTGGTCCAATTTAGATGTTTTAGCTACATTACCGGTGTAAGCAATGGCTTTTTTGAAGGTCGGCAACATGCGAAACTCAAGTCCTTTATGCGTCAACGAGCTGTCATGTAAGATATTTGAATCCCAGCATCACGCTCGTGAGAGCCTTTAGAGTTGTACTCATGTTTCCTAAGCAAATTGTCCACGTTGTTAGCTAATTTATGAATATCATGTCAAAAAAACTGCTTGTCTTTTGCAGCAAACCATTCGTCGAGCCATTTTCCAGCTTTCTCGGAATCCCTGAAGTGCTACTCTGCGAGCGCGTGCCCCATTGATGTGAAAAGTTAATAGTCAGATGGCGCCTGACCAGATGTGTCTGGTCCCACCAGACACAGAGCATTATCTTCTTGCCACCGATTTGACTTTGGTTTTGAAGAACCGATTTGGCTTCGCCAAATCCATTTTTTGTCACCCGTCACAATTCGATGCAAAGTGATTTCCTTCCGTGGCGTTGAAGCAGCATTTCACAAATGACTTCGCGATTTTCCATTTCACGTTCATTCAAATCATGTGGGACCAATCTACCGAGTTTATTGATCTTCCCCATTGCTCGTAAACGTCTACTCATTGTTTTTGTGACACATGTAATGCTTTTGACAATTGCCGTTGAGTTTGAGTTGGGTCCATGGACGTTCGCAGGATTTTTCCTAGGGGGAGACAAAGACTTTCGTGGAAAGTTCACGTATTTGGTAATTATTTTGGAATGCTCCTTGAAAAAGATGACCGTTCAAATTCTGTTTTCTGAGATGTTTGGTGAAAATTTAGTTAATTAACATTTTCGCAATTTACACCGTTACACTGTGTGAGATTTGACCGAACTATTAGAACAAAATTCAAAATTTTTGTAATATGATTCCCATGTTCATTCCTAAAAAAAAAATATTTACAAGTTAGAAATTAAAAATCTAAGTTTTCAAAAGAAACAAATCTTCGTGTCGTCATAGTTTAATATCAGCCAACTGCTGAAGCTAAGATCGACTATGAAATAGAAGAGCAACAACAACTAGCACAACAAAATCTTTGAGTATTTAGAAAAGCTTTGATCTATCTTCGAATAATAGAACATACTTTCCCTGAAAGTATGCTTCACAAATTAGAAGAACTTTAAGCTGCTTTCATATCATTTGTATTCTCGTACCGCAATTCAGGGTAATTTACTAATTGCATTCGTGAAACAAGTAGAAAATGAAGACCTTAGTGGATCACAGCAAGAATCACGATAAAAGGCTACTGATGAGTTGGTGTAGCGGCCAACGAAACAGCTGTCTAGTCTGCTATGTGATTGATACTCTATAAAGGGTATTGTTGTTGTTAGTTGTTATTCCTTCAGTTGTTTTCTTCGGAAAGCAACATTGACCTAAAACTCGATAAAATATAACCTTTAATAATTGAAAAATTATTGGAGTTATATAAACACATAACATAAAAATTTAGAAGTTAGGGTATATCTGAAACACTCTTCTTTATGCAGGGTGTTCATAAAATTGGCTATACTGAAAATACACTCTTAAATATTTTACATAATATTTTTAAATGTTCAACCTTGAAACACAAAATTGTATTTTGAAATCATGAGGTATTTTCATTTTTTAGGGCATCGTAGAGTTTTTAAGAAATAAAGGAACAATTTAAGAATAAAAGTTGCAAAAAATGTATGCTTAATGTGCTTTTTATCTACGGGACTTGGTAAACTTGGTAATAAATTTAATCTAATTGCGAACATATGTGGTTAAAGTTTAATACAGTCTGACAAAATGTGACCCAATTTTATTTAATATTTTGCTTTAATTCTTATTGATAATTTTAATATGAATTTGGTTTAATAAGCTACTTATTATATTGAATATTAATCTATAAGCCTTCGCATGATCAACACGTTTAACACAAAAACTGCTTACTTGAGGCTGAGAAATAATTTTAAAATACACAAAAAAACAGTTTTTGATATAGCTTTGTGTGTTTATATGCTTTATTTCAGAGAAATAAAATTAATTTCTTGCAATTTTTTATTTTGTCCCGCTAGATTGAGAGCGTGCGTTCGACACATGCTTGCTGACATAAGAAAATTCAATATGTTTTGAAAGATGGGCTCAAAAGAAAAATTCATCCTATATTTATTGTATAAGTTTAGAAATATTTTTAAACGACATTGGGATTTTTGCTATGTAATGATTTTTTATTATTTGTGGCAAAAGCAAATATCACTATTTTTGCTTTTTTGGTTAAGTAAGTGTTTAAGAAACCTATTCTTGAAAATCTACAATTGTAAACCAGTATTTTTGATATTTCGATGTTTTTGTTGTAAGTTTTGGTTTTCAAACCAAAATTTGAAACTCAAAAAACAAAATTTGTCAATGAAGAAAATTTGTCGGCTGACAATTTTTATCAAAATTTATTATTTTTAATATTCAAATTTTGTTTTGAAATCAAAAAATTGTAGATTTCCAAGAATAGGTGTGGAAATATAAAATTGTATAAATAACTATCAAGCCACCCAATTCAAAAAACTGTTGAAAAGAAATGCGAACGTTTTTCGATTTTAAGCAATATTATTTATTATTTCAAACATATAATAAGGAATTCAGACCTGCATAAAATCCTCTTTAATGATGACGTGGATCACCTATTTTAATGAACTTAGTTTAAGATATTTGTATCCACTGGCTAGATTTTGACATAACGTGAAACAGTTACATTACAATTACTAATAACATGTTTTTTAACAAGAAATCAGTTTTAACAAGAAATAAGATTTTAAAAAAATATTTACAATAAAAACACAAACAACATTAATTGTGTACGAATTTCTAGTCCACCAACAAAATACATATGCAAAACCAATTTTTTAGCGATCGCATACAGTAGCAATGCTATCAACATTAGCATCGTCGAGTGGGGGCGGTTTTTTATTGCGTTTGCGTGCACTTGTTGTTGCTCAAGTGGGTTGGAAAATATGCTGGCAGTCAAAAGCATTTTTGTTTTCGTATAAGCGAAAATCGTCGTTGGGCGTGCAATACCGCGGATCAGCCACTTGCAATACCGCGGTTATTGCAAAAAGGCCAAAATTTAAATGCAATTTCATTTAATTAATAAAATGCGGATTTTCCATTAAATGCTGATTAAATGCAGATTTTCCATTAAATGCTGATTTCAGAACAAAGCAAGTATCTAATTTCAATAAATGTTTTTAGTTAAGTTGAAAATCCATTCAATAGTTTAAAAGAAACTCGGTTTTCTGCACTCCTGTAGAATTTTAATATCACCGTGTGTGTGTGTGTGTATGTGTGTGTGTGTTTTTTTTTTTTAAGACGACAGGAGGGAATCTTTTATAGACAAATGGAAGCCCGTACTTCCAAATAGTGTCAGAATCCCCAATATGGTATACTGACTAAACCTCTCCTTACTTTTCGCTGTTCCTGTTAAGACCCTACGGTACCACCAGTCAAGGCATTACTTCGCAGAGCAGGAGTGAGTATTATTTACTCATCTATACTTCAGTGTGGATAGCCCTCGCTACTTGCTCATCCCGCCTCAGTTGCTGCATTATTCCAGTGATGATGTCTGCACATATATCCCATGCATACTTTGATGTAAGCATGTATCTTACCACACCTAAGGGAGTTATCGCTTCATGCATGTGTGACCTTAGGAGTCTTCTAGCTTCTTCAAAGCGGACACAGTCCATTAAGACATGTTTTGCATTTTCCACCATATCTGCGCAGTACAGGCAGTGAGGATTCTCAACATGTTTGTATTTGCAGAGATATTCTCTGAAGCATCCATGTCCGCTTAGGAACTGTGTTAGGTGGTAGTTCACTTCACCATGCTTTCTCTGGATCCATGTTTGTATGCACGGGATTAGTGTGTACGTCCATCTGCCTTTGGTAGAAGATTCCCATCTTTCTTGCCACTCTTGTTGGCTACGGCTTCTTATATTTTCTATTTCAGAAATGCTTTCACGTTCTGACTCGTAATTTAAAAGACTTCGTCTGGCTGCAGCCTCTTTAGCTACTATGTCTATGGGCCAGCGTCCTGATATTACGTTCGATGCTTCGTTGGATACTGTTCTGAATGCACTGCACACTCTTAACGATGTCAATCTGTATGCTGCCAAGGTTTCCTTCATGTATGAATTTGTATGCGTCGCAGTTACCCATATTGGTGCAGCATACATTATGATGGATGTATTAACGCTCGCTAACAGCTGCCTTATGGGCTGTCGTGGTCCACCAACGTTTGGCATCAGTCTTGCTAAGGCTGCACCTAATCTAGCCGCTTTATCACTGGAATACTTAAGATGATCCCTGAAGTTTAGCCTATGGTCTAGTAGAACTCCAAGATACTTTATATATGGACTCGATGTGATCGTCTGTTCGCCAACCTGAATTTGGATCTTGTCCACTTTTTTCCTGCTGCTCATTAGAACTACTTCTGTCTTATAGTCTGCGAGCTCTAGTCCGGGTACATGCAGCCATTCTTTGACATGCTGAATTGTCACGTTGCAATTTTGCTCAACTTCAGATAGTGTTTTACCAACTTCCGTAATAGCAATATCGTCTGCGTATCCAATAATATGCACACCTTCGGGCTTTTGCACTCTCAAGATACCATCGTACATTATGTTCCAAAGAAGCGGTCCGAGAACGGATCCCTGTGGAACGCCTCCGGTTACATGATACTGCTTAGGACCTTCATCCGTATCATATAGAAGCAGTCTATGCTCAAAGTAGTTCGCGATGATTCGCAGTAGGTAGGCTGGTGTATCGATACTCGTGAGGGCGGTCAGTATGCGCTCCCACCTGGCGGAGTTGAATGCGTTTTTAACGTCAAGCGTTACTACTGCACAGTATTTCTTGTTGCCACCTCTCCATCTTGTTCCTTCTAATGCGCGGCTTGCAATGTTGCATACTTTCTCAATTGCGTCGACTGTACTACGTTTTTTCCTAAAACCGTATTGGTCATCTGATAACGCACTTGTTGCCTCGATGTGGCTCTCTAGCCTTGTGCAGATAATTTTCTCCAAGACTTTTCCTGATGTGTCCAGCATGCACAGGGGCCGATAGGAGGAGGGTTCCTCTGGGGGCTTGTTTCCTTTTGGGATTAGGACTAACCGTTGGCGTTTCCATCTTCTCGGGAAAATACCCTCTCTGAGACATGATGTGTAAAGGTTACTGAAGACTTCTGGTTTCTTGCTTATCAGCATTTTCAACGCTGCATTTGGTATGCCATCAAGTCCCGGCGTTTTACTGCTTTTGATTGTGGTAGCAGCATTGAGGACTTCGTGACAGGTTACTGGTGGTATGGATGTATCTGCAATATGTGGTTCTCTGTTGAGTGGCTGACGTTCATGTTGAGGGAATAGACCAAGTACGATCATGGCCATTATTTCTGGGCATTTTGGTGCATTTCCTTTACTTCCTTTTATTTTTTTCACGACAATTTGGTACGCACTTCCCCATGGGTTGTTTTGGACTTCGTCTCTTAGTTTGCAGAAAGATTGGCTTTTACAACGGGCTATAGCCTTGCGTAGTTCTTTGCGTTTTGCGTTTTGTGTGCGTTTTGTGTGTGTGTGTGTGTGTGTGTGTGTGTGTGTGTGTGTGTGTGTGTGTGTGTGTGTGTGTTTTTTTTTTTTTTTATTAAGACTACAGGAGGGAATCTTTTATAGACAAATGGAAGCCCGTACTTCCAAATAGTGTCAGAATCCCCAATATGGTATACTGACTAAACCTCTCCTTACTTTTCGCTGTTCCTGTTAAGACCCTACGGTACCACCAGTCAAGGCATTACTTCGCAGAGCAGGAGTGAGTATTATTTACTCATCTATACTTCAGTGTGGATAGCCCTCGCTACTTGCTCATCCCGCCTCAGTTGCTGCATTATTCCAGTGATGATGTCTGCACATATATCCCATGCATACTTTGATGTAAGCATGTATCTTACCACACCTAAGGGAGTTATCGCTTCATGCATGTGTGACCTTAGGAGTCTTCTAGCTTCTTCAAAGCGGACACAGTCCATTAAGACATGTTTTGCATTTTCCACCATATCTGCGCAGTACAGGCAGTGAGGATTCTCAACATGTTTGTATTTGCAGAGATATTCTCTGAAGCATCCATGTCCGCTTAGGAACTGTGTTAGGTGGTAGTTCACTTCACCATGCTTTCTCTGGATCCATGTTTGTATGCACGGGATTAGTGTGTACGTCCATCTGCCTTTGGTAGAAGATTCCCATCTTTCTTGCCACTCTTGTTGGCTACGGCTTCTTATATTTTCTATTTCAGAAATGCTTTCACGTTCTGACTCGTAATTTAAAAGACTTCGTCTGGCTGCAGCCTCTTTAGCTACTATGTCTATGGGCCAGCGTCCTGATATTACGTTCGATGCTTCGTTGGATACTGTTCTGAATGCACTGCACACTCTTAACGATGTCAATCTGTATGCTGCCAAGGTTTCCTTCATGTATGAATTTGTATGCGTCGCAGTTACCCATATTGGTGCAGCATACATTATGATGGATGTATTAACGCTCGCTAACAGCTGCCTTATGGGCTGTCGTGGTCCACCAACGTTTGGCATCAGTCTTGCTAAGGCTGCACCTAATCTAGCCGCTTTATCACTGGAATACTTAAGATGATCCCTGAAGCTTAGCCTATGGTCTAGTAGAACTCCAAGATACTTTATATATGGACTCGATGTGATCGTCTGTTCGCCAACCTGAATTTGGATCTTGTCCACTTTTTTCCTGCTGCTCATTAGAACTACTTCTGTCTTATGGTCTGCGAGCTCTAGTCCGGCTACATGCAGCCATTCTTTGACATGCTGAATTGTCACGTTGCAATTTTGCTCAACTTCAGATAGTGTTTTACCAACTACCGTAATAGCAATATCGTCTGCGTATCCAATAATATGCACACCTTCGGGCTTTTGCACTCTCAAGATATCATCGTACATTATGTTCCAAAGAAGCGGTCCGAGAACGGATCCCTGTGGAACGCCTCCGGTTACATGATACTGCTTAGGACCTTCATCCGTATCATATAGAAGCAGTCTATGCTCAAAGTAGTTCGCGATGATTCGCAGTAGGTAGGCTGGTGTATCGATACTCGTGAGGGCGGTCAGTATGCGCTCCCACCTGGCGGAGTTGAATGCGTTTTTAACGTCAAGCGTTACTACTGCACAGTATTTCTTGTTGCCACATCTCCATCTTGTTCCTTCTAATGCGCGGCTTGCAATGTTGCATACTTTCCCAATTGCGTCGACTGTACTACGTTTTTTCCTAAAACCGTATTGGTCATCTGATAACGCACTTGTTGCCTCGATGTGGCTCTCTAGCCTTGTGCAGATAATTTTCTCCAAGACTTTTCCTGATGTGTCCAGCATGCACAGGGGCCGATAGGAGGAGGGTTCCTCTGGGGGCTTGTTTCCTTTTGGGATTAGGACTAACCGTTGGCGTTTCCATCTTCTCGGGAAAATACCCTCTCTGAGACATGATGTGTAAAGGTTACTGAAGACTTCTGGTTTCTTGCTTATCAGCATTTTCAACGCTGCATTTGGTATGCCATCAAGTCCCGGCGTTTTACTGCTTTTGATTGTGGTAGCAGCATTGAGGACTTCGTGACAGGTTACTGGTGGTATGGATGTATCTGCAATATGTGGTTCTCTGTTGAGTGGCTGACGTTCATGTTGAGGGAATAGACCAAGTACTATCATGGCCATTATTTCTGGGCATTTTGGTGCATTTCCTTTACTTCCTGTTATTTTTTTCACGACAATTTGGTACGCACTTCCCCATGGGTTGTTTTGGACTTCGTCTCTTAGTTTGCAGAAAGATTGGCTTTTACATCGGGCTATAGCCTTGCGTAGTTCTTTGCGTTTTGCCTTGAACTCTGTTCTTAGCTGCGGATATTCATTTCTGCCTCTAGCTCTCATCTGTCGTCTACGGTAGTGCAGGCATTGTGCGCGCAACGTAGCTATATCGTCGTTCCACCAGTAGACGGGGGCTTTTCTGTTTCCATTCCTCTGTCGGGGCATAGCGGCGTCACATGCATTCTCTATGGACGTCATTACGTATTTGGTTTGCTGCTCGGTGTTGCCTTCTATAGCTTCAATACTTTCAGTCATGTATAGGAACACTTCTGTGTCCATTTTGGAAAGTTGCCATCCTTTCTGTTGCGCCTTGCGGATTCTTATTCTTTCATGTCGTGGCACTGTTTCTTTCATGTTGAAGATGATGGCTTGGTGATCGCTGTGGGTATAGAGGTCTGTAACTTTCCAGTCCATTAATCTTGAGAGTGATCGGCTTGTAAACGTGAGATCGATTATTGAGCCAGATCTTCCATTGTGAAAGGTGTGAGCGTCACCGTGGTTGAGGAGCACAAGATCTAGGCAGGCGAGTGCTTCTAAAAGTGCCGAGCCTCTGCTGTTCGTCCTGCTGCTACCCCATTCTACTGCCCAGGCATTGAAATCGCCCGCAATGACAAGTGGTGTCTTTCCTCGTGCCGCTGTGACAAGGTTATCTAGCATTTGCTCGAACTCTTGATGGCTTAGGCTCGGTGGGGCGTAGCAGCTGAAAAAGTGTAAGCCTTTAACTGTTGCCTCCACGAAACCATCTTGTTGTCGATTGGCTTTTCTCTCAAAAGGCAGGTTGCCGCAGGTCAAAATTGCTGCTTTCCCAGTTCTGTCTTCAGCCCATTTTCCATTATTACTGGGGACTTTATATGGTTCGCTTATTATTGCTAAATCTACGTTTTCTTCTATTGCAGTTTGCGCGAGGATGTCTTGTGCTGCTTCACAGTGGTTCAAATTAATTTGAAGGCACTTAATCATCCTATTGTACCTTTTCCCTCACTGCACGTTGGTACGCCTGACACTTAAAGCTACCCGTTGGGTGATCAGATCCGCCTTTACAGTCTGTTGGGCAAATTGCGCATTTGGGTTCTTCCTTGCACGTCTTCGCTAGGTGCCCTTTCTTGCCGCATCTGAGACAGACTCCAGTGCGGTCAACGGTATTGCGACAGTGCTTGGCTACATGTCCATACTCCAGGCACCTAAAGCACCTGGTAGGAGTAGTAAGCTCACGTATCCGGCATAGTACCCATCCTACTCTCATTTTCCCAGCTTTTATGAGCGTTTGAGCTGCTTTTGCGGGTAGGCTTATAAGCGCCTTTTGTGTGCCGTTGGGTATAGCTCGCAATGATTTTATTGCGGTCTGCTCTATTTTTCCAAAGCTTGGAAACTGCTCTTCTATTGCACTGCACACCTCGTCTGGTGTAGTGACCTCGTCTAAGTCTAAGCATTCCATGGTTATTTGGTGCGAGAGTGCTCTCACATCGGCTGCATTATGCAGTACCCTCGCCATGTCTGCTCGATGCTTTTCAGTGAGGACATCTGACTTGCCTTTAAGTTCCATCAGCAGTTCACCTTTCGCAGTTTTCCTTATTTTGTTGACGCTTGCTCCAAGCTCTTTGAGCTCTGGCTCGGATTTAAGTTGTTTCAATATATCCGCGTATGTATGATTGCCAGTTTGGGATATAATAATAGCGTCAGGACGCGTAGGTTTCCTCTTCTGGTACCTCCTCTTTTTTGTAGAGATTTTTTCGGGGGGATCTTTTCCAGGGTTGATTTTTTTTTCCCTGGTACTCCTTTCCGACCCTTATCCATTTTCTTTCCGGTTGGCGTATCAGCTGTGGACTTTTTGGTGTATCGCCTAGTGTGTCGACTGGCATTTCAGTTGGTGTGTCGACGTTTCTGGCCTTCGGCGGTATCTTCCTGTTTTTTTTTTTGCAGTTGGCAATATGTCTTCTGTTTCACGCTGTCTTTTATTCTCTCGAGCTTTTTGAGGTGTAGAGGCAGGTGAAGTCTGCGTAGTTTTGCAAGAAGAGTTGTCTTGGCGCATTATTGCTTCTGCTTTTTGACTCATTGCTCGTTTGTGTAGTATGCCGATATTACAAACTAGATCCCTCATCGCTTGGTTTACATGACGCTGATTTCCCATCAGTCCAGTAAGCTCCGCTATTTTGGTTCCAGGGCTCTTGAGGGGGTCCTCTTCTTGATCACAGTTTTTAAGTTCCCTTTGTCTCGACGGTGTTACCTTCTGCGAACCTAGGTATCCGTCCTGTTGGCTGCTTTGTAGTGGCGCTGTTTTTGGAGGTGCCATTTCGTTTGTACATGCACGTGCTGGGGCGCGTGGTGGTGATCTGTGTACTTTATTTTTCTTTGCGAATGGATCTCCCGCTGATATTTCGGTAGGTGTTATTGGGCCTACTAAAAATGATTTGCTTGTATTATCTGCGGCCAAGCTTGCCGCCGCCGTTGTTGTTGTTGTTGATGAATTCATGGCTTTTGGGTCCCCACTCAAAGCCGCTATCGGTGTTCGGATGTGTAGTCACCAAGAGCTCTCATGGTTATCTTTGCAAGCAGTGAGGCCATGCGAGGGTTGACACAAGCCCTTATGGGGCCATGCGTTCAGGGCCAGATCGGTGCTAAACAGGAAAAATTGCATCTGTACCTACACCACCGACTTAACGGTGACGAAACACAGAACGTACTTTGAGGCCTGCCAGGGGTTTAACGGGACGGAGGCGCATGTGGCATTAGCCTGAAAGCCATTTCGACAGGATTTCACTCCTGCTTACTCAGGTAACAGAATACCACATCCGTCAGCCCTTGAAGCGTTCTTCATAAATATATGATCCAGTATGCCATAATTAAGACTTTACTGGGCTCGGTCTTAATGCGAACTTTTGTTAGGGTGTCCATCCCTTTACAAGCTGCCGCCCCTCTGGAGTCAGACGCAGACCAAGAAGCCGCCCAATCTGGGACAGACGCTCTTGGTTTTGATGGTTCTGTTTGGTCCGCGGGTGGTATTTGATTTCCCACCTACCCTGCATATACATGCCGAGCTTTCCCCTATCCGCCACCCTGGGGACGCGCACTGTAGGGATGCATAACCCCCCCCAGTGTTTTTTTTTTTTTTTTTTAAGACGACAGGAGGGAATCTTTTATAGACAAATGGAAGCCCGTACTTCCAAATAGTGTCAGAATCCCCAATATGGTATACTGACTAAACTTCTCCTTACTTTTCGCTGTTCCTGTTAAGACCCTACGGTACCACCAGTCAAGGCATTACTTCGCAGAGCAGGAGTGAGTATTATTTACTCATCTATACTTCAGTGTGGATAGCCCTCGCTACTTGCTCATCCCGCCTCAGTTGCTGCATTATTCCAGTGATGATGTCTGCACATATATCCCATGCATACTTTGATGTAAGCATGTATCTTACCACACCTAAGGGAGTTATCGCTTCATGCATGTGTGACCTTAGTAGTCTTCTAGCTTCTTCTGCGCAGTACAGGCAGTGAGGATTCTCAACATGTTTGTATTTGCAGAGATATTCTCTGAAGCATCCATGTCCGCTTAGGAACTGTGTTAGGTGGTAGTTCACTTCACCATGCTTTCTCTGGATCCATGTTTGTATGCACGGGATTAGTGTGTACGTCCATCTGCCTTTGGTAGAAGATTCCCATCTTTCTTGCCACTCTTGTTGGCTACGGCTTCTTATATTTTCTATTTCAGAAATGCTTTCACGTTCTGACTCGTAATTTAAAAGACTTCGTCTGGCTGCAGCCTCTTTAGCTACTATGTCTATGGGCCAGCGTCCTGATATTACGTTCGATGCTTCGTTGGATACTGTTCTGAATGCACTGCACACTCTTAACGATGTCAATCTGTATGCTGCCAAGGTTTCCTTCATGTATGAATTTGTATGCGTCGCAGTTACCCATATTGGTGCAGCATACATTATGATGGATGTATTAACGCTCGCTAACAGCTGCCTTATGGGCTGTCGTGGTCCACCAACGTTTGGCATCAGTCTTGCTAAGGCTGCACCTAATCTAGCCGCTTTATCACTGGAATACTTAAGATGATCCCTGAAGCTTAGCCTATGGTCTAGTAGAACTCCAAGATACTTTATATATGGACTCGATGTGATCGTCTGTTCGCCAACCTGAATTTGGATCTTGTCCACTTTTTTCCTGCTGCTCATTAGAACTACTTCTGTCTTATGGTCTGCGAGCTCTAGTCCGGCTACATGCAGCCATTCTTTGACATGCTGAATTGTCACGTTGCAATTTTGCTCAACTTCAGATAGTGTTTTACCAACTACCGTAATAGCAATATCGTCTGCGTATCCAATAATATGCACACCTTCGGGCTTTTGCACTCTCAAGATATCATCGTACATTATGTTCCAAAGAAGCGGTCCGAGAACGGATCCCTGTGGAACGCCTCCGGTTACATGATACTGCTTAGGACCTTCATCCGTATCATATAGAAGCAGTCTATGCTCAAAGTAGTTCGCGATGATTCGCAGTAGGTAGGCTGGTGTATCGATACTCGTGAGGGCGGTCAGTATGCGCTCCCACCTGGCGGAGTTGAATGCGTTTTTAACGTCAAGCGTTACTACTGCACAGTATTTCTTGTTGCCACATCTCCATCTTGTTCCTTCTAATGCGCGGCTTGCAATGTTGCATACTTTCCCAATTGCGTCGACTGTACTACGTTTTTTCCTAAAACCGTATTGGTCATCTGATAACGCACTTGTTGCCTCGATGTGGCTCTCTAGCCTTGTGCAGATAATTTTCTCCAAGACTTTTCCTGATGTGTCCAGCATGCACAGGGGCCGATAGGAGGAGGGTTCCTCTGGGGGCTTGTTTCCTTTTGGGATTAGGACTAACCGTTGGCGTTTCCATCTTCTCGGGAAAATACCCTCTCTGAGACATGATGTGTAAAGGTTACTGAAGACTTCTGGTTTCTTGCTTATCAGCATTTTCAACGCTGCATTTGGTATGCCATCAAGTCCCGGCGTTTTACTGCTTTTGATTGTGGTAGCAGCATTGAGGACTTCGTGACAGGTTACTGGTGGTATGGATGTATCTGCAATATGTGGTTCTCTGTTGAGTGGCTGACGTTCATGTTGAGGGAATAGACCAAGTACTATCATGGCCATTATTTCTGGGCATTTTGGTGCATTTCCTTTACTTCCTGTTATTTTTTTCACGACAATTTGGTACGCACTTCCCCATGGGTTGTTTTGGACTTCGTCTCTTAGTTTGCAGAAAGATTGGCTTTTACATCGGGCTATAGCCTTGCGTAGTTCTTTGCGTTTTGCCTTGAACTCTGTTCTTAGCTGCGGATATTCATTTCTGCCTCTAGCTCTCATCTGTCGTCTACGGTAGTGCAGGCATTGTGCGCGCAACGTAGCTATATCGTCGTTCCACCAGTAGACGGGGGCTTTTCTGTTTCCATTCCTCTGTCGGGGCATAGCGGCGTCACATGCATTCTCTATGGAGGTCATTACGTATTTGGTTTGCTGCTCGGTGTTGCCTTCTATAGCTTCAATACTTTCAGTCATGTATAGGAACACTTCTGTGTCCATTTTGGAAAGTAGCCATCCTTTCTGTTGCGCCTTGCGGATTCTTATTCTTTCATGTCGTGGCACTGTTTCTTTCATGTTGAAGATGATGGCTTGGTGATCGCTGTGGGTATAGAGGTCTGTAACTTTCCAGTCCATTAATCTTGAGAGTGATCGGCTTGTAAACGTGAGATCGATTATTGAGCCAGATCTTCCATTGTGAAAGGTGTGAGCGTCACCGTGGTTGAGGAGCACAAGATCTAGGCAGGCGAGTGCTTCTAAAAGTGCCGAGCCTCTGCTGTTCGTCCTGCTGCTACCCCATTCTACTGCCCAGGCATTGAAATCGCCCGCAATGACAAGTGGTGTCTTTCCTCGTGCCGCTGTGACAAGGTTATCTAGCATTTGCTCGAACTCTTGATGGCTTAGGCTCGGTGGGGCGTAGCAGCTGAAAAAGTGTAAGCCTTTAACTGTTGCCTCCACGAAACCATCTTGTTGTCGATTGGCTTTTCTCTCAAAAGGCAGGTTGCCGCAGGTCAAAATTGCTGCTTTCCCAGTTCTGTCTTCAGCCCATTTTCCATTATTACTGGGGACTTTATATGGTTCGCTTATTATTGCTAAATCTACGTTTTCTTCTATTGCAGTTTGCGCGAGGATGTCTTGTGCTGCTTCACAGTGGTTCAAATTAATTTGAAGGCACTTAATCATCCTATTGTACCTTTTCCCTCACTGCACGTTGGTACGCCTGACACTTAAAGCTACCCGTTGGGTGATCAGATCCGCCTTTACAGTCTGTTGGGCAAATTGCGCATTTGGGTTCTTCCTTGCACGTCTTCGCTAGGTGCCCTTTCTTGCCGCATCTGAGACAGACTCCAGTGCGGTCAACGGTATTGCGACAGTGCTTGGCTACATGTCCATACTCCAGGCACCTAAAGCACCTGGTAGGAGTAGTAAGCTCACGTATCCGGCATAGTACCCATCCTACTCTCATTTTCCCAGCTTTTATGAGCGTTTGAGCTGCTTTTGCGGGTAGGCTTATAAGCGCCTTTTGTGTGCCGTTGGGTATAGCTCGCAATGATTTTATTGCGGTCTGCTCTATTTTTCCAAAGCTTGGAAACTGCTCTTCTATTGCACTGCACACCTCGTCTGGTGTAGTGACCTCGTCTAAGTCTAAGCATTCCATGGTTATTTGGTGCGAGAGTGCTCTCACATCGGCTGCATTATGCAGTACCCTCGCCATGTCTGCTCGATGCTTTTCAGTGAGGACATCTGACTTGCCTTTAAGTTCCATCAGCAGTTCACCTTTCGCAGTTTTCCTTATTTTGTTGACGCTTGCTCCAAGCTCTTTGAGCTCTGGCTCGGATTTAAGTTGTTTCAATATATCCGCGTATGTATGATTGCCAGTTTGGGATATAATAATAGCGTCAGGACGCGTAGGTTTCCTCTTCTGGTACCTCCTCTTTTTTGTAGAGATTTTTTCGGGGGGATCTTTTCCAGGGTTGATTTTTTTTTCCCTGGTACTCCTTTCCGACCCTTATCCATTTTCTTTCCGGTTGGCGTATCAGCTGTGGACTTTTTGGTGTATCGCCTAGTGTGTCGACTGGCATTTCAGTTGGTGTGTCGACGTTTCTGGCCTTCGGCGGTATCTTCCTGTTTTTTTTTTTGCAGTTGGCAATATGTCTTCTGTTTCACGCTGTCTTTTATTCTCTCGAGCTTTTTGAGGTGTAGAGGCAGGTGAAGTCTGCGTAGTTTTGCAAGAAGAGTTGTCTTGGCGCATTATTGCTTCTGCTTTTTGACTCATTGCTCGTTTGTGTAGTATGCCGATATTACAAACTAGATCCCTCATCGCTTGGTTTACATGACGCTGATTTCCCATCAGTCCAGTAAGCTCCGCTATTTTGGTTCCAGGGCTCTTGAGGGGGTCCTCTTCTTGATCACAGTTTTTAAGTTCCCTTTGTCTCGACGGTGTTACCTTCTGCGAACCTAGGTATCCGTCCTGTTGGCTGCTTTGTAGTGGCGCTGTTTTTGGAGGTGCCATTTCGTTTGTACATGCACGTGCTGGGGCGCGTGGTGGTGATCTGTGTACTTTATTTTTCTTTGCGAATGGATCTCCCGCTGATATTTCGGTAGGTGTTATTGGGCCTACTAAAAATGATTTGCTTGTATTATCTGCGGCCAAGCTTGCCGCCGCCGTTGTTGTTGTTGTTGATGAATTCATGGCTTTTGGGTCCCCACTCAAAGCCGCTATCGGTGTTCGGATGTGTAGTCACCAAGAGATCTCATTGTTATCTTTGCAAGCAGTGAGGCCATGCGAGGGTTGACACAAGCCCTTATGGGGCCATGCGTTCAGGGCCAGATCGGTGCTAAACAGGAAAAATTGCATCTGTACCTACACCACCGACTTAACGGTGACGAAACACAGAACGTACTTTGAGGCCTGCCAGGAGTTTAACGGGACGGAGGCGCATGTGGCATTAGCCTGAAAGCCATTTCGACAGGATTTCACTCCTGCTTACTCAGGTAACAGAATACCACATCCGTCAGCCCTTGAAGCGTTCTTCATAAATATATGATCCAGTATGCCATAATTAAGACTTTACTGGGCTCGGTCTTAATGCGAACTTTTGTTAGGGTGTCCATCCCTTTACAAGCTGCAGCCCCTCTGGAGTCAGACGCAGACCAAGAAGCCGCCCAATCTGGGACAGACGCTCTTGGTTTTGATGGTTCTGTTTGGTCCGCGGGTGGTATTTGATTTCCCACCTACCCTGCATATACATGCCGAGCTTTCCCCTATCCGCCACCCTGGGGACGCGCACTGTAGGGATGCATAACCCCCCCCAGTGTTTTTTTTTTTTTTTTTTAAGACGACAGGAGGGAATCTTTTATAGACAAATGGAAGCCCGTACTTCCAAATAGTGTCAGAATCCCCAATATGGTATACTGACTAAACCTCTCCTTACTTTTCGCTGTTCCTGTTAAGACCCTACGGTACCACCAGTCAAGGCATTACTTCGCAGAGCAGGAGTGAGTATTATTTACTCATCTATACTTCAGTGTGGATAGCCCTCGCTACTTGCTCATCCCGCCTCAGTTGCTGCATTATTCCAGTGGTGATGTCTGCACATATATCCCATGCATACTTTGATGTAAGCATGTATCTTACCACACCTAAGGGAGTTATCGCTTCATGCATGTGTGACCTTAGGAGTCTTCTAGCTTCTTCAAAGCGGACACAGTCCATTAAGACATGTTTTGCATTTTCCACCATATCTGCGCAGTACAGGCAGTGAGGATTCTCAACATGTTTGTATTTGCAGAGATATTCTCTGAAGCATCCATGTCCGCTTAGGAACTGTGTTAGGTGGTAGTTCACTTCACCATGCTTTCTCTGGATCCATGTTTGTATGCACGGGATTAGTGTGTACGTCCATCTGCCTTTGGTAGAAGATTCCCATCTTTCTTGCCACTCTTGTTGGCTACGGCTTCTTATATTTTCTATTTCAGAAATGCTTTCACGTTCTGACTCGTAATTTAAAAGACTTCGTCTGGCTGCAGCCTCTTTAGCTACTATGTCTATGGGCCAGCGTCCTGATATTACGTTCGATGCTTCGTTGGATACTGTTCTGAATGCACTGCACACTCTTAACGATGTCAATCTGTATGCTGCCAAGGTTTCCTTCATGTATGAATTTGTATGCGTCGCAATTACCCATATTGGTGCAGCATACATTATGATGGATGTATTAACGCTCGCTAACAGCTGCCTTATGGGCTGTCGTGGTCCACCAACGTTTGGCATCAGTCTTGCTAAGGCTGCACCTAATCTAGCCGCTTTATCACTGGAATACTTAAGATGATCCCTGAAGTTTAGCCTATGGTCTAGTAGAACTCCAAGATACTTTATATATGGACTCGATGTGATCGTATGTTCGCCAACCTGAATTTGGATCTTTTCCACTTTTTTCCTGCTGCTCATTAGAACTACTTCTGTCTTATGGTCTGCGAGCTCTAGTCCGGCTACATGCAGCCATTCTTTGACATGCTGAATTGTCACGTTGCAATTTTGCTCAACTTCTGATAGTGTTTTACCAACTACCGTAATAGCAATATCGTCTGCGTATCCAATAATATGCACTCCTTCGGGCTTTTGCACTCTCAAGATACCATCGTACATTATGTTCCAAAGAAGCGGTCCGAGAACGGATCCCTGTGGAACGCCTCCGGTTACATGGTAACCGAACTCCCCCCCCCCCCCCCCCCCCCCCCCCGTGTGTGTGTGTGTGTGTGTGTGTGTGTGTGTGTGTGTGTGTGTGTGTGTGTGTGTGTGTGTGTGTGTGTGTGTGTGTGTGTGTGTGTGTGTGTGTGTGTGTGTGTGTGTGTGTGTGTGTTTTTTTTTTTTTTTTATTAAGACTACAGGAGGGAATCTTTTATAGACAAATGGAAGCCCGTACTTCCAATTGTGTCAGAATCCCCAATATGGTATACTGACTAAACCTATCCTTACTTTTCGCTGTTCCTGTTAAGACCCTACGGTACCACCAGTCAAGGCATTACTTCGCAGAGCAGGAGTGAGTATTATTTACTCATCTATACTTCAGTGTGGATAGCCCTCGCTACTTGCTCATCCCGCCTCAGTTGCTGCATTATTCCAGTGATGATGTCTGTACAGGCAGTGAGGATTCTCAACATGTTTGTATTTGCAGAGATATTCTCTGAAGCATCCATGTCCGCTTAGGAACTGTGTTAGGTGGTAGTTCACTTCACCATGCTTTCTCTGGATCCATGTTTGTATGCACGGGATTAGTGTGTACGTCCATCTGCCTTTGGTAGAAGATTCCCATCTTTCTTGCCACTCTTGTTGGCTACGGCTTCTTATATTTTCTATTTCAGAAATGCTTTCACGTTCTGACTCGTAATTTAAAAGACTTCGTCTGGCTGCAACCTCTTTAGCTACTATGTCTATGGGCCAGCGTCCTGATATTACGTTCGATGCTTCGTTGGATACTGTTCTGAATGCACTGCACACTCTTAACGATGTCAATCTGTATGCTGCCAAGGTTTCCTTCATGTATGAATTTGTATGCGTCGCAGTTACCCATATTGGTGCAGCATACATTATGATGGATGTATTAACGCTCGCTAACAGCTGCCTTATGGGCTGTCGTGGTCCACCAACGTTTGGCATCAGTCTTGCTAAGGCTGCACCTAATCTAGCCGCTTTATCACTGGAATACTTAAGATGATCCCTGAAGTTTAGCCTATGGTCTAGTAGAACTCCAAGATACTTTATATATGGACTCGATGTGATCGTCTGTTCGCCAACCTGAATTTGGATCTTGTCCACTTTTTTCCTGCTGCTCATTAGAACTACTTCTGTCTTATGGTCTGCGAGCTCTAGTCCGGCTACATGCAGCCATTCTTTGACATGCTGAATTGTCACGTTGCAATTTTGCTCAACTTCAGATAGTGTTTTACCAACTACCGTAATAGCAATATCGTCTGCGTATCCAATAATATGCACACCTTTGGGCTTTTGCACTCTCCGAGAACGGATCCCTGTGGAACGCCTCCGGTTACATGATACTGCTTAGGACCTTCATCCGTATCATATAGAAGCAGTCTATGCTCAAAGTAGTTCGCGATGATTCGCAGTAGGTAGGCTGGTGTATCGATACTCGTGAGGGCGGTCAGTATGCGCTCCCACCTGGCGGAGTTGAATGCGTTTTTAACGTCAAGCGTTACTACTGCACAGTATTTCTTGTTGCCACCTCTCCATCTTGTTCCTTCTAATGCGCGGCTTGCAATGTTGCATACTTTCCCAATTGCGTCGACTATACTACGTTTTTTCCTAAAACCGTATTGGTCATCTGATAACGCACTTGTTGCCTCGATGTGGCTCTCTAGCCTTGTGCAGATAATTTTCTCCAAGACTTTTCCTGATGTGTCCAGCATGCACAGGGGCCGATAGGAGGAGGGTTCCTCTGGGGGCTTGTTTCCTTTTGGGATTAGGACTAACCGTTGGCGTTTCCATCTTCTCGGGAAAATACCCTCTCTGAGACATGATGTGTAAGGGTTACTGAAGACTTCTGGTTTCTTGCTTATCAGCATTTTCAACGCTGCATTTGGTATGCCATCAAGTCCAGGCGTTTTACTGCTTTTGATTGTGGTAGCAGCATTGAGGACTTCGTGACAGGTTACTGGTGGTATGGATGTATCTGCAATATGTGGTTCTCTGTTGAGTGGCTGACGTTCATGTTGAGGGAATAGACCAAGTACGATCATGGCCATTATTTCTGGGCATTTTGGTGCATTTCCTTTACTTCCTTTTATTTTTTTCACGACAATTTGGTACGCACTTCCCCATGGGTTGTTTTGGACTTCGTCTCTTAGTTTGCAGAAAGATTGGCTTTTACATCGGGCTATAGCCTTGCGTAGTTCTTTGCGTTTTGCGTTTTGTGTGCGTTTTGTGTGTGTGTGTGTGTGTGTGTGTGTGTGTGTGCCACACAACCCCGGTAGACCCAAGCTTAAATCCTATCTCACACAGACATTTTTTTAATAGGATCAATAATACAAAGTTTAATTATAAATTATAGTGGTGGTCGTGGCATAATGGGTTAAAGTGGCTGGCATGTATGCCACACAACCCCGGTAGAACCAAGCGTAAATCCCATCTGACACAGACATTTTTTTAATAGGAATAATTTTTCTGATCGGCTGTCACCTCTCTGCAGACAATGTCAAACCTCAGAGAATAAAAAATGCCACGTAAAGCTCTTGAAAACATTAGCCTAAAACTGCATAAAACTCGGTATGAAACTCCAGTTCTTGGCGAGAATTTAATAACACACACAACACAAACTGGTCAATAGAAGCTCGGTCAAAGTCCTTTTGATGGCTGAAATAGCCAATTCGGTTTTTCTTTTTTTCAATTAGTAAAGAAAAAATCAATGTCACTGCTCGGTCAAAGTCCTTTTGATGGCTGAAATAGCCAATTCGGTTTTTCTTTTTTTCAATTAGTAAAGAAAAAAATCAATGTCACTGCACAAGGCTTTATTGAAATAAAAATTAATTCGATTGACACGACGTTCCTTTAGTCATCCCCATTTAAAATCGTCTAGGCCAGCGGTTATCAAACTTTTTTGGCGACGGAACCCTTTTGGAGAGCTAAACATTTGACGGAGCCCTAAAATAATCAAAAACTGCTTTATGTGTATTCTTTAATAATAATTATCATTTATTTTTAAAAACTATTAAAAAACAAAAAAAATATTTATTCACCTTGTAAAAAAACATAAGAAATAATGAAATAATATCTACTTAGAGGTATGAAACTGTTTTTCATCAATTGTGTTTTTGCAAGTTGCGTACAAAAGGATTTCTAATCCATGAATGGATTTTAATTTTTGTATTTTGTTCTTCGAGAAAATATGTGCGCGTAATATTGAGATATTGGACGAATTCTTCAAACATATCCTCTTGAATCATTTCTGATTCGCTAATGATCTCACTGAGCGATGAAAAGATTTCTATTTCTCTCTTGCCAACACGAATAATCCAAAAATCGATTTTTTTTTTTTAACACTGTTTACTGTATTAGGGTAAGTAGGATAAGTATCAGGAAGACGACAACAGCCAGAAGTATTTATGAACCGAATAAACCTTATCTTTACCCGATCCGACTCGTGATTTCGTAGATTTCGTAGAAGTGAGCATGATTCGGGTTTCGTGAGCTAAGGGTTGAGTAAGTTTTTGTACTTATTTTTTGTCGGATATACTAAGAGTCACAAAAAAGCTCTCCGTTGTAAAACACTGATCCGTATTCGACGTTGAACTCGCTTAAGAGGTGAGTAAGGGTTTCAGCGTAAAAAAACACTTTTTTTAGCGGATTTGAAATTATTTCAAACCTTTTGTAAATTATAAAGTATTAAATTAGTAACATTCTGTAATTATTTTATGCAAAAAATATCGACAAACAACCAAGCTTTTCCAAGAACGTGTTTAAAAGAGACGATTTGCGGTGCTCACTGTATCTCAGCTGGAAATTATTTGATATTAAAGAGCATCTAAATTTAGTCAAAGAGTTATCAAATCCTCCCCCAACGTTCTTCGATTATTATTTTCTAGTCATTATAGTCATGTGAAGTGAAAGTTGCTATTTTTCACAAAAAATTCCGCCGTTTTGTAAGTGGGGGGAGCCATCGTTGGGGGGTGCCATTTTGTATGTAGAAAGTGTGTACCAAGTTTGAAATGAATAAGTAGTGTAGTTTTTAAATGGCAGTGAACACGGACTTTTAAAAAGTAGTTTCGAAAAAACCCGTCTAAAGTTTGACTGTCGGAGCTACAGTGTTATAGGACAGGCAAATTTTGAAAGTATATTATTTGGATGTTTAAAAGACAAAAAAAAATTATCGATTTTTCAAAAGTGCAAACCGTTACTCACCCCTTAAACACCAACAAATAAGAAGGCACATGAATTATTTTTGCATTGAGTTTTGTTTTTAAAATAGAAACTAAATTTTGTTTGTCCAAAGCCGTAATGTGCAATATTTTTTGCATTTTTTTTTTTAATAAAGCACTGGCCAGTATTTTCGCGGAGCCCTTACAGAGGCTTTGCGGAGCCCTAGGGTTCCGCGGAGTACACTTTGAGTAACGCTTGTCTAGACTATATACATGTTGTATTATATCGTTTTTCTAGTCATAAATGAATAGTTCTTGCATGTCCATTACAAAATTTGTTTTTCCTTAAATTTTAGTGAGGTGCCTGTAGAATTTTGGACACTTTCAAATCATGAAAACGTTGCACGCATGCGTCTTAAACTAGAACCACAACTTTATCCAAAAACTCATGAAAATGCAGCCAGTCTCCGAGACAACACCTCCAGTGCCCACGATACAAAGTCAGGATAAACTTAGTTCTTCAAAAAAGTACAAAGTAATTTATTGTTTTATCTAATTAACAGAGTTCTGTCGGAATTTGATTCGACAATTAAAAATGCTGTAGTGCGTGATTTTCTTATTGATGATGAAAACTTGCTGCTGGAGGAAGAGCTACGACAATCAATTGAGGCGCAATCGCAGCAAGATGTTCCCTTGGAGAAGTCTGTTATATCGCAGGATTGCGAACTCATCACTTTGATGACTAAGGTTAAGGGTAGAATTGAAGTGAATCAAACGCTTTTCGCGTTTGTCGATCTAAGTCCGCCTACAGAAGAAGGCTCAAAAAATGACTTCCGGTGCGAACTGCAAAATCACTTTGAGTAAATTTTTAAATATGTTATTAAAAAACTTTTTTCACAGCTTCACGATAAGTAAAATACGTGAGGTCCACTTGCGAAAATATAATTTGCGACGTAGTGCTTTGGAAATTTTTTTGGTAGATCAAACCAGTTACTTTTTAAATTTTACAACAAAGGTTTGTTACTCTAGTTGTTGTGCACGTTTTTATTGTAACTTTATTTAAATTTTAGACACGAAATAAAGTTTTCACAAAAATCCTTAGTCTTCAGCCGCCAAACATACTCTACGGTTCGGGAAGATCTCCAGCTGAACTACTTCGTGCATCTGGACTGACCCAGAAATGGGTTAATAGAGAAATATCCAACTTTGAGTATCTCATGTACTTGAACACGATTGCTGGTGAGTTTTTTTTTTTGGTTTTTTAAATATATTTGGAAAATTTGTTGTTGCTTTTTAATTTTCTAAGGACGATCATACAACGATCTGAGTCAGTATCCTGTCTTTCCATGGATTCTTGCCGACTACACAAGTGATATACTTGACCTGACAGATCCAAAATCATTTAGAGATCTATCGAAGCCAGTTGGTGTGGTAAACAAGTCTCTCGAAGTCTACCCGAAATAAGCATTAATAAGTGAAAATTTCAGATAAATCCCAAAAACGAAGCGGAAGTGCGCTCCAAATACGAGTCATTCGAGGATCCTTCAGGTGCTATACCCAAGTTTCACTACGGCACCCACTATTCCAACTCAGGTGGTGTCTTGCACTACTTGCTGCGCGTCGAACCATTTACTTCGTTACACATTGAACTGCAGAGTGGACGATTTGACGTTGCCGATCGACAATTTCACTCCATTCCACAGACATGGAAACTTTTAATGGACAATCCAAACGATGTTAAGGAATTAATACCGGAGTTCTTCTATTTTCCTGAATTTCTTAAAAATATGAACAAGTTATTATCATTATCTATCAAATGACTCAACTATTTTTTTAATTTTTCATGAGTTTAGATTCGATTTGGGATATTTGCAAATAACAAAGGAAAAAGTAGACGATGTCGTTTTGCCGCCTTGGGCAACAACACCAGAAGAGTTCATAGCAATTCACAGAAGAGCACTTGAGTCGGAATATGTTAGTCAAAATCTTCATCATTGGATTGACTTAATTTTTGGGTAAGCATTTAAATTCAACAGTAACTTTTTAATTCAGAGAATCTGAATGAAATTAAATGAATCAACTTTATTTGCCTCTCAAGCCCACGTTATTCGAACTGTCGGGCTAAGGAACAAGTAATATTTTTTACAGTTTCACTACACAAGGCAAAAATGAGAAAAGTTATCAGCAATATTTTGTTTCATTAAAAAATTCATTGTGTAACGTGAGCCTAGGTACTGAAATATTTTACTTCATCAAATCAACAGTCAAATTGTATGTTACTGAATGTAAAAAAAAAAAAAGGTCACACGTGGACTGATGACCAATCAAGCTCAGGCCGCCGCGACGAGACACAACTGCCACAATAATCGGATCTTAACGTTCTGAAAAATAAGAGAAGTATTAGAAGTGTGGCTGAAAGATGTACGTACCATTTAGCGCCGAGTGTCCTTCCTTGTTGGTCCTTTGTTTTTGTTTGGTTTATTTGTTATTATTAATTGTTTTATAATTTTTTTTCGCTAAACTTGTTGCATCACTTGCGTTAAATTAATAAAGTTCAAGTGCAATGACAGATGGAAAGTTTCCAATCTTATTGCAGCTGTTATGGAAAGCGTGAGAATGAGAGACCGTGTTTGGAATGAGTGGATGGCTCGTTCACAATGAATGTTGTGTAGTGGAAAGTAGAGTTTTTGTCGTACGAAGTAGCATAGAGTCCAACCACCTTTGTGATTTGTGTGTAAATATCGTTTTTTTTCTTGTTTTGAGTGTTTTAATCGTGTATCTTTTTGTATAAGAGGTTGTTGTCCGGGATAATGGGAGATTTATGTTAACTCCGAAATATGATTAACTCAATTCCGTTGAGCAAGAAGAAAAGCAGTTTATTCAGCTTAACTTTACTATGTGTTAGTTAGTAAACGAACTAAAAATTTGGCTAGTTTGCGACTTAGAGGGAAATTAAAACTGTTCGTTAGAACATAAAAGAAAAAGTGCTTGGTGCTTTAAGAAGTGTTTTTCCCTTTTAATATCGAAGTGGTTTCCGTAAAGAAAAAAAAAAAAAGTATGATATAATTTTTATGTGAAATTTTAATAGAGTATGCAGATAGCCAGCTTTTGATGTCAAATCGAAAGTATGTAAGTAGTTTAACGAAAATATGTAAAACTAGAAGAATTTAATAAAGTTAAAATTTAGATTGCTGATTAAAGTGGCTGATTAAAGCAAACCCGTTAATTCAAAACTCCCGGTCCACCATATATATACCTATATATATATACAAATACTGGTATATATATCTATATGTGGAGACTAGTTGAATCTTAGGTGAGAGTGTTTAAGTTAAATTTCTAAGCTAAAAAAGTCCCTAATTTAGTTTTTTATAATTCTTTTTGTGTCAAACCAGGTCCTTGCAGGCGGGAGTGCACTTAATTTTAAGGCCTAAGATTCTTTTTTTTTAGTTAAAATTAAACAAGAAAAAAAAAATAATGAATTTAAAGTTTTGCTAACGTGTGCATAGATTTAACTGTTCAGTCGAGAAGTGTAGCTCTGCCAACCAAAGTGCACTCAACTAGTTAGTGAGCATCGCCTAGTGGTTGAACAGCTTTTTGCCACTGGAAAGAGCAGCAGAGATAGGCTGAGGTCAATGACCGAGAGAGGGCAACAGCAAAATATACAGAAAACGAAATTTCAACGAACAGCTGATCGAGTGCTTATACATAAGCCAACATCTGAAAGGTTCATCGACCTCCTCGTACACATGTACATAGAATGAAAATATCTTCTTGGAGCGAAGGATGCAGGGTTTCAAAAGAGCAGGAATTTTAATTTGGTTTTTTTTTTCTTCTTGCTAGTAATAATTTTGTTTTTTGATTTTTTCTACATAATTTAGGTAATTTTTTTATTATTTATTTGTTAAGTAAATTTCTTTAATTTTACTTTATTAGTTTATTTAGTTGATTTCATTTTTTTTTACGATAAAAATTCCATTTATATAGATTGAATTTATATGCTTAACGAAAAAGTTGCTTTTTTTTAAACTTTAAAACAAAAAAAAAAAAATTTTTTTCCAAAAAACGTCCATAACGTACCACTTTATCAAGCGGATGCTGGCGCCACCATCGACACATCTTGGAAAGCGGTGAGTTTACGTTCTTTTGTTTTTTTTTTATACATATTATACATATTTAATTATCTACTATTTAAATTTTTACCTATCTATTTTTTTAAAACAAAACAAAAAAAAAGGCAGTTTGAATTACATTTTTTTTTTAATGGTGAATTAAAACCATAGTTTAAGTGAACATAACTTGTATGTATTAATTTTTTTTTTATTTTTATTGTTTTATTATTTCGTTGTTATGATCAAAAATCAGAAAAAAAAAATGAATTGAAATAATTGATTATATAAACTTGGTTATATATTACGTATATGAACAAGATTTTGTTTTGTTATTTCAATTCAAAAGGAGTTTAGCCGACATGAAGTGCTAAACCTTTGGCCGGCTGGTGTGGATTATGTGTGGTCCTAGGCAAGTATAAGCTGCTGTGTGGTCATGACAGGGTTTGGGGTACTGACGGACAAACTGGAATAGACGTTTGACGGAGTCAGCGATAGACGGAGACTTAGGGTTGTATTTGTTTACCTCTTTCGGGTGTTTCTTATCGCTAATTTTTTTAAATCAGTCTGAATCCTTTCTATCGTATCTATTTTCACTATTTTTCCTTCTTTTCACAAAATTTTTGACACGAATTTTTTATGTATTTGAGCTAGAGGTGTGCACATAATGGCAAGAACCGCCCCAAAAGCCGTCGAGCAGCCTGGAATGCCACCGTGTCATCTGCCGGAAGTGCTGCACATCCTCCCAACTCGGCTCATTACATTGGCGCCCAACGCAAATCTTTCTTTCTTTTCTATTTTAAATTTATATTGTTTCTTAATTCGAAAATACTTAGTTTTTGCTTGCGTTCAAGTTATCACTTTGGTTTTTTTCTTCTAATATTTCCTTTTTCTTAGCTTTCTATTTCGGACTGGTTTGTTTCAGTATCCCTATGCACTATTTCGAGTTATGCGTGACGAGTTTGGATAACTTGGTGACAGTCGCATAGTGGTACTTGAGTATATGTTTTGCTGACCATATCTGTGGAGGTTCTTCTTGCTTAGTGTCAGTGTTATAACGTTCAAGACTGGTACTCTACGGATATGAGATGCATTTGGGGGAATTAATGCATGTTTGCTCTGCGTGGTGTTTGTAGTAATCGCTACAGTGTTCTGGCATGTTTGGACGCTTGAGGCAGGTTCTGAAACATCAGCAATGGGGATGAAAGAGCGGAATACTCTGCAGACGCGTTCGTAGTCAAAGACTTGAGCAGGTAGTGTTGGGTAATATCTAGTTTTTTCTTCATACTTGTTTTTACATTTTTTTCTTTGGGGATTTTTGAGGACAGTGACAGAGATTTACACAGCAACTATACACACCATTATAACACATTACTAATTTTTTATTTTTGCTTTTTTTAATTTTTTTATTATCAATCTATACTTTTGATTTTTTTTTACTCATTTTTTTCTGCATTTGGTATCCTCTTATTTTTATAGTTTAATTTCTATAAAATTTGATAACTTTTATTAGTTTCAAGTACTGAGTTCAGTTTTAAAATTTTCTTAATTTTCATATTTATTAATTTTTAATTTTTCTCTTATTTAAATTTTTTTCCGAATTTTATTGCTCGGTAATTTTAGTTTTTTATCGTATTTTGCATATTTTTTTTATACTCCCTTGATTTTTTTATTTACCTTTGTATTTGGTTATAGTTAGGTGCATATGATTTGCTGAATTTTTTTGAATTGCTTGAATTATTTTCATTTTTTTTTCTTTTAACATTCTTCTTAGTTTATAGGTTTCAATTTTTAATTTGAAATATTTTTTAGTTTTAGTTAAACATATACACATTTAGTTAAAACATATTTAGTTTTTTGATGATAGTTTTGGTTAATTGTCGGGTTGAATTTGAATTAAGGTGAGATAGTTTGGTTACCGTGGATTTTTTATTTGTAGCAATTTTTATTTTTCTCTTTCTTTTTATTATTTATTTTTCTTTCATCTAATAATAGATGTAAATTTTTTGAGTATATCCATCACAATTTCGTGGTTATTATATAAGTTTTAGTTTATTAATTTTTGGATTTGCCTTTTTGAATTTTTAACTTATACTAGTTGAACGGTAGTAACAGCAAAGTGTAGGGTTTTGTTAATTAAATTAGAAAAGCCAGAACTTTGAGTTCATATTTCGTTGTTTGTGCAGTGCATGGAGGAAGCACAAGAGACCTCCGAGTCGAATCGTGTCGAACGGTTATTGTTAGAAGGCAGGCAGTTGCTTGCAAGCGGGAGACGTATAACACGCAGTGTAACTCGTGCGTTAGACGCTCAATCCATTAGCTCTAATCCTAGGTCCGCGGTTGATACTGGTTTTGTTGACGCTCAGGATATTTTATCGTCGAATCCGAGCAGTGGCAATACAAAAGCAAATCAACTTTTTGATTTTGTGAGCAGGGGGGTAGTGTTAGGAAGTGTGAGAGTCGCAAACGACATTTTTGGGAAAAGCGTGGAAGATACCCTAAGTTTTTCAAGAAAACTTGAGCGGGTGTTCGAAATGTCGGAGGAAGAAGGCGCGAGAGGAGGGTCAGGAGGAGTTGAGGGGGAAGAAGCTGGGATTTCTAAGAGAGGTGAGCTTGCTGAAGGTTCCACCTCTGTTACCAGTCATCAGCTGAACCAATTAATGGCGAGCTGCATGGAAGAGGTGCGTAGTGTTCGAGGTGAAGTTGTGGCGTTAAATAGTCGCATTTCAGAAATCGAAGGGTCAGTGCATTCAAATGTAGTGCTCCATCCACCGGCTAACACCTCAACACCCACCGCAACGAAGGCTGCTAGAAGTAACAGCTTAGATATAGGTGATAAAGAGGCTGCGGAAGCTAGGGTCAGCAGCAAAAATAGAGAAGATCTACAGAGATCAGATCACACGGTTAAGACATATAGCCTGCGCGAGGTAGAGAAGCGAAAGAACGTGGATCTGGATAGGTGGCATGTTAAGTTTGGAGGGTCTGCCAAGGACATGACAGTGGAGAGTTTTGTTTTCCGAATCGAGAGAATGCGAGAACATTATGACATCTCTTATAACCAATTGTTTTCGGACTTCCACTGTCTTGTGACTGGCAGCGCCTCCAAATGGTACTGGCAAGTCTTAGAAGATCATGCCGACGCTGATCTCTTTGATTACTTTGCTCTCAAAAAGGAGCTTTTGAACCATTTCAAGTCCGCAGAGTCGGACTATAAAATAATAAAAGAAATAATGGATAGGAAGCAGCAGGTAGGAGAAAGTTTTGAGGATTTTTACTCAGAGATCCACAATATGACTTTCCGGCTCAGAAAAAAGATCCCTGAACAAGAATTGGTAGAGATGATTAAGGGGAATCTGAAAAACAGCTTGGCTACTTTAACGTTTGCCTCCCAATTTAGTACACTAGCTGATTTGAAACGCGAATGCCAGAAAGCCGAAAAATTAGTGCGAGAAGGCAGAACTAGGGCTAGACAAGTAAACGAAGTAGAAGCCAGAAAATGCGAAAATTTGGAAGAAGATGTAGACCGGGTAGGAATTGAGATCGATGCGATAGGACAGGGATGTATGAGGATCACTGGAGGGGGTGTCAATCGAACTGGAAAACCCTTAGGGCTACCTCCAACAAATTTTAACAACGGTAAGCCAGGGCGAAACATGACAGTAGCACCGTCATTGACAACACCATGTTTACCGCCCTTTGCAACGCAAAATCCGACGCAACCTCTTAATGTATCTAGTCCTGTCTTTTGTCCTTCGCCTTTTCATTTAAATCTATGTTTCAGTTGTGGAATGCCAGGCGATTTCTTTAAGAAAAATCCTCAAGAAACTCTTAAAGAAATTCATTGTAGGTCTGCGTTTCATGACATGTTGTGTTTTGTTTGTGGTCGTAGTGATTCATATTGTCAGTATAAGTCTAGTGGTCCGTTAAACTCTCAACTGGCAGAGAAAACCGGGAACTCTGTCCAGACAGGCAAATACCCGGAGGCTCTGGGTCAATAAAAATTTTAAGTAGCTCTACGTCTGAACAGCTACCAAAAGAAGTAAAGAAACCGAAACCTCCGGTAAAGAGTCTGCATCAGAGACTCATAGAATATGAAGAAGCGAGAGCCAGGATTTTTAATGAAGAAGTGTCTCTAGCAAAAAAGAACAAAAATTACAAAAAGATTTTACTGATGAGAGAGAAGAGGAGACAAATGAAGAGGTTTAAGAGAAAAATTGTGTCTACTATAGTGACGCTGAAAGGTGATAATAGGTTTTTTGCACGCACTAAGGTTGATGGTGAGGAGATAGTCGCACTGTTAGATTCAGGTGCTTGCGCTAATTGCATAGGACGAAATACCTTAGAATTTTTGAAGAGTAGGCAATGCAAAATTATAAAAATGAAAGACCAAAAAGTGCGAACTGCAGATGGGGGTGAAACACCTGTGGAAGGGGTGATTTCTTTACCTGTGTTGTGGGAAGGTGAAGTTAAAGACATGGAGTTTCTTATTGTGCCAGCCTTGCAACAACAATTTTATTTTGGAATTGATTTCTGGCAAACTTTTGGAATGACGGTTGTCAGCAAAGGTGTTTCTGAGACGCAAGTTGCCAGCACAGACCAATTAGTAATGTCTGAATTGACGCAATCTGCAACAGACTTGACATTCGACACAACTCAGCATGTGTTGACCAAGGAAGATAAATTAAAACTAGAGAAAGTTAAAGCTAAATTTCCGTCCTTTGAAGTTCTTGGCTTAGGAAAAACAGACTTAGAGCAGCATGTAATTGAGGTGGTAGATGATAATATGCCACTAAAACAGAGGTTTTATCCTGTTTCACCTGCGATTCAGAAACTCCTGTATTAAGAGTTAGATCGAATGTTGAGCATGGGAGTTATTGAAGTCAGCAACAGCAGCTGGAACTCACCGGTATCACTGGTGAGAAAAGAAACCAAAAATAGGTTATGCCTAGATGCGAGGAAAGTCAACGAGCGTACCATCAAAGACGCATACCCTCTGCCTCACATCGATGGTATCCTTAGCCGGTTACAAGATACTCGGTATATTTCCGCAATCGACCTCAAGGATGCTTTTTGGCAGATTCCACTTGAAGAGAAGTCAAGGGGCAAAACAGCATTCACAGTACCCGGCAGGCCACTTTACCAGTTTACGGTAATGCCGTTCGGTCTGTGTAATGCTGCCCAGCGAATGTGTAGGCTGATGGACAAAGTCATTCCCTCCACTTTGCGAGAAAATGTCTTTGTCTACCTTGACGATCTTCTTGTGTGCTCAGCCAACCTTGAGTCCCATTTAGTACTCCTTGAGGAAGTTGCGAAATGTTTGAGAGATGCCAAGCTTACCATCAATGTTGATAAGAGCAAGTTCTGCTATCGCGAAGTACGATACTTAGGGTATGTTGTCGGAGATGGTTGCATTCGGACTGACTTGAAAAAAGTAGCCGCAATGGAAGAATTTCCAGAGCCAAAGTCACCTAAGCAGCTAAGGCGATTTTTAGGCATGACAGGGTGGTACCGTAGGTTTATCAAAAATTACGCGACGATCGCCGGACCCCTTCATGACTGTCTTACCAAAGAAAAGATTAAAAGGTTTACAATGTCAGAAGAAGCTAAGATAGCCTTTGCGAATCTCAAACAAAGTTTGATTACAGCACCGCTGCTTACAAATCCCGACTTCTGCAAACACTTTTATATACAATGCGACGCTTCGACGCAGGGAGTTGGTGGCGTGCTCTTCCAGATGGATGATGAGGGTAACGAACGTCCGATAGCCTACATGTCTGCAAAACTGAATAAAGCTCAGAGAAATTACAGTGTAACTGAGCTAAAGTGTTACGCAGCAATACTAAGCGTAAAAAGATTTCGTCCTTATGTTGAGGGTTTACCTTTCACTATCATTACGGATCACGCGAGCTTGAAGTGGCTTATGGGCCAGAAAGACTTATCTGGAAGATTAGCCAGATGGAGTTTAAAGCTTCAGGCTTATAATTTCAACACCGAACATCGTAAAGGTGCTCAAAATGTGGTACCGGACGCGTTATCCCGCATGTATATGGAAGAGCTCGGCCCACTATGTAGAATGCTAGATGTTGATCTTACGTCACCTTATTTTTCGACACAAGAGTACGAAGAGTTAAAAAGACAGGTAGATGAGAGCAAAGATCGAATACCAGACATTTGTGTGTCTGATGGTTTCGTGTATAAACGAACTAAACTCAGCACAGGTGATGCAGTTCAAGAAGATCGCGCTTGGAAGCTATGGGTTCCGTCTGAATTGCGTAACGACTTGTTGAAAGCTGCACATTTTTCACCATCGGCTGGTCATGGTGGCATACATAAAACGCTAGCTAAAGTTCGTGAGAGGTATTTTTGGCCAGGTATGGTGACCGAAGTGCAACAAGTAGTTAATAATTGTGACATATGCAAAGCCACCAAGAACTCGAATAGGACTCGTCGTCCGCCGATGGGCGATCAGCACATTACCGAGCGTCCATTTCAACGGTTGTATATTGAACTGTTTTTTGTTTGTATGTTTAGATCACTTTTCTAAATTTGTTTGGTTAAAACCTATGCGTAAAGCAACCTCTGTAGATGTCATGAAGTATCTAGAACGTGACGTGTTTCATGTCTTTGGTGTCCCTGAGTTTGTCCATTCGGACAATGGCAAACAATTTGTGTCTGAATTGATCAAGTCTTTTATGTTGGAATATGGGGTTAAACATGTAAAGACCGCGTTTTATTCGCCACAGGCAAACGCGTCAGAGCGCGTAAATAAGTCGGTGCTGCAAATGATTCGAGCGTTTGTTGGTGAAAACCAGAAGAACTGGGACGTTCACATAAGGGACGCAGCATTTGCAATTCGAAGCGTTGTGCATAGTTCAATAAGCGTAGAACCATACTACGCAGCGTTTGGTAGCCATATGATGCAGCACGGAGCTTCGTATGAAGTTTTGCGGCGTCTACATTCCATTAAAGATGTAGACATTGTAGTTAAAAATTTAGCCGATAAACAATCACTTTTAAGAGACAAAATTTTTAACCAACTTAGAATGGCTCATGACAAAAACGCCAAAGTTTATAACACGCGAAGCAAATACGTTAGGTTTAATATCGGACAAGTGGTATACCGCCGAAACTTCAAACAAAGCAGTAAAGCTGATGATTATAATGCTAAATTAGCACCGCCTTTTGTAAAGGGCATCGTGCTTAAGACTGTTGGCAACTCATTGTATGAGGTTGGTAATATGTCTGGCAAGAAGTTAGGGGTATACCACGCTAAAGACATGTTTGTAGCATAGGATTTGGGGAGTGCAATATTAGCTTAGGAATTTCCGTTTGTTTGTTTTGTGCTTTTAACTTTCTTGTGTTTTTGCTACATGTGACCTAAGTACCGAGCCGGACTTAAAGAGATCTGTTTGTTGATTCGTATGCTTTTAGGTTTAGATAAATGTTTTTTGTTTGTGTGTTATATGCGCAATCTAATCGTTAGAAATTTATGTTCAGTGTAGTTTTGAGAGCTAGGAGTTTTGTGTGTTAGGAGCTTGGTGTGACTGTATGTTATGCAGATTGTGTAACTGATATCATGACAGAGCCCGGCTAGCAATTTTAGTTTTGAGCATGAGTTGAGTTGGAGTCGAAGCCACACGTTTAGAGATAAGTGGAGTCCCAGGCCACGTTTAAAGATTTTTCCTACGGACACGCTCCATGTTGCGAGCAACATCGACGGATCCGAGCCTGTAACGTGAGCCTAGGTACTGAAATATTCTACTTCATCAAATCAACAGTCAAATTGTGTGTTACTGAATGTAAAAAAAAAAAAGGTCACACGTGGACTGATGACCAATCAAGCTCAGGCCGCCGCGACGAGACACAACTGCCACAATAATCGGATCTTAACGTTCTGAAAAATAAGAGAAGTATTAGAAGTGTGGCTGAAAGATGTACGTACCATTTAGCGCCGAGTGTCCTTCCTTGTTGGTCCTTTGTTTTTGTTTGGTTTATTTGTTATTATTAATTGTTTTATAATTTTTTTTCGCTAAACTTGTTGCATCACTTGCGTTAAATTAATAAAGTTCAAGTGCAATGACAGATGGAAAGTTTCCAATCTTATTGCAGCTGTTATGGAAAGCGTGAGAATGAGAGACCGTGTTTGGAATGAGTGGATGGCTCGTTCACAATGAATGTTGTGTAGTGGAAAGTAGAGTTTTTGTCGTACGAAGTAGCATAGATTCCAACCACCTTTGTGATTTGTGTGTAAATATCGTTTTTTTTCTTGTTTTGAATGTTTTAATAGTGTATCTTTTTGTATAAGAGGTTGTTGTCCGGGATAATGGGAGATTTATGTTAACTCCGAAATATGATTAACTCAATTCCGTTGAGCAAGAAGAAAAGCAGTTTATTCAGCTTAACTTTACTATGTGTTAGTTAGTAAACGAACTAAAAATTTGGCTAGTTTGCGACTTAGAGGGAAATTAAAACTGTTCGTTAGAACATAAAAGAAAAAGTGCTTGGTGCTTTAAGAAGTGTTTTTCCCTTTTAATATCGAAGTGGTTTCCGTAAAGAAAAAAAAAAAAAGTATAATATAATTTTTATGTGAAATTTTAATAGAGTATGCAGATAGCCAGCTTTTGATGTCAAATCGAAAGTATGTAAGTAGTTTAACGAAAATATGTAAAACTAGAGGAATTTAATAAAGTTAAAATTTAGATTGCTGATTAAAGTGGCTGATTAAAGCAAACCCGTTAATTCAAAACTCCCGGTCCACCATATATATACCTATATATATATACAACTACTGGTATATATATCTATATGTGGAGACTAGTTGAATCTTAGGTGAGAGTGTTTAAGTTAAATTTCTAAGCTAAAAAAGTCCCTAATTTAGTTTTTTATAATTCTTTTTGTGTCAAACCAGGTCCTTGCAGGCGGGAGTGCACTTAATTTTAAGGCCTAAGATTCTTTTTTTTTAGTTAAAATTAAACAAGAAAAAAAAATAATGAATTTAAAGTTTTGCTAACGTGTGCATAGATTTAACTGTTCAGTCGAGAAGTGTAGCTCTGCCAACCAAAGTGCACTCAACTAGTTAGTGAGCATCGCCTAGTGGTTGAACAGCTTTTTGCCACTGGAAAGAGCAGCAGAGATAGGCTGAGGTCAATGACCGAGAGAGGGCAACAGCAAAATATACAGAAAACGAAATTTCAACGAACAGCTGATCGAGTGCTTATACATAAGCCAACATCTGAAAGGTTCATCGACCTCCTCGTACACATGTACATAGAATGAAAATATCTTCTTGGAGCGAAGGATGCAGGGTTTCAAAAGAGCAGGAATTTTAATTTGGTTTTTTTTTTCTTCTTGCTAGTAATAATTTTGTTTTTTTCATTTTTTCTACATAATTTAAGTAATTTTTTTATTATTTATTTGTTAAGTAAATTTCTTTAATTTTACTTTATTAGTTTATTTAGTTGATTTCATTTTTTTTTACGATAAAAATTCCATTTATATAGATTGAATTTATATGCTTAACGAAAAAGTTGCTTTTTTTTAAACTTTAAAACAAAAAAAAAAAAATTTTTTTCCAAAAAACGTCCATAACGTACCACTTTATCAAGCGGATGCTGGCGCCACCATCGACACATCTTGGAAAGCGGTGAGTTTACGTTCTTTTGTTTTTTTTTTTATACATATTATACATATTTAATTATCTACTATTTAAATTTTTACCTATCTATTTTTTTAAAACAAAACAAAAAAAAAGGCAGTTTGAATTACATTTTTTTTTTAATGGTGAATTAAAACCATAGTTTAAGTGAACATAACTTGTATGTATTAATTTTTTTTTTATTTTTATTGTTTTATTATTTCGTTGTTATGATCAAAAATCAGAAAAAAAAAATGAATTGAAATAATTGATTATATAAACTTGGTTATATATTACGTATATGAACAAGATTTTGTTTTGTTATTTCAATTCAAAAGGAGTTTAGCCGACATGAAGTGCTAAACCTTTGGCCGGCTGGTGTGGATTATGTGTGGTCCTAGGCAAGTATAAGCTGCAAGTATAAGCTGCTGTGTGGTCATGACAGGGTTTGGGGTACTGACGGACAAACTGGAATAGACGTTTGACGGAGTCAGCGATAGGGAACTACATAAAATAATTATTGGAGTCGTATGTAGTTCACGGCTGCTAATCAGTAGGTGCAGATCAAGGGTGGGATGACTCCAACTGACTGACGGAGACTTAGGGTTGTATTTGTTTACCTCTTTCGGGTGTTTCTTATCGCTAATTTTTTTAAATCAGTCTGAATCCTTTCTATCGTATCTATTTTCACTATTTTTCCTTCTTTTCACAAAATTTTTGACACGAATTTTTTATGTATTTGAGCAAGAGGTGTGCACATAATGGCAAGAACCGCCCCAAAAGCCGTCGAGCAGCCTGGAATGCCACCGTGTCATCCGCCGGAAGTGCTGCACACCCTCCCAACTCGGCTCATTACAATTGCTTTCCATGTTTTTCATATTTTCGGTGTTCTTTTTCATGATACAGAATGAAAGGGTAGATCCAAAAAAAAGGACGTAAACGATAATAATTTTTAAAAGCAGGACTGTCAAAACCGAAGACGTGACACGACAATAACTGGGGATTATACAAATTTAACATTATCTATCTATATCAAACATGGGCCTTTTCCATTACCATTAAATTTCCATTACCACTATCCACCTAGTAGTAATGCAAATTAAATTTGCAAAATTAAAAAATGCAAAATTAAATTTGCATTATTATTAATAGATATATAATGGAAATGGAAGCAATATTGCGCTACCACTAACATTTAATGGTAATGAAAAATTTTAATGGCATTGAAAAAAATTTGCATTGCCACTAAATTTTAATTGTTATAATCCAGTGTTTTCCATTACCATTAAATATTTAGTGGTATACCATTAAAATGTAGTGGTAATGCAAATTTTTTCCATTAATACTAAATTTTAGTGTTAATGCAATTTTTTCTTTCATTGCCTTCTTTCATTGCCATTAATGATAATAATATGCGCATCTATGTTCTATCATTGCCGCATTAAGCAGGGGTTTCAGGCAAGGCGATCCACTGTCTTGCGATCTCTTCAACATCATCATGGAGGGGATCGTACGAAAGGCCGGTGTGCATCGCAATGGCACCATTTTCTATAAAGGTGTCCAGCTCCTTGCGTACGCTGATGATATTGATATTGTTGGCAGAACCAAGAGAGATGTTACCGCTGCTTTCGCCGCTATCGAAAAGGAATCAGCCAAAGTGGGTTTGACGATAAATGAGGGTAAAACAAAGTATATGCTGTCTACAAACAAGGGAGCGCGGCGTTTAGACTCCCACGTTTCATCCGGCAGCTATAACTTTGAAGTAGTCAAGGAGTTTGTATACCTTGGCACCGCCATTAATACTAACAACGAAATCAGCCTGGAGATAAAGCGAAGAACAATAATTGCTAATAGGTGCTACTACGGGCTCAGTAAGCAACTAAGTTACAGAGCCCTCTCTCGATCGACAAAACTAACACTCTACAAGACGCTCGTTTTATCTGTGCTGCTTTATGGCGCTGAGGCATGGGTAGTTTCGCAAACTGACGCAGCCGCTCTGGGGGTGTTCAAGAAAAAAGTTCTTCGCAAAATCTTCGGTCCTGTTCGAGTCGGCGATGACTATCGCATCCGAATGAACCACGAGCTGTATGAGCTCTACGGAGACATTGACGTAGTTCGGCGTATAACTGTGCAGCGACTACGCTGGCTGGGTCATGTCCATCGTATGGACGACGAAGCTCCAGCGAAAAAGGTGCTCGAGGCGAGGGTCGCTGGTCAACGACGACGAGGGAGACCATGCCTCCGATGGATGGACCAGGCTGAGGAAGCCCTAACCGCACTTGGTGTATCCGATTGGAGAAGGCGCGCGCAAAGCAGAGGCGCCTGGCGAGAGCTGATGAGGTCGGTCGAAATCCGGACACGGTTTGTCACGGCCACCTAAGTAGTAAGTAAGCATTAAGCAGGGGGCAAGGTAGGCAACTGCTCTCGGGCGGCAAAATTGTAGAGGCGGCAAAATTAATAAATAAACAAAAACCAAACCTCAGTGCAACCAAATAGTTAAAAATCAGTCTGCCATCATACCAGTATTAGTTCAAGAACTGCTTTTTTTTCATAAGGCCAACTAGTATTTTCAACATGGCGATATCATGGGAAATATCAATTATCCCTTTTGTTTATTGACAGTTACTAAAAACTTCAATATTCATGTACAGAATTCGATCGCAGTTTTTTTTTTTTTAATTTCGTGACACAGTTGGTACTCAAGAGGGTTTATTATTTTAATTTGATGACTTAAGTAGTACCCAGGCTCGATCTTCATAGCACGTACTACAGTTCTTACTGTTTTATTTTTTTGTGAATTATATTTGTATTTATAAATATTTAAAAGAAAAAATTTGTCGAAAAACCTTTGGATTTTTCCCTTTCCGCACTCGCATCGAACTACATCGTGCTACCATCGCAATATTGCCTCCCTTGTACAAACAAACCAGAAAGCAAGCATACCATACATCTTTCAATTTATTTCATAGAATTGATGACAAAAAAAAATGTGTTTATCCATAAAAATCATTAATCGATCATAACTCAGGCTTTATTTATATAATTTAGTTTCAATTTTTCTTAAAAAGAAAAACAAAAACTGCCATTAATAAACGAATCATGAACGATTTTTCTTCATCTTTGACGAAACATGCTGATTCGGCCATACATTTCATTGACGAAAATCCTTATCAAATTCCCACGAACGCAATACAGAAATGTTGAGATTTTTCGTGCATGAATATATTACCAAATCGTTGCGAAAGTTTCGTCAGCAAACAAGACAGAAATATGAAGAAAAATGTTTTTCCATTTATATATATTCCTTAATTTTATTTTACATGTTTTTTTTTTATCAGATTATTTCTGATTTGTATTCTTTGGTATATCAGACATGCAGTCCATTAATACACCATGTTCTTAAAATTATAAAGCGTGGTTAAATTTTAAGGGCCGATGTTGAATGTGAACCACACCTAAACGTCAAGCTTTTTTCTGCATTTCATTTGACATTTCTTAATTTCAGACTGATTCAATTTGAACCATGGAAAGATACACAATCGAGCAACGCGTTAAAATTATTCAGGCTTATGAAAATTGGCGTTCAAATCAAAATGCATATCGTGCACTTCGTGATTTTTTCGGTCAATTTAATCGTCCAAATGTGCGTACAATCGGAAAAATCTTGCTAAAATTTGAGCAAAACCGGGTCTGTAGGAGATGTGAAAACACTGAAATGCTGATGCAGAAAATATTGCTGCTGTTCGCGACAGTGTGGCTGAAGGCCGGTCAGGCAGTTACTGTGAATGGTGCTCGCTATCGTGAGATGATAACGACGAACTTTTTATGGCCCGAATTGGAAGATATGAATGTGAACGATATGTAGTTTCAACAGGACGGTGCCACTTGCGACACAGCTAACGAAACAATGGCTCTTTTGCGCGACAAATTCGATGGCCATGTTATCTCACGTGATGGCGATGTCAATTGGCATCCAAGATCATGTGATTTGACACCGTTGGACTTCTTTCCTTGGGGTTATTTGAAAGAAAAGGTGTACATCGATAAGCCAGCAACGATTCAAGAGCTAAAGGATGAGATAATTCGGCACATTAACGGCATAGAACCTCACTTATGCCTCAGCGTCATCGAAAATTTGGACCATCGGATGGAGGTGTGCCGCCCAGGTCGCCGCGGCTATTTGGCCAATATTTTGTTCCATGCATAATTAACCATACCAATATTATTATAATAAAAAGAAATGACAATAATTTCCTAAATAATTTGTGTTTTATTCAAAATCAACATCGGACCTTAAAATTTAACCACCCTTTATATATTGTAACTTTTAACGAAAAAATTACGCCGAAATATAAGCCTTTGTAGGGAAAACATGAGCGAGCACAAAGCAGAATGGTTGAAAAATTTTCGACAAATTTTTTAATGAACAAACTCAAGCCGGACGCGTTCGATAAGAAATACAAGAGAGAAGAGTTATCGGTAATCGCGTGTTCTACTGTTTTCGTTGTTTCCTTGTTCGGTTTTTTTTTTTTAATGTTGACGAAACCAATGCAGATGAGTTAAGGAATATGCTGTAAATCTGTTATTGATGAATAAAAGTCAGCCTCATTAAAGAGTATTCTGCAAGTGTGACTTTGCAGCAAGTTTCTTTAAGGCCGGCGAGAAATTTGAGGAGAGTATAAAAGAGTGATATTGAGGTGATGGTTTTTATGAGAAGAAATTTGTTTAAAGTTTTAAAATTTGGTAAAATATACATTTATGCAAAAAAAAAATTTATTTTTCAAAAACAAAGATGGCGCTGGCTACAACGATTGCTGCAAAAGTCCTCTTTCGCTCTGCGGGCATTCTGCTGGCTGTTAGGTGGACCCGATTAACATTTTTTTTTAATTTTAAAACGAAATGAAAATATCTTCTATCTGAATGAAAATGATTTTTAAAATCTTTTTATTCAAAATTTAAAACAAAAAATAAGTAAAAAATGCAATTTTCTTTTTACAAGCCCGTATAAATTTTTAAAAAAGACTTTTTAAATTTTGTCTCATTCAGATAAAAGATTTTTTCATTACGTTTTAAAATTAAAAAAGAAAACATTTTTCGGTTCAACCTAGTAGCCAGCAGAATGCCCGCAATGCGAAAAGAGGTCTTTTGCAGCAATCGTTGTAGCCAGCGCCATCTTTGTTTTTGAAAAAAAAACAAAATATTTTTTTTTAAACATAAACGTATATATTACCAAATTTAAAAATTGTAAAACTAAACAAATTTCTTCTAATAAAAACCATCACAATGTCACTCTTTTTTACTCTCCTTTAAATGTATCGCCGCCCTTAATTTATTTAAAAGCAGAGTAGGTAGTTCGGTAATTCAGTTAGTAATGGAAGAACTTGTAACCCTTTAGTTGTGTGTTCAAATACCACAGCATTCGTTTATTTTAATTTCGATATAAATGCATTTGAATTATATGACAGATATGGTATTTATATGAAAATTCACAGATCTAAGAATAGAACAAATTTTAGATTCAAAGTTGAACTTGTTAATATTGCAGCATGTGCTGTTTCCAAATCAATCAATGCAAGGACTACTTTGAAAATAGCTTTCTTAATTTATTAAAATTAAATTTGAGAAATATTATCTATTCTATAAATATTAAATAGAAATATTATCTGAGAAATATTATATATCTTAAAAGAATGCTAGTATTCTGAAAATAAGCTACGTTCAGATTCAAATTTTTAGACCGTAATGTACTTTCAGAGTATTGAACGAAAGACTCAATTTAATCATAAAAGAAAGAAAATAACTACTAATTTTAATATTTAACATAAGTATGAGCTACTCAAATAAATACGTCTCCGTGGCCCAGTGGTTAGAACAGCTGGCTATGGATCCAAACGTAGTGTGTTCAATACTCGGTGAAAGCAAATATATGATAAACTTTTAAATAGCCATTTTTTTGTTTTTATACAACCAGTGCGGCATATTGCTGTGTTGTTATTTTCTTAAGAACCATTTCGTTTCATTGGTCTTACCTCCATCTTGCTTGCCGTATTGTTGTATACACGGCTATAAAAGTTTCACTTCAAAAATAAAACTTTATATTAAAAATACAACACTCGCTAAATACAACCACTGCTTTAAAAGTATCAAATTCAATGCAAGCTAAGATGAAATTAAATATTACAAATATTTCTGTTATATGTATAGAACCAAACTATTTCTGCTATCAGTTAATTTCGGTCAAAGTCTGTGGAAATATTACGATACTGCATAATTTGAATTAAATAAATCTTTAATGACCCTTCTTTTGAACTTATTTATTGTTAAGACCCGTGCATCTGGAAAGTAGTTCCTTTAAAATTGAAAAAGTTGACAATTATGATTTATCTCAAAAACGCAATTTTTGCTTTTTTAAATAAAAAAAGATTACAAATTTTAAAAAAGTTTTAGAAAGAAATCGCTTTAATTCAATCAATTTAATGAAGGATAACGTATTTTAATAGCTGTAAGCCCAACAATTTTTTATAGGTTAAAAATAAATTTTGTTTTGGGGTTTATCTGGGTTGTTTCGACTAAATTCTAAAAAAATTTGGAAAATTTAAGAAATTTTTTTTATTTATTTATCAAAATCAGTTAAGTGTTTAAATTTTAATGTTTAGTGACTAAAATAGTATTTGAAAATGTAATTCAAATAATCTGGTGAATTCAAAGAAAAAGGTTTTCTTATAAGCCAAATCACACTTATAAGCCAAAGAAATTAAATTGCATGAAGATGAATTATCATCAGATGTAGTGTTCGTATACCTAGAGAATTTTTTAACCTTAATATTTTAAATATTTATAAATATTAATAATAAATATTTAATAAATAAATTTTCGATTTTAAAGAAAAAATATAAACAATACAATTTCTTTAATTTCGATTGTATTTTAAAATCTGAAAAATTATTTAAACAAAACATGGTTTCTTCCACAAACTAACATTTTAGTCAAGAAGAATATTTTTGTGGAGAAGGAGCAAAATTTTTTAAATAATTAATTTTATTTTTTTCAACAACTTCAAATTACACATATGGTATCACTATTTTTCTAAAAGCATCATATCAAGATATATATATATATATATGGATTAATGTGGGTCAAATTGCTCCCAAAATTTTTTCGCAGTCTGGGTCAGCAAAAATCATATTATTTCAAGGAGAAAACAAGGAGAATCCTTTCAGTGGAAGAGAGAGCTAACGTAATTTTTATAATTTTTCCTAATGTGTCAGTATAGAAAACGCAACTAAAGCAAACGTTTCATTAATGATCACTGTTATGCATAAGGCATTGAACGATAACACCATGGCAGAATTATAAGGTAGGGCCGACTCGGAGAGGAATGGAGTCGAAAGCAGAATAAAGGGAGATAGATGTCAAAATCAGCTGTTCATCGCGAATTTCTTTACGCTCACGTTTCGAAATTTTTTTTAGGTTAGAATATGTTACAGTTTTTTTTTGCAATTTTACTGCAATTTCTCTGTTGTTATAATATTTTCACTCAAATTATCACAAATTTAACACACGCGACCGCACTGTTTGCAACTTTATGGGAGGAAATTAAGTTGGTGCTATATCGCATGGCAAAGCCATCAACTGCTGCTGGCCACCATGCAGCTGGTGAAGGTATAAGAGGGCAATGCTGATGCCTTGAAGGTAATCTATGGCTCCTTGGTTTTGGTGTGCAAGGTTTTCTTCTCGCTTTACTTGCACAATTAAACACACGTGTCTGCACTGTTTACGATTTAAAAACATAATATTTTTATTTCATTTGATGTTTCTACGTACTTCGTCGTTTTCGTACATCTACGTACATCTAACGAACCTTGTCATTATCCACTCTTCGTTAACGCGTGAGGGCACTCAGCGAAGCGGCCCTACCTTATGATTGTATCATGGATAACACAAGACTTGTTTGCACACAGCGTGAGCGTGGCTTTTGTTTTTGTTGTTTCACAGCAAATTATGATATTTTTGTTTTGTTTATAGTTTTGCTCGTAAGAGCAAACGAAAAACAAAACAGACGGTCAATCTATGATACAATAATTTACAAGTTAGCCTTGACAACTACCTTTTTTCTCACGAGCGCCGATCGGGAGTTGTGAAATCAATACAAAGTTTAACTTTTCATCTGTTCTGCTGCTTCTTCGTTTTCTCTTTTTCAATATGTTTTTGACAACTCCAAATCGCCAACAGAACTGTCACTCCTACCTTGTAAATCATTATACCATGGGTCAATCGTTCTTTTATTATTTCAATAGTTTTTGTTTCGTACGCTCGAATGATCGAAATGTAACGAAATGGAACGATTTGTTATTGTTTATTTTCGTTTTCTGATTTCAAGTATCATTCGCGAAAGAACCATATACTTCAGATGAATTTAGACCTTGCAACTTTTTGAAAAAAAACTAGATTTTTTATTTAAAGTTTTTATATTTTATTAAGATTCTTTCTTTCAAGTGATGAATAGTGAAGAGAAATCTGATGTTAAGTAGCAAAAAATTACTAAAGAATTGACATAGACAACGTAAATTTTGCAAGACTATTTCCATCGAAAGAATTTTTTTATTTTCATTTACATTTATTCAAAAGAATCACAGAGTTACAAAAAGATCTGATGTTTTGTTGGCAGTAATATGATGAAAGCAAGTAAACTATATAATGATAATACGTATGAAGTTACATATGTGGAAAATTTTAAAGGAGTACTACATATAACAAAAGGAACAATGCACTGTGGTGTTAGTTAGTTCATTTCAACAAATTACGCATTTCACGCAAGCATACAAATTTTTTATACATTTTTGTAATAGATATTTTTTTAATGAAAATCCTTTTTGCTATCAAATCTTGGAATTTTTTCTCTCGACTCCGCAGACGCGGCAAGAAATCCTGTTTTTTTTTTTCTTCTATTACGTGTTTGGATGCTCTAGTTAATTTTTTTACCTTACGTTCGGTGTTTTGAAAGTGGCATGGTATTTTTATGTTCAGTACCACTTCATCGCTTTCACTAAAATCTCTCAAATGACACCAAAATGGCAATTACAGTCGACGCGTTGGGGAACATCGCTGTTTAATAGACTGGGCCAATATTTTTATTTTTTAATTTTAATACGCTATAGGTATCAAAAGTTGCGTATTTTTATAAGCGCTGATTTAAAATGCGTTTACAATTTCTGAAATGAAATAACTTTTGGCCCTCTACCAGAGCTTATCTGACTGAAATTTGTAAAAAAATTTTGCCCATATTTGCAGCCAACTAACTAATTTGAGTCACTAAATTCAATAATCCACATAAAAAGCAGAGTTTTTGCAGAATTCGATATGGTTTGTTTTCGAGGTGTATGAGTGATTTTTTTCATATCGTGGTTTATTTTGTTTAATTATTTTGTTCATTTCGTTTTAATTATGATTTTAAAGATAAGATAATTTAAGCCTCAGCAAAGATAATTTTAACGATGACAGGCCTGTAGACAAGGGGGGGCTTAGATGTTCAAACCCTCCCCCCCTTAGGGTCCAGAAAGTATAAAGAATTAACTCAAATGAGACTATTTAATTCAAAATGTAATTTTTTTTGTGATAATGATGTCAATTTTCTTGAAAACTTCACTTAATTATTGAAAAATTTGTTTGGCCAAGTGAAAGATTAATTTTGCTTATAAGAGTCATAATCACTATATTGGAATTCATCTCCTATGAATGCTCAAAAAGTCCCTGATATCCAGTAAAATATATATATGAAAGTTTTACCTAGAACGAATATAATTATGTAAATTGAAGAAATTAGCTTGACATTTTTTATGCCATATCTACCCAGCAAACCATAGTTGACGACTATGTCGAAATTCCGACTAATTCGTCACTATTTTGAGCTGTCTTAAAGAAATCATTACAATTTCGTTACGCAAATATCGGAACAGTATCACTTTATATACGAATTTATATAAAATTTTGTTATGCGGCAGCTTGTACGACAATGTCGTACTACAACATATTAAAATGCTAACAGAGTAAAATTTCCTTTCTTTCGAACTGTCTGAACGAAATCTTAACTTTTTCGTAACATTTTCGTTAGGACTCGTTACGAAACCATTACGATACTTCGTTACGAAGTCGTGTCAAACCCTTCATACGATTTTCCTTACGATTTCGCAACGAAATCGGATTGCGAAATCGGAAAGGTTTCGAAATATTCTTAACGAAATCGTAACAAACATTCACAATCTGTCCGATTTCGGAATCCAATTTTGTTACGAAATCTTAAAGAACATCGTATGAAGCGTTTGACACGACCTTGTAACGAGTCTTAACGAAAATTTTACGAAAAAGTTACCATTTCGTTCAGCCAGTTCGAAAGAAAGGAAAGTTTACTATGTTTGCATTTCAATATGTTTTACAAACAGTGGCATAACAAACTTTTTATAAATTCGTATAAAAAGTGAAACTGTTCCGATATTTGCGTAACGAAATTGTAACGATTTCTTTAAGACAGCTCGAAATAGTTATGAATTCGTCGGAATTTCGACAAAGTCGTCAACTATGGTTTGCTGGGTAAGCTTATTAGACCCAAAACTTTTAAAAAAGTATTAATTTGAGTGGGTTTTTTTTAATTTTTAAAGGTGTAACAAATATATGAATCATGAAATTTAACACATTATGGGGTATTTCACGTAAGGCGAATGACTATAAATTTTGACATCGAAAATTTCCAACTTGGCAAAAAAATTTAGCCCTGTGCGAAGCCTTCGGAAAATCACCTTAAATCTAAATATGAAAAAAATTGTTGTAATACATTTTATACAGTCCAATTTAATAGTGATTTGATGATTTTTTTAATCATGTTACCAAATTTTTATAAAAAAAATTAACAATTACAGTTTTTTAAGCTTCAGCATTTTAAAAATGTTTATTTTTATTATATTAAAAAATTAAAAAACATTTTAGAAGGTCAAAAAATTTTGTTTTTAGTGCTTTTAATATGCAAATAATTTAAATATTAATCCACAACCGATTAAATTCTTAAATATTCAAAAAAGTTACTGTTTCTTTTTAAAAAAAATTTATCTAGCAGAGTAATTATTTTAATATTAACATGAACTTATTTTCATGTGATATCTTATAAAATAAATTGGGTATAAAATACTGGTGTTGTGCAAAAACCAGTATTTGAATTATGATTTTTGAAAAATAGTCTGAAATTTAAATGTGACTTTATCGGAGTCGATTCCTCTAATCAAAACATTTTAATAAAAAAAAATATATATAGTAATTGTTATTGGAATTGAATCATGATAAAATGAAACTGTTAAAATTTTTAAAGATTTTCAAATATTTTCTTTTGAATTTATTTAAATTGTCGAAATCATTTCCGAGAACAGTAATATTTTAGCCCTTAACGATAACTCGAACTAGGGTTCACACAGGTTCAAATAGTTGTACACAAGCAGGGGATCAACAAAAGCGTAAGATAGCCAAAAAGAAACCAAATCTAAGGGCTACAATTTTTTTCTCCCGTTTATATGGAATGTCCATAAAAGTTGTGAATACAGCTTCACCAGCTGAACTTATTAAAAAATGTTTGCATTTTTCATAGCTGATTTTAATTTTGATTTTAATAAACTGCAAGGAATCTAACCTTTTTTTACCGTTCACATTAATATTGTTGAATTAGTAAAATTTTGTCACAGACATTTTTATTGTTTGTGCTAAATTTCGGAATAATACTTTTTAAAAGAAATTAAAAATTCTCAATTTCGACCATTTTTCAACAAACTATAGGCAAAATTCAAAACACTTTGTACTCAAAATTGATTAATTATAAAAAAAAAAAAATAAACTCTTCTAATCTATCTTATGGTCATTTAAAAACAGGCATATTCACAAATAGTCTTAAAAAAAAACGGATTTGCTTAAAAATGTTCATATCCTTTCTTTCAGTTATTACTGGTATCTTCTTATAGATTTTTTATCAAAATCCCCCCCTAAGGTAAATCCTGGCTACCGGCCTGCTTCTAAGTATATTTGGGAAAAAATAGTAAACATTATCGTTAAATAAATCCATGGCGGCAGTTCTCCGGAGGCGCCTCGAAAAAAAGTTGTTTTGAACACGATTAAAAGTTAACGGATCATCTGAAAAAAAAATCAAAATTAGTTTAAAAGTTAATATGTTTTCCGAGGTAATACCGAAGAGTTTTTTGAATGTTTTTTTTTTTTTTTTGTGGCGTTTTGAAGTCAAAAACGCGATTTTCGCTGAAAAATTTAAGTTATTTTATTATTTTAAAATAGAAAATGAAAGAAATAAAACGCTTCGCGATTTTCGCTGAAAAATTGAAGTTATTTTATAATTTTAAAATAAAAAAAGAAAGAAATAAAACGCTTCGGCATTACCTGTTGATATATTTGTAGAAATAGTGTAAAAAATTTCAAAACGATCGGTCGAAAATGTTGTTTTCCAGAAAATCGATCTAAAGTCTCGATTTTAAGTAAAGTCCGCTCACTTGAAACACTGTATCTTCGTTAGTTTTAGCATGATTTATTTGAAATTTTTACAAAATACTCTTGAAATATTGTACATTCAGAAAAAAAATATAAAAAAATGTCCCGAAAACAGTCCTATCCCCTTAAATTGCCTGTACATCCAAGTTAATTCGACGTCTACAAAATAATGTTAAGGAACGAAATGAATGGTTGTCGAGGAATCGGGTTTCATTAAAAAATTAATGTTTTCCCATGCGGAACATAGCTCCAAGCGATTTTTTTTAACACTACTACATATAAAAAAAAAAATTAATTTTTAATTTTTTTTTTTTAAATTTTGGTTTTAATATTTCGACATAGTAACGACCATGGCGTAGTGGTTAGAGTGTGTGGCTCATACGCCGGAGAACCCAGGTTCAAATCCCCATCTGACACAGAAAGTTTTTTCAGTTGAATTAATTTTTCTGTTCGGCAGTCACCTCTCTGCAGACAATGGCAAACCTCAACGAGTAAAAACTGCCATGAAAAGCTTCTTGAGAGCAGAAGCCGTTCAAAGTCGGCATAAAACATGTCGGTCCAGTTCTCGATCATTTGTGTTCAAACATTTCACTAAACACACAACACAGTTGATCATAAGGAGCTCGGTCAAAGTCCTTTCAAGGGCTGAATGGCCATTTTCGTTTTTTCGTTCGTTCGACGGCCGCGGCGCAGTGGGTAGACTGTGTGGCCCATACGCCAGAGAACCCTGGCTCAATTTCCACCTGACACTTTCAATTGAATTAAATTATGGAAATAATTTTTCTATTCGGCAGTCACCTCTCTGCAAACAATGGTAAACCTCAGAGAGCAAAACCTGCCATAAAAAACTTTTGCCATGAAAAGCCGTTCGAAGTCGGCATAAAACTTGTAGGTCCAGTTCTTGATCATTTGTGTTTAAGCATTTCACAACACACGCAAGACAATTGATCATAAGAAGCTCGGTCAAAGTCCTTTCAAGGGCTGAAATGGCTATTTCGTTTTTTCCGTTGTTATTTCGACATAACCATCCAATTTTCGGACTATCTCGGTTAATTTGCGAAAAATACCTTTTTTTTTAATCACCTACCCCCCATGCGTTTTTCTAATATATGAAACGGTTCAAAATTTATTTTTTTTTAACAACATTTAATCATTTATTTAAATAATTGTACTCTGTCATTTTTTAGTGCATTGATTCTTAAAAGAACCGTTTCCAGATCAAAAAAGATTTATGTGGTAGAAGTGAAATTTTTACCCAAAAATGAGACTTCCGGGAAGAATGCTAATTTATTTTATTAACATTCCCTCCTTGAGTGAGTCCTTGAGTACCAGTATTAGTTCAAGAACTGCATTTTTTCATAAGGCCAACTAGTATTTTCAACATGGCGATATCATGGGAAATATCAATGTCAAAAGGGACACTTTTGTTTATTGACAGTTACTGAAAACTTCAATATGCATGTACACGCAGTCGCAGTTTTTTTTTTACTTTCGTGACACAGTTGGTTATCAAGACGATTTATTATTTTAATTTGATGACTTCAGTTGTACCCAGGCTCGATCCTCATAGCACAGACAACAGATCTTGCTGTTTTATTTTTTTGTTAATTATATTTTTATTTATAAATATTTAAATGGTAAAATTTGTCGAAAAAACTGTGGCGAGAATAATGTATTTCTCCCTTTCCGTACTTGCATCGAACCGCGTAAAATTCGGCCGCATGTTGAACGTGCTACCATCGCATCATTGCCTCCCTTGTACGAACAAACCCGAAAGCAAGCATAGCATACATCTTTCAATTTCTTTCATAGGATTAATGACAAAAAAAATGTATTGTTTCTCCAAAATAATCATTGATCGAATATAACATGGGCTTTTATTTATATAATTTATTTTCAATTATTCTTAAAATACACCATGTTCTTAAAATTATGTATATTGTAACTTTTGACGAAAAAATTACCCCGAAATATAAGCCTTTGTAGGGAAAACATAAACGAACACATAGCAGAAAGGTTGAAGAATTTTCGACAAATTTTTTAATGAACGAACACAAGCCGGAAGCGTTAAAAAATTTTCGACAAGGAAAACAAGAGAGAAGAGTTATCGGTTATCGCGTGTTTTACCGTTTTCGTTGTTTCCTTGTTCTGTTTGTTTTTTTAATGTTGACGAAACCAATGCAGATGAGTTAAAGAATATTCTGCAAGTCTGTTATTGACGAATACAAGCCAGACGCGTTAAAGAATATTTTACAAGTCTGGCTTTTGCATCAAGTTTCTTTAATTTATTTAAAAGCAGAGTAGGTAGTCCGGTAACTCAGTTGATAATGGAAGAACTTGTAACCATTAAGTTGTGTGTTCAAATAGCACAGCATGCGATTTTTTAAATTTCGATATAAATGTGTGTTAAAAACTTCATTTGAATTATATGAAAGATATGGTATTTATATGAAAATTCACAGATCTAAGAATAAAACAAATTATAGATTCAAAGTTGCATTCGTTAATATTGCAGCATGTGCTGTTTTCAAATCAATCAATGCAAGGCCTACTTCAAAAATTGCTTTCTGAATTTAACAAAACTCAATTTGAGAAAAGACTCAATTCAATCATAAAAGAAAGAAAATAACTACTGGTAGTAAAATTTAACATAGTATGAGCTTCTCAAATAGATATGTCTCAATGGCAAAAATGAGAAAAATTATTAAATATCAATTTTTTCGTTTTTATACAGCCAGTGCGGCGAATTGCTGTGTTGTTGTTTTCATAAGAACCATTTCGTTACATTGGTTTTACCCCCCATCTAGCTCGCAATATTGTTGTTTACGCGGCTATAAAAGTTTCACTTCAACAAAATCAATTCGCTTGTGCTCGAATGCCAGAAACGGTAAATTATTCAATCTATCAGTCCCTATGCCAATACGTTGAGGCCGTATGACTCGTTTCAAGTCCTTCGACATTCGCATGTCTTGCAGCAGAGCTTAAATCAAATTTTTTTTGTAAGAAGAAAAAATCTACCACCATTTTTCTAAATTTTCCACTCAATTTAAACTCAATCCGAATGTTAAATTTTTTAAAAATAGTCATTAAATTTAGTAAAATTGTTTTTCTCCCCCACGCAGAACAGAGTAGCTACGGCGTTGATGCGGCCCTGTATCTAATCGTTACTTTTACTACTCGCCATTGCTGCTTACTCGCCCGTGCTCTCGCATATTTCTTCAATAACTTCGAGTTTACTCAACACCTCCCTTAAGTAAGGCTTTTTTATATATGTCATTATTTGATAGCTTATTTTAAAGGAATATTAAATAGAAAACGAGCTGTGAAGGTTTCGCTTACATTTGTTCAAGTTTGGTTTTTGTTTCGATTTTTTTTTTTTTTTTAATACAACAGCTATGATAGTTTTCGCCCAATTTTCATGTTTGATAGCTTATTTATACTTATACAAAAGTTAAAATTGACATGTTTTGCTGCAAGCCGGCACTGGTTCCCGTGGGCCTAGGTTCCTAGTGGCCTGGTTCCTAGGCCACGTCAGTGCCAGTGTTAAATGTCAGTGACTTTTGGGAGACTCTTTAAAAAAATTTGAATAATTCTATAAAAAAAATCTTAAAATCCCGCTAACATTTTTTATTTGTTTTTTTTTTTTTTTTTGCTTGGTGCGCCCCTGTTTTTTAGTGCTTTTCTAGTGTGTTTTATCCGCAGTAAATTCAATAATTTCTGAAGTAATAAATCGCCTAAGTTTACTTGATTATTGCGAAATTAAGCTATAATTGCTTACTCATTAATACAGTGGAGCTCACCAAATTTTACAAAAGAGCAAATGATTTTTAAGAAACAAAATCAAACACAGGATATTGCGCATCGTAGCTTTTGGCGATGAAAAGAAAAATAAAAAAAACAAATCCTGTGTGCGTTAACACACAACCACCATTATAATTTACATGCATTTGTTGTTGTTATTTACGCGTCAAAAATTAGATGATCGTCAACAGCGGCTTGTTGTGCTGTTATTTGAATTTTCTTTTTGTAGATTATGTTGTTTTTAATACGTGGTTTTACTTTCGCATAAACGCAAAGAATAACAATGAGAGTATATTATAATCAAGAGTTTACGTGACTATCAGATATATTTTTTCTGCATTTTTCGATGGACAGTTCCCAATTGAAAAATGTTAGAACTAGACGGAACTAAACGGAACTACAAACCAAGAACTAAACGTAACTAAAAAGCTAAGACATGAATCAAGTTGCATGTGCGCGCTTTAGCGCATGCGCGAGTGTTTTTTTTTCAATACTGATTTGTGAATGAATGTGTGGAAGCAGTAGCGCATGTGGAAGTGTTTTTTAGGTCGATATAAATCTGAATGTATGTGTGTAAGCTGATACACTGATTTCAATGGATGTGTGTAAGCTGAAATGATCAAAAAACAAAGCAAGCAATATTCTTTTTGTTTTCTGCTGTCGATATGATCTTACCCCTTTCCCTTCTCCCCGCTAGCAAACATGCGTGTGAATGAATGTGTTGGTGTTATTGTAGTCAGCTGTTAAGATTGTTTACATTTGTTGGTATAGTTAGCTAGAAATTTTCAGCGTTTTGAAGTTATTCTTATTGAAAGCTCTACAGTTCGCATTTTTGCTTATTGTATTTTTAAATAGATATTATCAATTTACGAGTTATTCAACACATAAATTGATATTACTCTCAATGTTTATATGCAATATTGTTATTACTCTTCATTTCAGTATAGCCAATTTTTAATCAACATAAAAATTATTTATATACATTTATGTACCCATATTCTCGATATAACTACACTTGAAATTTTAAGTAATTCGTAGAAGTTTATGCGTAATATAGAGTGCTCTATGGCCGGATAGTTTATTAAAATTTTTCTTCTTTCTTTGCTAACTTGTAAAAAGCTGGTTTTAAGATTTTTAATAATAAAAATTAGCTGAAATAAATGCAATTAAAACATTTAAAAACCCTTTCTCCTTTATAAAGTAAAAAACAAACTTTTGTAAATACTATTTATTATATAAATATTGGACAAGGGGGCGTGGTCCCTCCCATACAACCCAAATTGGCTCTATCGCCCACAAACCAAAAAAAAATGCTATATATCAGACGGTTTTAATCATATAAAACTAATATATGGTCATTTTGTTCAGATCGTAACTTTCGGTGACTGTACAAAAAATGGGCGTGGTCACACTATATCTACGCCCACTTCTCAGCAATCATTTTAATTCCTGAGATGTTCAAGTTTTGATAATGGATCTTGGTACGAAGGTGCTATGGATACAAGTGGCAGTCACTATGTAAATATAAATATTGTCGTTGTCATATAAACGTTGTCACGCCCACTTTTACCGCCCACAAATCAGTAAAAATGCTTTATATCAGACAGATTTTGCCGTAGAAGACTAAGATTTGATAATTTAGTTTATATGATTACTCTCGGCCAATGTACAAAAATGGGTGTGGGCGCACCATATCTACGCTCACTTTTTCGAAATCATGATTTTTCCTGCGTTGTACGCGTTTTGATAGTAACACTTCATATGCAGGTGCTCTAAGTGGCGGTCAGTATATACGTATATATATATAAAATTTGCCACGCCAACTTGTACCACCCGCAAATAAAAAAAAAAACAACGCGAAATGGCCAATTTCAGCCCTTGAAAGGACTTTGACCGAGCTTCTTATGATTAATTGTGTTGTGCGTGTTGTGGAATGTTTGAACACAAATGATCGAGAACTGGACCTATGTTTTATGCCGACTCCGAACGGCTTATGTTCTCAAGAAGCTTTTCATGGCAGTTTTTACTCTCTGAGGTTTGCCATTGTCAGCAGAGAGGTGACGGCCGAACAGAAAAATTAATTCAATTGAAAAAACTTTCTGTGTCAGGTGGAATTCGAACCAGGGATCTCTCCCATATGGGCCACACACTCTACCCACTACGCTACGGCCGCCACTTTCTTTACCCACAAATCAATAGAACTTCTATAAATCAGACGATTCTTATCGTTAAATACTAAAATTTGGTAGTTAAGTTCATACGCTTACTCTCGTCTATATGTGTTTTTATTTTTTATTTAAAAAATTTAAGTTTTTTAAGTCTTAAAAAGTTTTTAATTTTATTTAATTTATTTATTTATTTATGTATTATAGTTAATTACAATTTAAAAATTATAACTAAGTAAGCCCTATCTGCCAGGGCTATCGGTTAGAAATAATTTTAATTCCTGAGATGTGAACGTAAAAGTGGCGGTCACTTTTTATATAAATTTGTCACACCCACAAATCCGTAAAAAGTATATAAATCAAAATTTACAGTAAAAGAATAAAATTTGGTAGATTAGTTCATATGGTTACAGTCAGAATCCTTAAAAAAATGGACGTGTCGCACTTTATCTACGCCGACTTTTCAGAAATCATTGTAATTTCTGAGCTGTACATGTTTTGATAGTGAAACTTGATATGTAGGTGCAATGGGACCAAATGGCCACTATATATATAACTATATATATAAATGTTGCCATGCCTTCTTTTTCTGCTCATCTATCTATCAGTAAAAAATGTATGTTTGTATACTAAAACTCAAAATAACGCTTTATGTTATGATGATGATTCCCCAAATATTTTGACTACTACGAAAATTATTTGTTAAGATCTTCATGGACAATATTCTTCCGGAGAGATACTGAAATTCTCCCACGGACGGATCGGTGTTGTTACCTAGCTGTGACCTAAGAACAGAAAAGTAATATTCAAAGGAATCATGGTTTATCCTACCTAACATAACGGATTTCACTTCAGGGTCCTGGAACAGATCATTAACCATACGTTGACACCTCGTAACTAACGATTTTTTGAAATTGATATTTTTAATATTTTTATAAAAATTTTAACCAAGCTTTTTCTTCCAAAATGGCAAACAGTACACCAAACAAAATCCCGAATTTTCTTTATACTTAATGACTTTTTCTTCTCATTTCAAAAATATTTAGTACTGATTATGTTTTATTTTTAACAATAAAATTGCTGATTGATTTTAGTTGATTATTGTTGTTAAGTATTTTGCTTTTCCTGTAAAATTAATGAATTTTTAGTTATGAGGTGTCAACGTATGGCCATCGATATGCTATTTTATATATACAGTTCTTGTTAATAACTTCAACTAAATTTTTAAGTAAAACTTTAAAGTTAACTGTAAATGTTAAAAAGTGTTGTGAGCACAACATTTTGAATTATGAAGCAAAACTGATTTTTTTTTTATAAAATAACTAAACGATTATTGCTTAGGGAAGAAATTTTAAAAATTTATATACAATTGATTTTTTCAATTAAGTAAAAAAGTAAAGGCTAAGTTTGTATGACATTAAACATATTTATGATAATTATAAATGAAATAATGATATCCTTGTTAAATGATCTGTTCCAGGATCCTGAAGTGAAATTCGTTATGTTAGTAGGATAAACCAAGCTGTTATGATAAGTAGGTCCATTTGTCGAACTTTCAGAACTGTACAATTTTCCACTGAGTTGTCTCAATAATTCGCAAGCAATGTGTTTTTCAAGCTTTCATTTTATTTTTTAGCTTTTAGCTATTTAGCTATTTACATTTATATATAATTATAGTTCGCATATATTAGTATATGTTATTATAAATCTAATAACAGTTTTGATCCGAAAAAACTGCAGATGGTTAAAATTTAAAAGACTAATTAGTGTTGAAAGATATGAAAATTAAAGCTTGAATGTATGTTTTGTTAGTTTGTACGTCTGCAAATTCATCGGACTGATTTTTAAAAATTATTCTTTTGTCACTTTGTCTGTTTGGTTTTTTATCTATTTGTCTGTCATCCTGTTAATGTGTCGAATCGTATATAAACAAAAATTATACAAATTTGTGTATATCTATATGATATGTATATATTATATATATATATATATTTTATAAAAAAAAAATCAGTTTTGCTTCATAATTCAAAATGTTGTGCTCACAACACTTTTTAACATTTACAGCTAACTTTAAAGTTTTACTTAAAAATTTAGTTGAAGTTATTAACAACAACTGTATATATAAAATTGCATATCGATGGCCATACGTTGACACCTCATAACTAAAAATTCATTAATTTTACAGGAAAAGCAAAATACTTAACAACAATAATCAACTAAAATCAATCAGCAATTTTATTTTTAAAAATAAAACATAATCAGTACTAAATATTTTTGAAATGAGAAGAAAAAGTCATTAAGTATAAAGAAAATTCGGGATTTTGTTGGTGTACTGTTTGCCATTTTGGAAGAAAAAGCTTGGTTAAAATTTTTATAAAAATATTAAAAATATCAACTTCAAAAAATCGTTAGTTACGAGGTGTCAACGTATGGTCATCGATATTTCAAAAAATTGTATACAATAATATATAATAAGAATAAATAATATTTAAAAAATTTTGTTTTTTACTTCATAAAGGAGATAGGGGTTTTTAAATGTTGTTGTTGAAACAGCTGATTTTAAGATTTTAAAAAATAAAAATTAACTGATATAAATGCAATTATATTTCAGTTAATTTTTATTTAATTAATTAATTAATTAATTTAATTTAATAAACTGAAATAAATGCAATTATATTTGAGTTAATTTTTATTTTTAAAAATCTTAAAATCAGCTTCTTACAAGTTAGCAAAGAAAGAAGAAAAATTTTAATAAACTACCCGGCCATAGAGCACTCTATAGTACGCATACACATGTTCGCGTTGTTTAATATTTCAAGTGTAGTTATATCGAGAATATGGGTACATAAATGTATATAAATAATTTTCATGTTGATTAAAAATTGGCTATACTGAAATGAAGAGTAATAAAAATATTGCATATAAACATTGAGAGTAATATCAGTATATGTGTTGAATAACTCGTAAATTGATAATATCTATTTAAAAATACTATTAAGCAAAAATTCCAACTGTAGAGCTTCCAATAAGAATAACTTCAAAACGCCGAAAATTTCTAGCTAACTATACCAACAAATGTAAACAATCTTAACAGCTGACTACAATAACAACAACACATTCATTCCCACGCATGCTTACTAGCGGGGAGAAGGGAAAGGGGTAAGATCATATAGACAGCAGAAAACAAAAAGAATTTGCTTGAAATGAAAAATCCCAAATTTATTTCATTTCAGCTTAAACACATACATTCAAATTTGTATCGACCTAAAAAATACTTCCCCATGCGCTACTGCTTGCACACATTCATTCACAAATCAGTATTGAAAAAAAAAAACACTTGCGCATGCGCTAAAGCGCGCACATGCGACTTGATTCATGTCTTAGCTTTTTAGTTACGTTTAGTTCTTGCTTTGTAGTTCCGTTTAGTTCCGTCTAGTTCTAACATTTTTCAATTGGGAACTGTCCATCGAAAAATGCAGAAAAAATATATCTGATAGTCACGCAAACTCTTGATTATAATATACTCTCATTGACTGTACATCGAAAAATGCAGAAAAAATATATCTGATAGTCACCCAAACTCTTGATTATAATATACTCTCATTGTTATTGGCTTCGTTACAACTATTCTAGGGTTTACTAGAGTTGCCCAAGAACAGTTGTGTTGGAATCAAAAATCCCATGAAATATCCCCTTACCTGATTTAAGTTCTTGCGCTCTATATTTTATATAGTTTGCTAGCGTTTTCCCGAAATTTTGAAGGGATTTTTTGAGTTTCCTACATTACAATATATACAGTTTAGGTCCTGTACATTATGCGGTGCGACGTATATTATATTATTGAGACACAATTTTATTTTTTATATTCCAAAATTATATATTTTATACGATTAATCTAAATCAAAATTTTCAATTATCAAAAACTACACCCGTGTTGATGATTTATGTAGTAAGATGAATAAAGATTTAATGAAAATAGCTGTATTGGCGGAATCTAATAGGCTCAAGCTCAACCTTTTTAAGTCATATGTCTTGCTGATTTCTAAATCCTGAAAGTTAAGAATCTTGGTTACCATATTAACTCCTCACTTTCCTGCGTAGCCCATATTAATTCTGTTGTAAGTAAGCTCTACTCTGTCCTGCGGAACTTGAGGTGGACTGCGTCATTTGTTCCGATTGCAACTAGGAAAAATTTAGTACAGCAGCTCATTATGCCTATCATATCTTACTCAGATGTTGTATATGGTATTATTGATTCCAGGTCTAAGCTTAAGTTACAACATGCCTTTATCAACGCAGTTAGGTATGTTTATGGCCTTCGGAAGTTTGACCGCATCAGTCAAATGGTCAATCAAATACTTGGTTACAATATTTTAAAATACCTGGATGCTAGGAACTGCATATTCTTACATAATTTGATACACACTAAAACTTCCAATTACCTGTATAAGAAGCTTCAATTTTGTAGATCCAATAGAAACTCGAACCTCAATATTCCTGTTTATAATTATTTGAACTCCAACAGACTTTTTTTTGTGAACGCTATCAGATTGTGGAATTCGCTGCCTGTTAGAATTAAAAGTATTCCTCAGAAACACACCTTGAAGCATGAAATTTTTCTATACTTTTCTTAATATTATCTTTACGTCTTTCTATCATCACATATATAATTAATTTTTAAACTCTGATTTGTAACTTATTTGTTTTTTGTTGTTATTATTAGTTGCTTATTCAATTCATTTATTTTTAAATATTATAACTGCTAGCTTTAATTTTCTTTTAGGTTGTCTATTCTATAACTTGTTGAAAATTTGTTAATTCCTTTTGCAAACATTATTTTAAATAAAAATAAATAAAAATAAAAAATAAATAAAACAAAAGTAAAATTTAAGTACAATAAAAAATAATATACAGTTAAAAAAAGTATTTTGTATTAATCAAATCCTATTCACCTATTTTTGTGGGATTTATTAATTTTTGGTATTTCTAGATTTGAGATGGGAATATCCGGGGATTCAGACGACAGGTCCTAAAAGAGGCTTTCTTATTCGACGCTGACGAACTTGCGAAAGAGAAGTTAAAGAATACTTCAGCCACACAGAAGACGGAAGGAGTGAAAAAGGCGACGTCCATGGCTCTGCTTGTGGAGATGTAGTTGGAAGGGGCTGTTCCTAGTTTATTTGGGGCTATCTCCTCTGACTGTTTTGTGGCCGGGGTGAATCTGAGACCGCTTAGCCTGTTTGAGGTCCGAAGGCTGTCGGGAAATTGAATGCAGTGGCCACTGCAAAAAGGGGGAATGCTGTTCTAGGGGACTCTTCAGCTGGGAGTTCCTCCATCACTCTGAAGCCTTCGACAGGGGGTGACTTTAAGTTGTTGGAGAGGGGTTGGAGGGTCTCTCGCTAATAGAGACTTCTGGCGGCGTTGGCTCTAGCCGTAAGTCTGGAATGAGAGGCTATTCTGTGTGCGTCGTTGTCTCTTTAGGAGGCGTTTCTTCTAGAGCGACTTTGACTAGGGTGCCCTTGTCTGGTGGCGCATTGCCTGGATCGTTTTTTTCAGGGGGACTGCAGTGTGGGTTGACTCATTTCGGCTGAATTGAAGGCCGTGACCAGTAATTTGGTCAAAACTGCTTTAGACAATGGGGTAGGAAGCGATCTGGCCCAGAATATTTTAAATATCGAAAACTTGTCAAACGTGGTCAGTGAATCCACCTTTAGGCCCCTCTTATGTATGACAACTCAACTAATTTGACTAGATTCACCTACTTTTTTTCGTATAACGTATTACATACATTTCAGTTGAACCATATAGTTTTCCTTAATCTTTTTAGAATTTTTAAACTACAAACAAATATACTTAATAGGGGCCTTACTTTTGCGTAAGGCATAGTTTCAGAACTTATGTTCAAATCATCGTCAAAAAATAAATTCAACTTTTATTCAATTAATTCAGTATAATTAATTCATTCTAATCAATTATTCATTCATTAATTAATTCATTCTAAATAATTAATTCAATAAAATTTAATTTCAGCGCTTAATGCAGTCCCTTTAAGATGAATTCATTCAACGTTTTTTCTTTTTTTTTATTATAGATATAAACAAAAAGGACCCAAAGCTGCTGATGCACTCAATGTTTTCTACTATTGCTCTTATGAAGGTGCCGTCGATTTGGATAAAATAACAAATCCCGTAGAACGTGAAGCGGTCGAAGGTATGAGCTGATTTCTCATTAAAACTTATTTTATTACTATGTTTGTTGTTCAAGGAATGATAAATAACTTTGGTCAAGTTCCTTCCCAACTACTACGCGAAGCGCATCCACGCCGTTTAACTCAGGATGAAACAACTCTGAAACTCTTGAGATCCGAATTAAAACGACCCGATTTTACACAATTTCTTGATAAAATTGTTCAAATGTATTGCGACCTCTCAACGACAAAGGATCCTGTCATCTTCCTCAGTGTACCACGAAGTCCACCTCGTTCGTTTTTGCAACTAAGTCCTGATGTTCTAGTCAGTATCTCAAAATCAGGTATTTTAGGATGCAATTCGTGGATGTCATATGATAAAGAGAGAGGTTTCTTGCTTGAAACCGATGCCACTACAACTAATTTGAAGTATGCTTTAGCAGCTATTTGTAGATACATTAAAGTATTTTAACTAATCGTTATATGTTTAAGAAATCGCAAGCGGCTTTTTGGACCATTTCATCCATCCCAAGTGCTACATTCACAAATGTTTGCAGTAAGCACTGATGGCAAGCTATTATATGCAGGTGGAATTTGGGACAACTCCTTGCGTGTGTTTAATCTGCATAAAGGCAAAATAATGGCTTCAGTAACACGTCATCTAGGTATGTGAAGACTTTTAGCCATATACTGAAAAAGTCAAAAATTTTTACACATTGCTCAATATTTTTAAGTGTTTTAAAGAAAGAGAACAACTTAATTGTTGTTGGAAATAATTTGCAAACAAAGTTTTTGTTGTTGCATTTTCCTTGCAGTATGCAAAGAACATAAAGTAAACTTTTGCAAACCTTACGGTAAATAAAAAAATATTAGCAATGTGTAAATATTTGTGACTACCTCTGTATATATATAACATATATATGTATATGCTAAAATAAAATCATTTCTAAATGTTTAAGAAATTTTAATGCATATAGTAAAAATAAAAAAAAACGATTTTTTTTCTTTAAGATATAATTACCTGTTTAGCCCTCGATAATTGCGGCTCCTTCCTAGTCACTGGATCAAAAGATTGCACCTGCATCATCTGGAACATTCAGACCCAACAATTTAACAGTGGACCCAGTAGCATTCCTATGCATGCTCTCACAGGACAATCGCAGCTTCATACAGTTACTCAACTGAATTCCCAAAACAGCTTCTCTCCAAAGCCATTGACAACACTCTATGGGCATGACGATGCCATTACAAGTGTGGCTATTTACACTGAGTTGGACATGGTGGTATCTGGCTCTTTGGTGAATTGTGTACATTTACAATAGTAAATCTACTTTCTATAATATTTTTCACACTATAGGATGGAACTGTTAACGTCTATACGATACATGATGGTCAATTTGTACGGACATTAAAGCCAATTGGCTGTACAGAGCACTGCGTGCAAATTTCATACATTTCACTTTCATACCATGGTGAGTTAAAAGAAAATATATATTTTTATAAGCTCACGCGTACTGCGTTAGAAGTATATTAACTTTGGCATTCCGTTTGTAACGTCAATTTGGAGACGTGGCAGGTTTAAAAAAGTATATATATTTTTGACCAGCATGTCTATCCGTCTTTGACATTGCTATCGCAATGAAATTTAAAAATAAAGACCAAGTTCAAAAATAAGGCAAACCGGATGAAAACCACACCTACCTTCCATATAAAGTGACTTTATTTTAACGGATAAAATTAAATAAATTATAATATAAACCATCACTATTAAATCTAATGAAAACTCCCCCTACCTTCCATACATAGTGACGTCATCAAAATAGAAAAGCTTTCGTAAATACAGTGAATCACTAAAGTGAGTACACACATGCGAGTCCTTTATTCTTTTATAAATAACTTCACAATTTAAAAACAAAAATACAAAGTTCAATTTATTTCAATTCAATTATGTTTAAAATAAAAGAAAAACAAAAAAATAACTTAATTTTTAGCATAAAAATAAACATTATAAGAACTTAAAATAAAAGAGAGATCAATTCATATCACAAAAGTAAGTAAACACTAGTAACATAATGTAATAAAAAATGGTTTTTATAAACAAATTATTAAAATTAATATTTTGTGGGATAACCTTTAGACTTTATAATCGCGTTAAGACGTCGTGGCATTGATTTAACAAGGTTTTCATCTGGTTCTGGCGTAATTTTGGCCCACTCTTCCATTAAAATTCGTTTCAAGTCTTCTTTATTCCTAATTGTGCGTTTTCGAATTTGTCGATCTAAGTGGTCCCATAGGTGCTCAATGGGGTTGGTATCCGGTGAGTGAGGTGGTGTTCTGAGCTGTTTGGACACATGGTACAGAAGATATTCCTTCACTATGAGTGCAGTATGTATGAGGGGTCATTCATCTTTCAACAAGATAATGACCCCTCAAAACCCAATTTGGCAGCACTTTGCTTTAAATTGCCTTTAAGGATATTTAAATAAGCATATCTGTCCATTATTCCATCAATTATCACCAAATTCCCAACCCCATTGGCTGCCATACACCCCCAAACCATAATTGACCCTCCTCCGTGCTTTACTGTGCCAGCCATATTGCTTGGATTTAACTCCACATTAACTTTTCTCCAAATTTTTGCGCGTCCATCAGACCCATGAATGTTGAATTTACTTTCGTCGGAGAAAATGACATTATTCCAGAAAGTTTCATCTTTCATTACGTACGCCTTTGCAAACTTCTTGCGTTTAGTACGGTTTTTTTTGTTTATAAACGGCTTTTTCCGGATATTTCGGCCATGGTAACCAGCTGAGTATAGAACTCGTCGCACAGTTTGAGACTTACAGTTTTTCCCCTACTCATTCTTCACCTCAGTCGTCAATTTTGGAGCACTCAATTTTGGGGTTCGCTTTATTTTTGGAATTATCATTCGATTTTCTGCTTCATTGAAGATGCGTGGCCGACCAGAACGGGCCTTATTATTGGTAGAACCCGAAGTTTTGTATTTCTTTGTTATTTTTTGTATAGTTGAAGGGCTTTTCTTTACGATACGTCTAATTTCCCGCACTGATTTACTTTCTTTATGATATTTTATTATAAGTTCCTTTAAGTCAGAAGATAGTTCTTTTCCGTGTGGCGCCATCTCAACACTATTAAATTAAAGTCAATTATTTTTTAATTTTTATGTATTAATAATTAATTACTTTGAAGTTTCTTACAAAATTTTAACAGAAATTTGTTTTATAGAACCGCTACACGTTGCGTTGCACAGTTGAATAGGCACTGTTTACTTACTTTTGTGACATAAAAATTGTTCAAATTTAAATAAAGGCGTTGATGCGTCTAACGGGATAAAGTGTTGCCGTTATTTTTGACTGCATTTAAAAGTGAACGTTAGAATGCAAGCCCAGTGAACAAATTTAATCATTTGAGCATAAAAATTAAACATATTCTTAAAATTTTCTGAAGACAAAACATGTGTGTACTCACTTTAGTGATTCACTGTATATAAAACTGAATGTCATCGTGTCTATGTACCCATATTTCATTCATATCGTTTGTCCAACCTATGCTATATTTTGCGCATATATTCTTCAGTATAAGTTAAAGTCTTTCGACTAGAAAAGTAGGCGTGGCATTTTACTTTTAATCTAACTTTTTCGACACCGTGTGCCTGGCGTCTACCAAATTTTGTACACATAATCCTTGTAAATTTTATTAATTTTATTAAATTGGGCGGTACTAGACAGAGGGTGTGGCACTTTAATTTTAAACATTATTCTTTTTACACCAATGGTATGAATTCAACCAAATTTTGCTCTTATATTCTTTTGTATAATGAGCACTCATGAGTTTAGAAAAGTAGTCGGAATTAGACAAGTGGGCGTGGCATTTTAATATTAATATAGCACCTTCACCGATTTTCAAACTTTAACCAAATTTTGCACATATATTTTTTGGTATAATAGTCTGTATAGTAGTCTGTATCAGAGATCTGCAACGAGTCAAGTACGAGTCAATACCTATATTTTTAATCCGCTTTGTTCTCAGAATTTTTCGTCCCTAATTTTTTTCTCATTTCCTTTTCCTTTTTTTCGTTCGATTCATGTTGTGCGATTTGTCAGCAACTTTTTTATATCAATGAGAAAAATTAAAAAAATTATCACCAATTGCCTTTGCTTCACCATTTTAGAGCTAGTGACGAAAATTTTTGCTTTTTTGGTCCTGAAGCATAGCGCCGGAAAAATTAAAATATTCGTTGTGTAGTAGTTGTGTGTGTAGACCGCCTAGGATTCTCAAATAAAGAATTATTTATGTTAATAACTATTTTTGAATTTGTTAAATTTGATTTGATGTCTTTTTCCGGAAATTCTCTTCCTAAGATATCAGTGAGAATATAAAATTTCTGATTTTTAGGGGTTTTATAAAATCCTTGTCATGGAATAAAAAGATCTCGTGTCATAATGTTTGTGGCCGAACTCCTCCAAAACGGCTCGACCGATTTTCATGAAATTATTTTCGTTTATTTAGTAGATATGAGAATAGGTTGAAAGAAAGAACTTTCAATTCTGAAAGAACTTTTCATCCTCTTGCAAAAAGGGCATGGCTCTGCCCATACAAGACAAAAATTTTATATCGAATAGCTTTGGAAGTAAAAGTCATTGAACATTGAAACTAACAATGGAGTTACCACTTGGTGACGTCTTTCCAATAGAAAACTTGAACGAACATTGGACTAAGGAGTGTGGCTCCACCCTTACCACCGAAATTTTTGATATCAAATAGCTTCGGAAGTAATAGTCACAAAACCACTTGGTAATGTCTTTCTAATAGAAAACTGGGACGGGCATTAGACAAGGGGGTGTGGCTCCACCCATATAAAAAAAATCCACTTTTGATCCAAACGGCAGTCCCTGTATATACAAATGCAGGCACATATTAAATTACCATCAATCAAACAGGCAGACAACAATTATTGGAAATAATTAGATAAGGGTGTGGACTCACTATACGTCCATTTTTCAGGGCATTAGCGCGGAGCGCAGCGAAACGCGTCGGGTATATGCTAGTGTATAAATAATATTAACACATTGCAATAGCTGAAAACTTTATAGCCTTAAAAATTTAATACTAACCAATTGCTTGAAAGCTTTCCATTATTTTTTTAATTATTTAACAGTACTTTTGGTTGCGGCTATTTCCCAAAAAACCACGAACAACTTCTTGAAAAGCATTTCAAGCTTCTGCCTCGACCTTGTTCCAGCATTCCACGAATTTCATGCCATTATACAAAATTTTAATCTGTGGACCAACAAATATTCCTGCTTTAATTTTTTTCCGTTGAAAGTTTTGGAAAAACTTTGTCTTCGGGTATTTTAATGCTCTGTTTTCTGGATATTTTGCCAACGTCTTAACAAAGTTTTTCATCAGCCCCAGTTTTATATGCAGCGGTGGAAATATAACGCTTTCTTTGTCAACATCTGCTTCTTTAACAACGTTTGCCTTTCCAACGTCGTGACCTTCACGCCGGGGCCGATCGCGTTGTGTGAAATGTTTTTCAACTACTCTACTATCCCAAATACACAAAAAACAACTGTATTTTGTATAGCCAGCCTGCAGCACAGTGAGTATAGCGACGACTTTTAAATCACAGCATATCTTCCACTTAAACAAGTTGTAGTTCAGGATTTCAAAATGCTCATTGTCTCGTATGTTTCTTTGACATTTGTGGAATGACCAACCGGATGGTAGATGGATTTTTATTACCTTTATGTAGTAAAACGGCTTTAATACTATATTTGCTGCCATCAATGAATAAGCACCAATCGTTTGGATCATGACTTTCTCCAAATGCTGCAAACAGCCCGTTGACATTATTGCATTAGCAAAATTTGTCTGTTTTTGAAGCGTGAAGCTAGAAGTTCCGATTTTTCTTTTGACAAGTGAAGTTCGCAACATAGATTTCTTTGATACATTGGCTTAATTTTTTGATTTTCTGCTTCCGAAAAAGTGCTAGTACTGCAATCCGAGTCAGAATCTGTTTCTCCAGGACTGGTTGCTAGTTTAGGGGTAGGAGGCTCTCGTTTAGGGTATCGATCAGAATGTGGTGCAGTTTTTGTTACTGATTTTACGCTTGGATACACAGCTTTTCGGAATTTTCCACCCTGAGTTTGGGTTAAACAGAAGTAGCAATCAGTGACATGGTCGATCGGATTTCTCCACTGAACTCGTTTTCCAAATGGTAAATACTTTTTTGCGCCTTTACTGAACTCATTCAGTCGTGCAAAACACGTGCCACAGACTGAGTTTGGAGTCCAGGGTCTATCCACAAATCTAGCCCGAAGTCCAAAATACCACCTTGTTCAAAAAGGAAGGTTAATTTATTGAAAAAATTAAAGTGCAAGTTTATTCATCCAAATCAATATTGTTGCCTTCAAAGTAGTCCCCGTCGGCTGCACTTATGCCAGCACTTGATCCATTCACGGAAACCTTTCTGGAACACGGTTTTTGGTATGGGCTTTAGAGCGTTCACAGGTTTTTCCATGACCTCTTTTTTGCTGGTGAAACACGTATCTCGAAGCGGTTTTTTGACTCGATCGAACAGGAAAAAATCACACGGAGCCAGGTCAGATGAATTTGCCGGCTGCCGGATGGTTATGTTTTTGGCCAAAAAGTCACGAATAAGATGAGTATTTTGCGATGGTGCATTATGGTGGTGCAAAATACATGATTTGTTTTGCCACAACTGCGGTCTTTTTTGGCGAATTGCTTCACGTTAACGTATCATAACGCCCAAATAATACTGTTTATTGACCGTTTGACCATCTGGCAAAAATGCATGGTGAACTACACCATTGTAGTCCATGAAAACAGTAAGCATCGCCTTCTTTTTTGACTGAAAACGACGTGGTTTCTTCGGTCTCGGTTCGTCTGGCGACCGCCATTCACTCGTCTTATGCCTGGTTTGGTTGTCATACTCGTATACCCATGTCTCTTCACCAGTAATGATGGATTCGATGAATGATTCGTCGTTTTCGACCATTTCCAGCATGTCTTTCGCGATAGCAACTCGGTCTATTTTTTGCATGAAATTGAGTTCTTTCGGTACCAACTTCGCAGCGACACTTCTCAAGCCCAATTTATTCTTCAAAATGTTCTGAGCGGATCCAATTGAAATGCCGACGTCCTCAGCTATCTCTCTAATCGTCGATTTGCGATTTTTGACCAACATTTCTTTGATTTTTTCAATGTTTCTTCGGTAGTGGAACACGATTGCCGCTCGGTACGAGGGTCGTCTTCTACTTCGTCTTGGCCACTCAGAAATCGGTTAAACCACTTGTTTGCCTTCTGATACGATACAGCAGAGTCACCGTAACATTTTACCAACATTTTACGCGTATCGGCGCAGTTGAAACCATTTTTCACACAAAATTTGATACAAACTCGTTATAAACAAAACACTGTCACTTTACCAAATGTCAACGAGAGACGCTGATATTTGGCGGCCTTGTCATAGACACATGTGGCAACCTATTGAAAAAAAAATTTCGAATCGGACAGTTAAGTCCGGTCATCAATATCGGTGCAGCCGTTTAGGAACAGTTTAATAACATACACACGTACAAATTGTACAACAGCTCCCTCTATTTTTGGAGACAAAGCAAAAGAGATAACGCCAAAACAGTTGCCGTACACGAAAATCCTTTAATAAAATTTTTCATCCAAATTGGATGAGTAGCTTTCTACTTTTTCACGATTTCTTAAGAGATTTGTACTACAGCGCCCTCTGGTGTGCGATATAGTACAAAAAAGATAAGTCCAAAACAGTCACCATATTAGAAAACCCCTATATACCAATTTTCATGAAAATCGCATAAACAGCTTAGAAGTTTTTTAAAATATTTGTACACAGCGCCCTCTAGTGTTCAAGATAGGACAGAGTAGATAAGTCATAAAAACTCACCATATCGGAAAACCTCTATACACAAATTTTCACGCAAATCCGATGAACGGTTTCGGAGATAAACTATAAAAACAAAATTAATTAAACACGATCGCAGCGCCACCTACCGGGTCAAATTGTGAATTTGGACTATCCGTCGTCAAAATCAGTGCAGCCGTTAAGGAATAGTTTAATAACATACACACGTACAAATTGGACAATAGCGCCCTCTAGTTTCCAGAAAGAGCAAAAAAGATACCACCAGAACCCTTGCCATACTCGAAAACCGCTATTTACAAATTTTCATCCAAATCGGATGAGCAGTTTTGGAATTTTTCACGATTTTTACGATTTCCTAATATTTGTAAAACACTCACCGTGTCAGAAAAACCTTTATTCCAATTTTCATGCGATTCAGATGCACGTCTTGGCTTAGGAGTTTTTTGAGGTTTTTCAAAATATTTGTACCACAGCGCCCTCTGGTGTTCGAGAGAGAAAAGAGTAGATAAGTCAAAAAAACTCAGCGTGTCCGAGAACCTCAACATACAAAATTTCATGCAAATCGGATGAACGGTTTTGGACTTTTTCGACCTTTTTAAAATATTTGTACTACAGCGCCCTCTGGTGTTCAAGAAAGTACCTAGTTTATAAGTCATAAGAACTCACTTTTTCCGAAAACCTCTGTATACCAACTTTCTGCAAATGGTATAAGCGACTTAGGAGTTTTTTGACGTTTTTTAAAATATTTGTGCTACAGCGCCCTCTAGTGTTCAAGATAGAACAGAGTAGATAAGTCATGAAAATTCACCGTATCCGATAACCTCTATATACCAATTTTCATGTAAATCGGATGCTCGGTTTAGGAGTTTTTCGAGGTTTTTCAAAATATTTGTACTACAGCGCCCTCTGGTGTTCGAGATAGAACGGTGTAGATAAGTCCATACTTTTACATTTTCACATCAATTTATATTAACTTAGGCGGAATATTTTCAATAAAATTTTGCGAATAGCTTTTAATTAAAGATAAAAATATAAATTTTTTTTTAGCCAAATAAAGCAAATAAAAATATGAAATTTAAGAAAAAGGGGGAAAAAATTAAACTGTTTCCATTTCGAAGGTCTGTAACTCAAAAAATACTAGTTCAATTGACACACATAGCATATCGTTTTGAAGAAGACGAAATAACCTTTCCACTGACATTAATAACGTGAAATTAAAACGCATTGTTCTTGAGATTCTTTGAAAAAAACTCGAAAAAGAGCTAAAAAACTGGTTTTTTGCTGATATCTCAAAAACGCTTCTTTGGAAAGCGACCCCAAATTAGCCTTAAGAGCACATTTGTACCTAATTACATTTTCAGTGTAAACTAGTGTAATATAAGTATCTTACTACTGTTAATGGGCACGCAATTTGGTAATAAAATTTGGTTTTTGGTGGCACTTCTACAAAAAGTGCCACCAAAGGTAAAGTAAAGTGATAATATTCGGTATTGAAATTAATTAGGTGAGATTCAATCTATTTGCCAAACATAGTCTATACTTATATGTTATATCGTAAACATAATTTTCTTCTTTCTATTTTTGACATAATATTTTATATTGCTTATATTTAGCAGTTAAAGGGTGGCATTTGAAAAAGAGGGGACTTTCGCCATTTTTGAAAATGTCATAATAAGAAAATAGGAAGGTTTTCATCCTTAAATTAAAAAGTTATGTCTTTAATTTTTTTAGGTTTTTTTTTAATTTAAAAAAAAAATTATTTTTGTGCGCAAGTTACATAAAGCTATTAAATAAAAAACCGTTGGTTGTATCTATTCGGAATCAAAAGTTGCGTAGTTATTTCCAAAAGCACCACATTTTAACCATTTTAACAGTTTAGCGAGGCGGCCAAAAATAGCTCTCGGAAAAAAGTATTAAATTTTGAAAAATAAGTATGCAAATTTACAGAAAAGAGTCTTAATTATATGAATTCAATAGGATTTTGCGATATCGTTCTATTTGTGGAAGCTATGCTCTTTAAATCTGCCTTAAAAATTAAACGAAATTTCAGTTTTTACAGTTTAGTACTGAATATTTTCTAATATGGTTGCAACTTTAATACAATTTATACACAAATCTTTAAAAAGATATAGAATTTTTGTTTGATATATTTGCTGCTGAATTTGTTGATCTTGTTCATTTTTGTGTTGGTTAAAAATAAGTATAATGCAATCTTTTGTTTAAAAAATTGAAATAGATATTTCGGAATAACATGAATTTATTATTTTTCCTGCAGTACAGAACTTATATGTATTTTAAATATAATTGATTATTTAAATTTGAGCAAGCAAAATGTATTTTTAATATGTATATATAAAATTAGTTCAATACTTTCGAATTTATTATATTTAAAAAAACAATTAAGTTTCTAATAGCATAACTCTCATGCCAGTATCCAATCTGCATATATGTAAGCCTGCATTGTAGTAATATAATTTTTTGTATTATGTACTCGTATATATTATTTCTTGTAGTAATCTTGTTAAAGATTAACACAAACAATAGCAAACTAAAAAACGAAAGAAATATATATTAGTCCACCGTAACATGAAAATTAAAAGTTATTAAAATCTTATTATTTGATGAAATTATCTTAGAGAAACATTTACATTTTATTGATTTAAGCAATTTGAACATAAACTCATTTACCATGATGATTAAATCGTCTGCACTGTTTCACAAATGTAATTTTTCATTTTAGTAAATGTTTAGTAAATGTATCGTAAACGTTTTTGTTTTAGTATAAATGGAAGGCATTGGGGATCAGGGGGACAACTTTCACATGGCAACGAGTCTGACTGCCTCAAGCTGGCGAGGCCAGCATTAGCCATGTTGAAATCGTCCCAAGTCGACTCAAACCTCCTCGTGAAGTTCCCTGGGCAACGGCAAACTGGCATTCGTTAGTTTGACGGCTAATTTGAGCGGCGGGTCGCTCCGTGGACCTTAAACATGCAATGTGTAAAGGATTTGGGTGCCGCCACATTACTACTGTCCAACGAAATCTAAACCAGCCTCGGATAAGAACCCCAATTACGTTGACGACCACCGCAAACGAAAAACGGACAATAATGTACGAATATGCACCTGGAATGTCCGGATCTTTTATAGGGAAGGTGCCATTATCCAACTGGCAGAAGCTCTCAAAACAATAAACGCAGACATAATCGACATCCAGGAAATGCGATAAAAAGGGGTTTGGCTGCTCAAAATCATCAGACTGCGATATCTACTACAGCTGCCATGCGAAGAAGCGCGAATTCGGATGTGGATTCCTCGTTAAACGAAAACTACGCCACCTTGTTTCCCGGTTCACATCTGTGAACGAAAGATTGGCCACGATCCGCATCAAGGCAAAATTTGTTTTCATCAGCCTTATTTGCGCGCACGCCCCGACGGAGGAAAAGGACGAAGCCGTCAAGGACGCTTTCTACGGAAGTCTTGAGGACGTTTACGACCACCTTTCGGCCCATGACGTGAAAATAGTCCTCGGCGATTTTAATGCAAAAATCGGAAGGAAAGGCATCTTTGGCCTCACTGTCGGTCAGTTCAGTCTTCATGAGACCTCCACGTACAACGGTCTAAGATTGATCGACTTCGCCGCGGCGCGAAACATGGTAGTTAGTAGCAGCAGATTTAAGCACCTCGACATCCACAAGGCTACCTGGCCGTCCCCGGATCAAAAAACGCGAAACCAAATTCATCATGTTGTAATCGACGGAAGGCATGCATCTAGTGTTCTAGATGTGCGTAGATTTCGGGGGTCAACATTGACTCCGACCACTATCTTGTTGCAGCCAAGATCCGCATGTGATTATGCAATGCGAAGAACATACGCACAGGAATGCAACGAAAGCTAGATGTCGCTAAGTTGCAATTACAACGGACTGCCGAGGCCTACTCCGCTCAACTCTCTGTTAAGCTCAACCAACCAATCTTTGGACCCGACGACGCCGGCGGACTTTGGGCACATATATCCCACTCCATGCGCGCTGCCGCTGAAGAACTCATTGGTTTCCGGCGCCCGCAACCTCGGAACCAATGGTACGATCAGGAGTGTTGCATCGCGACAGCAGTAAAAAACGCCGCTTATAGAAAAACGCTGCAGTCAGCTGCAACGCGAGCCGTTCGAGAAAACTACCGTAAAAAGAGGAAGGAAGAGAGGCGCCTTTTCAGACGCAAGAAAAGAGAGCAGGCAAAGCGTGAGGGTGGGGAACGAGAGGTATACCAGGGCAAGACGGATGCAAGAAGGATGAAAATTCTATCAAGAGGTTAAGCGTCTAGCCCAAGGTTTCAAGCTCTAAGCATTCACTTATAGAAACGAAAATCTAAATACGGATACACAGTATGTGCTGAGATTGTGGAGACAGCACTTCTCCAATTTGCTTACTGGCGACGATTCCACCAATGCCGCCCATGGAGAGCGCAGTTCAGTGCCACCAATCAACGATGACGGACTGGAAGTACCACCACCTAGCCATGAAGAGGTTCGAGTTGTTATCCAACGACTCAAAAACAATAAAGCAGCGGGTGCTGACGGCCTGTCAGCTGAAATGTTTAAAACCAGCGGCGATGAATTGATAAGGCGCATGCATCAGCTTATCAGCAAAATGTGGCTAGCAGAAAGCATGCCAGACGATTGGAATCTCAGCGTACTTTACCCTATACATAAAAAAGGAGACCTAACAATCTGCGCCATTTATCGAGGTATGAGTCTTATTTCCATCGCATATAAGTTTCTCTCAAGCGTACTGTGTGAAAAATTAAAGCCGATTACAAAAACACTGATTGGACCTTATCAGTGTGGCTTTCGACCTGGAAAGTCCACCATAGACCAGATTTTCACTCTACAACAAATCATGGAGGAAACCCACGAAAATCAAATTGGCACACACGATCTCTTAGTCGATTTTAAAGCTGCGTTCGACAGCCCGAGAAGGAATTGCCTATACGCAACAATGTCTGAGTTCGGTATACCTGCAAAGTTAATTAGACTTTGCAGAATGACGTTGAGCAACACACGCAGTTCCGTCAAGGTAGGAAATGACCTCTCCGAAACCTTCAATTCCGAAAGAGGTTTCAGACAAGGCGATCCACTGTCTTGCGATCTCTTCAACATCATCATGGAGGGGATCGTACGAAAGGCCGGTGTGCATCGTAATGGCACCATTTTCTATAAAGGTGTTCAGCTCCTTGCGTACGCTGATGATATTGATATTGTCGGCAGAACCAAGACAGATGTTTGATGCTGTTTTGACGATAAATGTGGGTAAAACAAAGCATATGCTGTTTACAAACAGGGGAGCGCGGCGTCTAGACGTTTCACCAGCAACCACGTTTCATCCAGCAACTATAACTTTGAACTAGTCAAGGAGTTTGTATATCATGGCACCGTCAATAATAACAACAACGCAGTTAGCCTGGAGATAAAGCAACAACGAAAACCATTTATTGCGATAATGAACGCTAATTTAATTCAAATACAATAAAATCAATGCTTTCCAATTATTTTAATATCGAAATTGCAATTGCTCCACCTCTCCAAAGCATATCCAGTGGTCAGGTGGAGAGATTCCATAGTACTTTAGGGAAGATAGCTCGTTGTCTTAAAATTTAAAAGCAAATTGAGAATACAACTGAACTTATTCTCCTAGCCACAATAGAGTATAACAGATCTATTCATTCGGTCACAAATAAAACTCCTCTTAGTATTTTTCATTCTACACCTTCACTCTAGAATAGTGAAGTGGCAGACCATTTAAAAGCAGCACAGCAACATATGCTGCAACATTGTAACAAAGAATGTTCTTCAAAATCATATAATATAGGCGACAAGGTTCTAGTAAAATCAAACAGAAGGTTAGGCAATAAATTAACGCCTTTATACTCAGAATAAATTGTAGAACAGGTTTTAGGTACGACTGTACTTATTAAATGGAGAGTGGTCCATAAGGACAATCTCAGAAGTAATAAACAAGACTCATAAATGCTGCGTTTATTTTAAGGTTGATGTTAACTTTGATCCTCTTTGGCACACTGCAGAAATAATTGACTACACTCATTCGGATTGCGTTCCGATTTCCGGCTGCGAAATCGTGCTATGGGAAACTTACGGTCATCTAAGGCACATGATAAATCTAACAGAGTATTCTTTATTGTCAGAGGAATCACATTAGTCCCTACATATATTTCCAACATCTCCAATAATAAAATTAGCTTAGATATGATATGATTAAATATGATTAGATATGATATGAGATTAGATATGATTAAAATATATTCAAAATTTGCTAAAAACAATAACCATTCGACACAGACGGACTCGAAGCATAAATTTCTAAGAAACGGCGTTGAAAGTAATTGCCGGTATTCCTGATTTTGATGACTTTCAAAAAATAACTATTTAAGTAGAGGAGTTAATAGACGCCAACAATCAGCAAGCAAAAATAAATTCTCAATTACAAGAACAGATTTATAATATTACAGATACAGTAAATACAATTTGAGAGAAACTAAAAAAGGAAAAATGGATTTCGGACACCTTTTCGAAATGCTACTTGCACGCAATAGAGCCATAATCACTGAATTAGATAATATTATTCTCTCAATCACTCTGGCAAAAATAGGTATCTTGAATCCTTTATTGCTTGATCATTATGAAATAAATGTATTACTGAAAAGTGAGCTCTTCACAAACACAACAATTACAGATTTAATGTAAGCGTCTAAGTTTAAAGTGTTACAAAAAAGCGATATAATAATTTGGCTCATAAAACATCCTAAACCAAAGTTAGTATGTAAGAAACTTTTAGTTTTCCCGGTGAATAATTTAATGCTATTCTTGGAGGGAAATTTATTAGCTTTTTTCGGAAAAACTTCATATTCTGTGAATGACTGCGCTGGAACGACAAGGCAATTTTGCAAACTATCAACCAGAAAGAGCTGTGCACAGCAAATAACATCTAACTCCAAGGCCCAATGCAGAACAACATTCAGCCATTTGCTCCCCATTAACGAAGTCAGTGAAGGCCTAGTCATTGTTAATGACATACCCATATCAATAATAATAGCGAACCGTACCGCTAATCTTATTAATGCGCTTATGTGATAACATTCGACAGCCAAATTATTCTTAATGGGTCTGAATATTTCAACAGAAACGCTATGCCCATGAAAACAGCTGAAATGCCACTAAATGTAAAAATAGATTTTGACGGATACAAGGAAATTATCAGTTTACCATACTTGCAACACCACAGTATGCAAATAGACAACTTATTGGGAACTTGCACTCGGGCTTAGAGACACGGTCAACAATTGCAGTAAGCAGTGTAGTTATCATCATAATAGTTAGTGTGCTTGTTTGCATATCTTTTTGGAAACTTTGAAACAAAAACCAAAAGCGCAGTCTGAAAGGGAGGTAAAAATGGCAGTTAATAAAGTATTAGGAAGGACCGTGGACCGCCCTCACTTGGCGGGTGAGGAGTTATCGCCGGAACCAAATGTTTATAGTAAATCAACAGCAACATTTTTGCCGACGTTGCAAATTGAACATCTGCATGCAGCGATCCACAGCAGCATCAGCTTCAGCAACGATGCAGGTAGGCGGTGGTTAGAAAACTGTAGCCCGAGAGTTAGGGCTAGCTCCAAGTTATTTATGATATCTTAGATTTAGTCTAGTTAAGAATTTGGGTTAATAAAGTACAATAAAATCAATTTGTATAATACATATATCGTATAAACTACCAATAAAATGTTGGCGAGTGATGGGTGAGGAAAATAAAACTTAATTTCAAGAAAATTAACAAGAATTCGAAATTACTTTCGGTGAAAAATGGGGCTCCTAGTAGACATGGTCAAAACGGGGTATGGAACTTCCAACGGCGGCAATACAGCTCGTCACTTTTTTCAAAATATTGAATTGTCTGCAAGTATAACTGGTATAGAAATTAGTTTGATAAAAAAATTTCGTTTTATTTTACGCACATTAGCTAGTTGTTAAAAAAATAAATGAAGACAGTTTTAGTAAACTTTTAAAAGAAACTTATTCATAACCAGGAAAAACTCAAGAGAATCGAGTAATAGTGATATTATGTCCTTTTTATTACTGTTGTCTGAGCCGCTAATACCAGCAGAGCGCAAAACGTGCAGAAGAAAGCAGCAAAATGATAAAGATATACAGCCATGGACACATAAATAGCACAAATGTCAACTTATTTTTTAAACGTTTCGTTTGAGCCTAATAATGCATTCATTAACTGTACTTATAATTTTTTGAGACTCCAGTGTGACGTTTAAAACTCCGTGAGAGATGTACCTTTAGTTTTTTTATTTGTTCAGGCTATCTCTTTCTGTATAGGCATGTACGATCTGCTGTGGTCATATAAATAGCACACATGTTAGTTGGTGAATAAAAGTTAACAAGATCGGGTGTTTGTAAAAATGTTACAGTTTTATTCAGGTAATTTCGCCGATTCTAAATAAAATGGGTTGTGGAAAACATTGCACTCCCGAAAACAAGATATATATAATTCACGAACTAAGTCGAAAAGGCAAAAAACCATCTGAAATCGTGGATATTCTCAAAATTTCGCTAAAAATGGTCTATAATCCACTCAAACTGGTTGCATCAAATGGTTCAAATAATTTTGAGAATAAGCTGCGCAATCCTAGACCGCTTAAAACCACCGCTTCTACTTATAGACTAATAGTTTGCAAAAGTTAGGCTGATCCTTTCAAGTCAGCAAAGAAAATTATGAGGGAAATGAAGAATAAATGAAGAAAATAACCTTAATGTTTCAAGAAAACTAGTATCTAGGAGACTACATGAAGCTAATTTTTATGGACGCATTAGCCGAAGAAAGCCGCTCTTAACAAAAAAAAAATTTAAAAGATCATTTAGCGTTTCCGTTTGCAAAGGCCCATGTGAATAAAAAACACAAATTTTGAAAGAACGTGCTCTGGACTGACGAAACTATATTTAATAGGGTTGGACCAGATGGAAAACTTTTGTTCAGCTCCCCAAATGCCAAGAGTTGAATCCGAAGTATACAAAAAAATCATGAAAGCATGGAGGAGGGAATTTAATGGCTTGGGGAGCTTTTTCCTGGAACGGCGTTGGGCCAACTTTTCGTATACCAGGAATAATGGACAAAAATATGTTTAAAAGATATTCTTAATAACCAAATGGAACCATTTGCATTTGAGAACATGCCTATTAGGTGGACTTTTATGCACAATAATGATCCAAAACACAGCAAAGGTTGTGATTGATTGGCTAAAAAAGGAAAAAATAAATATTTTGAATTGGCCGGCTCAAAGTCAAACCTTAATCACATAGAAAATTTATCGAATGATATGAAGGTCAGCATAAGCAACCAAAATTTTCGAATTTTAGATGAGTTATGGAGTGGAATTGAGAAGGCTTGGTACTCTATTCCGAAGAATAGGGGCAAAAAGCTTGTGGAGAGTATGGGACGAAGATGTCGGGCTGTTTTGGACAATTCGGGATATAGTACCAAGTACTAAGGTGTGTTTCATATATATAACACCACTTCGAAATTTGAAATATTTTTGTAACGACCAGTTTAAACAAAAGATAATGTTTTGCGAATTTGGTCATCTATGCACAACAACAATAGTGAGCAAGAGCGAAGTCTATTCTAATAACGATACATTATTTATTGCTAAATATTACTTTTAATGCTGTTTCATATTTAAAACGCCACTTGCAATTTGTCCTTCTGCTGCGTTTGAAGTGTAGAAATTAATAAAATTGTGTATTCAGTTTTCAAGACTTTAACAATAGAAAAAAATTTAGACCGGAATGCCTCGTGCAACCCAACTTACTTGCGAAAAAATGGGAAAAATTAAAATTCTTAAAGAAGAGGCTATGGAATTCGGGAAATCAGGCGTAGAAATAATCGCAGCCACAGAGTGATTAAAAATTTTTGTAACAATCCTCAAAATTAAGGCAAAACAAAATGTTTGGGCCAAAAAAATCCTCTTTAATCGCGATCAGCGGAAAATAATCCAAGCTGCGAGCAACACTACACACAGCTTAAAAGAGTTGCGGAGTGTTGTTGCTGAAGAAGTTACCAGAACTCCTGTATTGAGAGGCTACATCAGTGTAAACATATCCGTAGTGATCTTATGAAGTGTGTTCCTGCTCTTACTAGCAAACATAAGAGAACGAGCTTCGAATTTGCAAGAAGGAACATAGGAACAAATTGACTACCAGTCAGCTTTTCAATAATGTTTTAAAAAAGGTCACACGTTGAAGTTTAATTTTGACATGTCATTTTTTCCGATAAAAAAAAATGGAATCTTGATGGCCATGATGAATTTTGACATTATTAATACGACATACGCCGCGAATCACTTTCGTTTTGAAAAATAAGTTTTGGTGGAGAGAAAGTGATGGTGTGGGGTGGTTTTTCTGAAATTGAAAGTTCAAACATGAAGAGCGCTGACTACACTCGTGTGCTGGAGAGCAGTTTGACTCCACTTTTGAAAAAAAACGGACAGACGCAACTAGTTTTCCAGCAAGATAATGCGGCAATCTACGTAAATCGAGATGGTTTCAGGCCAATAACATTGATTTATTGGAGTAGCCGGCGTACTGTTCAGATTGTAATCCCAACGAGAATTTATGGGGAGTTCTTGTATGACAGGTGTATAAAAATAACAGACAATTTGGCAACGTGAGAGAACGGAAATCAGTTATTTTCGATCAATGGATTAAATTGATTCAAACACAGTCAAAAAATGAATTGCAAGAATGCAAAATCGTATTTGCAATATTATTGAAGCCAATGAAACAGTAATTTAATATATTTCTTTTTTATAAATTCAATAAAAATCGTTTTTATTTAAAATTTTGAAATGGCGCTATAAATATGAGACAGGATCAAAAGTGATATTAAGCAATAAGCAGTGTACCGTTATTAGAAAAGAGTTCACTTTTGTTCACTGTTGTTGTTGTGCATAGATGACCAAATTCGCAAAACATTATCTATTGTTTAAACTGGCCGTTACAAAAATATTTCAAATTTTGAAGTGGCGTTATATATATGAAACGTACCTTAGTAAGCATATTTATTGTAAGTAAGCTCATTGTTAAATAAAAATAAATCACTACGTCTTTTTTGTTAGAATCCAAATTGTGCTATTTTTAAGTCCACCTCAGCTAAGGAGCAAATTCAGATTTTTCATTAATTTTCTAATTTTTAATTCGTAATTAGAATGTTATTACTAATTTTAAATTTTTAATGCTTAGACTCAAATACCATGAAATAATTTCTTGTTTTCCTCTACTTATTTTATTTAAATTTATGTGAAACACCCTACAAGCATTTTTGTGCTATTTAAGTGGCCATGGCTGCATATCCTTTTCTTTAAAAGAAACATAGACTGACATTGAAGATCACAATATGGAAAATATCACAAATTGATTTCACTGAATTCGTTTCATCTGATTCATCATCAAATTAACTGTATAAAAAAAAGTTTAAGTAAATTAAGTAATTTTTATATTTCAACTAGCTTATACCCGGTGTGCGTTGCTGCACCCGGCAACTATACTGAAAATAATAAATGTATTCAAAACTTTTATTTGACCCTTTCTTTCACACCACGCTTATTGTCCAATGCCTGTTCCAGTTTCCCGGTATAAAGACATCACCAAATAGTAACTCCATTCTGAGTTTCAATGCTCTGTGATTTTTACTTCCAAAGCTATTCGATATCAAAAATTTGGGTTATATAGGGGGAGCCACACCCCCTTGTTCAATGCCAGTTCAAGTTTTATATTATAGATACATTACCCCATTCTGAGTTTCATGTTCTGTGACTCTTACTTCCACGGAAAACTGATTTTTAGCGATTTTATATGAGAAATCGTATGGACGAAAGAGGATCCACTATTTTTGCAATATCTCAGGAACCGCTCATCTGATGTTGTACAAATGAGTTATAAAACCCGTGCTATGACTGGCCAAGCACACCCTAAAAAATTTTAATAACACTTTTGGAATGGTTCAGAAGTGATGGAGTAACATATGGACACCATTAAATTTATATATATATAGATATAGAATAAATATTAATAATTTTATGTCAAAGACGATTTCTTAATTTGGGTAAATAGGCGTGGCAGGTGGCTCATATTTCGCCGAACTAAAACCGTATTTTTTGTATTATATAACTCCCATACACAAATATATATAGGAATTGCTAAAGAGAAGTGAAGATAATAAATTCAAAATTTTTAAAAAATTTTTTTACGAAGTAATTTTCGCTGCTAACACAAACATCTACAAAATTGTATTGTTATTAATTGCTTTTTACGGATTCTACGGAAAATTTTCTTTTCAGGATATATGAGCGGTGGGCGTACTTTTTTCCCGATTTTAATATATTCTCACACATTAGTTTTTGTTGATGTTACAAACATCATTGTCGAATTTTATTGTACGTATAATTAGTTTATTTTCGTTTAGGAACATATGGCAGGATGGCCTGTCCTTTATCCGATTTTAGCTTTTAAATTTAATTTTTTCTTAAGTAAAGCAATAAACTCATCTGTACCAAATTTCAACTCTCTACGACAACAGTTACTGTGCTGCGGCAGCATAATGGTGTCGGAATACATTTCGGCCAAAGATGTTGGAAACTTACTTTTCGTCGACGGAATAATGCACAAAGTCTTCCTCAAATTTTAAGAGACAATTTGAAGCAATCAACAGAAAAATTAGGAATCTACGGTCATTTAATTTTTACCAGAATAGTGACTCGAAGCACAAGGCTTATGTTGTTTGAAAATAGTTGCTCTACAGTTGCCCAAAAGTAACCGATACGCCTCCACAATCCTCCGACGTAAATCCCAATGAGTATTTATGTAACAAATTGGATAAACGTGTTCGCGACAGACCTTCTTCATTCATATGGGATTTGAAAAACCGACTTCGGGAAGAATGGCATAAAATTGGATTCAGTTATGCCTCAAAAATGATCTCCAATACGCCAAAACGTCTAGACGAGATAATCGAAATCAAAGGTCATAGCTCAAAACATTCATTAAAGTTTGAATGTATTTTTAACGCTAGTTATTTTGAGACTTCTGTTCTCACATCTCAAAAAAGTCATGCATGGAAAACGATTCTCATCAAACGAAGAGTAGATAGTAGCGACAGAAGGTTATTTTGGAGAGCTACCGAAAGGCCACTACAGCGATGGGATCCATAAATAAGAGGACAATTTGAACAAGTGTATTAAGCTTCTGTGAGAATATTCTGATTATTAAGAAGCATTTCAAGCCATAAAATTATGTTTTTGAAGCGAAGCTTTTTACGCCTCGTTCTGTGATTTCAGTGAAATCGGAAAAACTTTTCACAGATTTTTTCTAGGAAATTTGATGGTTTCTTTGTTGCTTGCGCTTATTACAACAAAAAATGTAATACTTATATATCAAAAATATTTTTTGGGCCGCCGTGGGGGATTGAACCCGTACCCACTAATTAGGAGTTCTATCCACCAGGCCACAAAGCTTTGTGAGAAAGAGTACTTAATTCAACGTTAAGTATAAAAGAAGCTATGCTGCAGTAGATCGTCACAATCTGTCAATAGATAGGAGATTGTGTATTTGCCACAACTAACAAACATTTGCTTCTACTTGCCACAAGATGTCACCAGCATCGGTGTGTTTGCGTTGTAAATGCGTTTATAGTGCTGTTGTTACAAGGAAAAATTAGCAATTTTCCACAAGTGCGTTGACAAGTGTGTTTTTTAAGTGTCAAAAAAATACGCATGCATGACATGAACAAGGTATCTAAAATGTTAGTTAAATTTTGTTTCGTGTGTATTCTTTAATATATAATTTAATTTATTTATGTTATTTTAAATTTTTGAATTTAAAAGTTATCAAATCTATGAAACTGCGAAAAAGCTTCGCTTCTCTCGTATGTCCATCGACGCACCTATGTTTTTTATTTATATCCTAGAAACTTGTTGAACAACCGGCATCACGTAATTTAAATATTACGTGCCCTAGTTTCTAATAGCATGTAGTAATTAGTTAATAAAATCAAAAGTCTGTACACTAAAAGAGCTTCTTCATTACTTAACTTAAGACTGAGAGATTAAGGTGCTTCATTGGCATCATGAGCAAAATGAGCACCCGGCTTGAATACCATGGGAAACTTATTCGAGTAGACGATAATGGTTCAGACCAAAAAAGGTTCATAGAAATGCAGAAAGAATCCTCACTAGAGATATCAAAATGAATAATAAGTTCAAATGAATACGCTTAATCAATGCGTCTTTCAAACCAAAAGATTAATTACTTTTTTAAATGAAATACTTAGATTTATACATGAAGGCATTGCACATAAAGATACCATTAAAACGAAATACAATCAATTTGAATAAGTGGTTCTGAAATTGACGTTCAGAATAATTTAGTTGACGTTTAAGATAAAGCTGATCAAATAGGAGAATATTGATTGTTTGATTTCAGTGAATTGAAGTGATTATTTTTTTATCACCTCAAATAAATACGCCTAAAAAGCGTACTATATTTTTGGGGCTGTTCATAAATTATGTAACACGTTTAGGGGATAAGGTCAGTCGTACGTTACGTCACAATAAAATATTTTAATGCAGTTTTAAAAATTTTAAATTTTATTAAAATTTAATTTTTTTTTTATTTCTTATCACTAAAAAACGAACGATCATAGACCGAAAAAAGACAGCTAAAACTATATTTATAAAAGGCACTTGAAAAACCTTCAAAACGCTTAGCAGCTTCAAAAAACGAAGATCAAGAGCAAGTAAGAACAAAACGCAAAGCAATCATACTCTAAAGCAATCATCGAAAACAGCTGTTCTAACTTTACCTTCAAAGCGAACATCAAAGTGTTATAGAAAAACTTAAACAAGCATAACAATTTTCACAATTGTTGAACATTGAAGTTATAACTTATCGCCACTGGTTTAGCTCTGTTCACACGGTCAAATTTTTCATTGAATTGTTGGTCAATCATAATAGAACAACGTAAAATTTCCATAATAATAAAACTTATAAAAAATATAACGTGTTCATGCTTTTTTCATAAAAAAAAACTGCTAATTATAAGAAAAAAGTCTAATGGAGGGTGTTTCCAGTGAAATGCGATATGGTAGACTCAAAATAAAATACGAGTATTTGGCACGATTTACTGATAATATAGTAGTTTAATATATAAATAAACAGGTAACATATATACACGGTTGACACATTTTGTATTTATTTATCAGTCATGTTTAAAAAGTCATGTTTAAAAATCGAACGAGCGTCTTGTAGAGTGTTAGTTTTGTCGATCGAGAGAGGGCTCTGGAACTTAGTTGCTTACTGAGCCCGTAGTAGCACCTATTAGCAATTATTGTTCTCCGCTTTATCTCCAGGCTGATTTCGTTGTTGGAATTAATGGCAGTGCCAAGGTATACAAACTCCTTGACTACTTCAAAGTTATAGCAGCCGGATGAAACGTGGGAGTCTAGACGCCGCGCTCCCTTGTTTGTAGACAGCATATACTTTGTTTTACCCTCATTTATCGTCAAACCCACTTTGGCTGATTCCTTTTCGATAGCGGCGAAAGCAGCGGTAACATCTCTCTTGGTTCTGCCAACAATATCAATATCATCAGCGTACGCAAGGAGCTGGACACCTTTATAGAAAATGGTGCCATTACGATGCACACCGGCCTTTCGTATGATCCCCTCCATGATGATGTTGAAGAGATCGCAAGACAGTGGATCGCCTTGCCTGAAACCTCTTTCGGTATTGAAGGTTTCGGAGAGGTAATTTCCTACCTTGACGGAGCTGCGTGTGTTGCTCAACGTCATTCAACTTTGCAGGTATACCGAACTCAGACATTGTTGCGTATAGGCAATCCCTTCTCGGGCTATCGAACGCAGCTTTAAAATCGACAAAGAGATGGTGTGTGTCAATTTTCGTGGGTTTTCTCCAGGATTTGTCGTAGCGTGAAAATCTGGTCTATGGTGGACTTACCAGGTCGAAATTCACACTGATAAGGTCCAATCAGTGTTTTTGTAATTGGCTTTAATCATTCACACAGTGCGCTTGAGAGAACCTTATATGCGATGGAAATAAGACTGATACCTCTATAACTGGCGCAGATTGTTGGGTCTCTTTTCTTAAGTATAGAGCACAGTACGCTGAGATTCCAATCGCCGGACATGCTTTCTTCTAGCCATATTTTGCTTATGAGCAGGGGCCCTACTCTCTATTGCGATGCGACAAAAAAAATTTGCAAATTTGATTTGATTGTACGGATTTGTGTATGCATCAAATTTCATTTTCGCATCGCATTGCTTGGCGCTTCGCAATACAGAGTAGGGCCCCTGATGCATGCGCCTTATCAATTCATCGCCGCCGGTTTTAAACAATTCAGCTGACAGGCCGTCAGCACCCGCTGCTTTATTGTTTTTGAGTCGTTGAATAGCAACTCGAACCTCTTCATGGCTCAGGTGTTGGTACTTCCACTCCGTCATCGTTGATTGGTGACACTGAACTGCGCTCTCCATGGGCGGCATTGGTGGAATCGTCGCCAGTAAGAAAATTGGAAAAGTGCTGTCTCCACAATCTCAGCACACACTGTGTATCCGTATTCACATCTCCATTTTCTCTTTACAAGGTGATGCTCAGAGCTTGAAACCTTAGGTTAGACGCTTAACCTGTTGATAGAATTTCGTGCATCCTTCTTGCCCTGGTATACCTCTAGTTCCTCACGCTCACGCTTTTCCTGCTCTCTTTTCTTGCGTCTGAAAAGGCGCATCTCTTCCTTCCTCTTTTCGCGGTAGTTTTCTCGCACGGCTCGCGTTGCAGCTGACTGCAGCGTTTTTTTATATGCGGCGTTTTTTCCCCCTTCCCCCTGTGCAAAATTCACACACATTCTTTGCTTTACTTATTAATTAAAATTCTTTGATGTGGTTATTTTTTGGTTAATAGAATATCATATGCTAACTTTATTAGTCATCATAGATAGTAAAAAAGTAACATGAGTTACCGTGGAATCACCCTGAATGTTTTTTCTTTTTTTTTTTGTTTTGAAAGATTATAACTTTTTTCAAATAAAACAGAAAAATTAATGGAATGTCCAACATTTAGTTTTACAACACATCTTCAGGCATATTGCCACCGCGACAGCGTCTTATGAAGACGGTTCGAATTTTAAAAAACACTAAATTTTTACTACAAATTATTATTATTTTTCGTTGAGAGTATGGCAGCCTAATATAAACAACTTGTTTCGTCAAGAGGTCGTTGTTGTTGTCATCGCATTACGTTTTTATTTTCGTACTCAGCTGCACCTGCAAGTATTTTTTATCACTTCATCGTGGCCTTCAAAAGTTCGTAATAATTGTACCAACAAGTAAATCATGTCACTCTTTGGTAAACCTCTTCTAACGCATCACTCTGTTCAATACACCACCACCACCACCCTTCAGCACTTCGTCTGGATTCCATGCATGGACAAAGAAGTTAAAATTATCATATCAACAACAACATGCAGCTTTCTATCGCCTCGATTAACTTAACTCGCATTATTGTCACATTACTAACAACAATAACAAACATCTTTGACCGCTTATCAAGACACAGTAGGAAAGTAGGTGCATAAAAAATGTAATTCGAGGCTCGATTTTCATCTCCAAAAACTTGTCATCGCTGCGCTCGTTATTTGCTTTAATTTGCAGAGGTTACAAGCAGCATAACTCAGGCCACATCAATCACTTCACTTCGTTCTTTGTCAGCATTTGTACCGCACCTTAATTATCGTAACCTTTTTATAATTTAACTTTATAAACATTAATAAACTGAAATATAATGGCGTAAAGTTTTTTATTTGTTTTTTTTTTTGCATTTGCATTTGGCGCGTTTTAAACTAATTTGATTTATTTGAAACAGAAAGAAACCAAAAAAGGCTTTGGTTCCCCTTCAAAGACCATCCTGTCGGTCCAAATTTCCACCACTTTTTCCAGCCTGGGCGGCCTTATCTCGCTAATAACGCGCTGAATGTTGGTTTCCAACTGGTCAGTCATAGCTAGTTTATTAGCATAGACAAGTGACTTGACGAACCCCTGTAAAAAGAAGTCGAATGGAGTCAAATCTTATGACCTGGATGTCCAATTGACAGGCCAATTTTTTGATATTTCTTTAAACCGATGTAACGAAAAGTGTTTTCTATACAAACAACAACAATTTGTCGCACTGGCAGCATAAAAACGAAAACTTGTAGCAATTCTAACCTAGAATCAACTGCGAAACGTGAACACTAGGGCGGAGCAGTTTTTTTCGAAGAAAGTGTATGTCATATTCGAATTCTATACTACATTTTAAGCAAAAATGCTGAACAAATAATTTTTAAAAAATTACGTTTGACCCCCAAATTTTTAAAACAAAAGCAGTATACGAGTGTTATAATTTTTTTGATCGAAGTTAATTTTTCATTTAAAAAATTTTGTGTATTTATTTTTACTTAAGAAAATATTTAGCAAAAATTTACAAAATAGAAAATCATGTATGCAGTGCAAACAGGGATTATTTTCCTACTTTCAACCGTTACCGCCATAATGCCTTCTCTTTTCTTTTCAACAACACGTCATCCTTTGGGAGAGATATTAACAAAACCCTCGTATTCAGGGTTATTCCAAAGTTAAGGGGCTTACTTATTTTTGCTAGGTTTTGTAATCTGGATGTATCCAACATATTAAAAACACCCTTTTCATGTAATATTGTATGATTGGTCCTATAGTCATCCAAAGTTGAGTTTCTACACTGCTGTGTAGTTTACACTGCTGTGTACGAATGATTGCAGAGTCTTTATTTAAGAATGGAAATGACTCAAACTTTGCATTTTAGAGTAAAGGTACTTAGACGTGTTTTCAAATATAATTTTTTTTCAAATGCATTTTGATGGTAAGATATGAAGGAAATCATTAAACAAACTATGACAATAAAAAACGTATCACGATTTTCTTAAATATTTAACATAAGTTTAGTACTTTCAAGTTGAAGTTTTCTACTTTGAATATATAATTGTTTTAAGAAATGGCTTCTAAGACCACTTAAAATGATTGCTAATGAATAACGATAGTATTTAAGAAAATATAGCCTTCTAATAACCATTACGCACAATAACAAAAATAAAAGTTAAACTGTTTTCAAAATAAAATCAAACTATTTCCATATAATTTCATAAAATATCGTTCAAAAATGCCGATTTTCAAAATCGTAAAACCATATTTTATGTCTCTGGCGATGCGAGTGTTTTTGCTATATTTTTCCAATGTGCGTCGTGAAACACTAGTTAAAATCTGTACACACCGCTCTGTTCATTGTATATGTAAGGGAATTTCAGGATTTAGCAATGGTACTTCTTCACCCTCGAGTTCTTAAAGTTCTAATAAATGATCCTACGGATTGTCACGTGTAAGCGGGGGCTCAAATAAAATTTTTTCGTCATTAAAATTTATCAGATCCGTGTAATCACTAGAATTGCAATTAAATTTGGGTTTTTTATAAATTCCAAGGTTAGGGGAGGTGTCCTTAAAGTATCTCTAATATGCAATAATATGCCGCTGAAGCCGAGGGATTTCAGTGCTTGGCACTTTGGTTAATCAAAAAATGCATTGAAATAAAAAAAAAAAACAAGTAAATGAGCGAAAAGCTAAACATTTGCTCTGTGATTTTTGGCATTGATAAAATCCGTTGTTTGGATTTTTTTTTTTTTTTTTATACGAAACAACTTGAGATTTTTAAAGTTATACTATATGCAATTATTTCCTAAATATAAATATTCAAAATTTTGTGAATGAAAATTACGTTTGGGCGGGTCAAACGTAATTTTTGAGGTATAGTTTGTTCAGCATTTTTGCTTAGAACTTAGCGAAGATTTCAAATATGCCATACACCTTCTTCGAAAATTTTGCTTCGATCAAATTACTCCGCCCTAGTGAACACAAAGATACTCGAGATGAACAGCTGATTTTGACAACTAGCCGGCATTTTCTCTGCAGTCTTATTCATTCTTCTCCGAGTCGGCCCTACCTTATAATTGTGCCATGATCTTAACGAAAAAATAGACGAACGTATGTGTGAAGAATAAGTGTCAAATAAAAAAATAGTTTAATCGCTTAGTTTCAAACAGTTAAAAGTTATTCGAGAAAATTTTTGTTCGTGGCTGTGTATAAAAAACTATAAAATATTGAATAACACATATATTTGAATTTATAGAACAATGGTTTAATTATGTCGGATACCAACTCAAGTTCATTAGAAGGAACGCCACAGCCATCACCACGTTAACGAAAACTAACAACTGTGAATTAGTTGCAGAAAGTTGCATGAATGTCGCACAGTGTTTTCTTTTTGCCATAAATAGAAAAAAAACAATTTCCTATTCCGGCTATTTTCAAAGTCGTAGTGATTGTTTCAAGTGAAAAAGTGCTTTTTAAAGTTTAAAAGAGAATAAAAAAAAGTTTACTACATTTTTTTGCCTAATTTTGCGAAAAGTATGTATTATCGAATAAAATATGTCCCAGCTGCAATTGCCCGCAAATATTGACGAAATTTTGCATGTTCTATGAAAATTGGTGATATCTTCTCTGCATGGCTCGAAATGAAAAATATTACAATTTTTTTAAAAATAAAACTAGGTTTTTAATATGAAATTGTATGAATTATTTTGAAATTTTAATTAAATGAAAAATGCTGCAATTATAATTGTTAAACAGAATTGATTGTAGTAGTTTTCTATGTGCGTTGTGGGATTAAAACATGACACCTTCAAATAACATTTTTTTTTAATGTTATAAAATGCTTATAACTTGAATAAAAAATAAGATATAATTTTGAAAAACTACACAAAATATTTTTCTTTATATTTTTTAAACACATATATGGCTACTGGAATTTTTAAAAAAATAACATCAAAAAAATCACTAGAACATCTAAAAAAAAAAACAAAAAAACGGGGTTTTAATCAACATCGAAACCGCCGTAGAATGAACTAGAAGAAAAAATGTTGGTAAAAAAAACGAAATTTTGGCGTTTTTTCGAAATTCAATTTTTCGGGCCAAAATCGGCCAAAAACTCAAAAACTTTATTACCAATATTTGTGTCCGTAGTCATTCTATGTAGTGTCCGTGTCATTCTATGCATTTACAAGTGTAAAACAACATATTAAAATTTCAGTCGGTTGAGTAGTTTTTATTTTATCACGCCCGTAATGATTCTTGTGATGTTCTTTTAAAAAAATTCCAGTAGCCATATATGTGATTAAAAAAATCCAAAAAACATTTTTTTGTATAATTTTTTACCTCAAAATATATGTGTAATTTTTCAAAATAATATCTTCAACTTATACGCATTTCAAAATATTAAAAACATTTTTTATTAAGATGCCCCTTATTTAAGAATAAATAAATTTTATTTTAGAATAAGTTTTGAGAAATAAAAAGTTTTAAAAGTAAAATAAATTTTGACAAATAATAAGGAAAATATGACAATTAAGGATTTTAATAAAATGAACACGGCTCTTTTTTAGCTTTGTATTCTGTTTAACATTACAAATTGTCACATTTTTCATTTCATTAAAATTTCATAAAAATTTATTAAAATCCCTTAATTTTAAATATAAAATCTTTATTGTCATATTTTACTCTTTATTTGTCAATTTTTTTTTTTTTGTTCTTTCTTTTTAAACGCTTTTTTTTGTGGTTAAAGACGTGGTAAGTGGATGGAAATGGGTTGTTTGAGTCTGAATGTTCATTTCATATCTCATTAAAATATTTTGATTTTTTACAGTTTCATGTTGTACGGGGGGAGGTGGTGTTAGTGAATCAATTATACCATGTATGCAAATTGTGTTAATAAACCCAAAAGACGAAATTGTAATAAATTTCATTGAAATATATCGACTTTCTCTGTTTTCCAGTTTGGGGTTGTACGGGAGTGGGAAGTGGTAGTGGTCCGATGTGTACAGTTTTTTGTTATTTTCTTAATAGGACAAAATAATGACTCTCTACCAAATTATATCAAAATCCGTCAACGTTTTCTATTTTTGGCACAAGAATGTATGAAATCAAGAACGCAAAACAAATCTTTTTGCCGGGAGTGGGATATTTTTTGTGTGTGGTAACTTTTTTCTGGCACATATTGACAAAAAATTGTTTATTTTTAATATATTTTTGTTTTTAATTCCATATTTTCATATTTTTTTGTAATGTTGTAATGTTCAAAAGAGGAGTCTTTTGTAATGTTGCCGGAAAAAACCGTCTGGTTATTTTCAACCGCTTGCAGAGTCAACTGTTATTTTTTTTTCTTTGTTAGAGATATTTGTATTGAATCGTGTTATTGAATTTATTCCCTCTCTACGATTTATGACAACAATATTCCTCACCATTTCTTCAGCAAGTAGATAAGATTTTCCGTTGAACCAGCAGCTAAGATCAATGCTTAAAAGGCTTATAAAATTTTCTTTGTTGGGATCGTTTCAAACATAAAGTTGAAAAATTTTTGTGTATGTAATGTTACGAAATCCTCGATGCTCAATTCAAGAATGTTCCTATGAATCCAAAACGATGCAGTTTTTTTTTCTTTTTCCCAACCTTAACATATTTTACGTCTGGATTTGTGCGCTTGATTTAAGCGCTGCAACCATTTTACATTCCGTTTCAGTATTATTCTTCCTATCAAAAAAAGCTAACCCTATTAGGGTCTCTGAAAGATACCATAAATGTCGTGCAATATCTTCGTTAACGTAACGATACTTGAAAACATCTATGATCAGTTGGAGATCGTTCTGGGGAGCAGCATGTGGCAGAGGACATTCTAACCAATAGCGCATATAAATGCTTACCATAAACACATTGAGCTCTTGTTAAGCAGCTAACTCAATATCTAAAAAGAACCGATATTATTTTTTTTTTTTGAACTAATAAAAAATAAAATCCTTAAAATCACTCAAGCGGCAAGGTGCATTTGATAACGGTGCATTTTGTCTCATTGCGAATGACTGAAACAAAGGCAGTTAGAAGCGAATATAAGTCGGTGCTGCATGTCATAAAAAGACATCCAGTTGCGTAATTACGTAAATATATGCCGCGGGTCAAAACCTTTCTCAGAGTCACTAAGATGGAGATAAAATAATATGCAAACAGGGCTTAAAAAATATATATTAAAAAAAAAGAACTTTTGATACTTGAACTTTTTTGCTAGAAAAACTGAATTTTTGGTAAAGTAATGACCCAATTTTAATATTTGCACACGATCTGCAATTATTTTTTGCAGAAATTGTAAGATCTTGTCTAAGGTACGGTTCAAAGTTCAAAATCAATAAAAAAAAATCCTAAAACTAATGGGTTGGATTTTTTATTGGCATATTTCAATTCAGCATACAACTTTACATAAAAGTATGTTATAAAGAAAAGTTTTTGTATCGCCTTAATTTGTATCCAAATTTAAATATAAAACATTAAATCATTAGTTCATTAAAAACACGATTTATAGAGGCGCCCTTCCAGTTTTAGTAATTTTTCGATTTTTTTTTTTACTCGCACATTATTATGACATCTAGGATTCATATTCTGCCCGTGCAGGGAGGTTCTGAAATACTTTAGTAAAATGAAGTTTTATGTTTTCCTGGCTATGAAATTTGAAAAAACCAGACTATGCCTACCTCCCATACAAAGGGCTATGACTTTTATTCGAAGTTTTTGAACTTCCTCATTGATCAACTGCTAATTTGATAATACTGGCCGGCAAATGTTCTTTTAGAACATTAAGGTAATAGAATTTATTCATTTTACTGTCAATAAACGTTGAATTTCCTACGCCATTTGCCACCATACACCTCCACACCATCACCGAGCCACCACCATGCTTTATTGTAGAAGTAATATTTTGCTCCTGGAATTCCTGATTTTTGCTTCTCTGTATTTTTGTAGATATTTTCTTTCTAAAAATTTTGAATTTGATTCGGCGCTAAAAACTAGTTTTTCCAAAATGAATTTTCATGTTTTTTATACTTTTTAGCAAAATACATGGTAGCCTTTGATTTTTCCTTGATATAAACTGCGCTTGTCTTATTTTACTCGAACTAACGTTGGTTCCTGATGCCGCGGACAGATCGTTATATGCTATTTTCACTGCAGTTGGATCTTTTCGCGCTCTTCTGACTACTGATCGTATTGCGCTTTCACAGAGTTGTTTGGTCTGCTGGCAGCACATGTTCGATTTTCTAGTGCTCCAAATTTTTTGCATATGTCAATGATTTTTTTATGGTAATATGAAGTGTTTTTCCTTCCCTATGGAATTGTATGACTTATTCCCGTGTTTCAATAGAAGTTTGACTACGCATTTTAAAACAGTTTTCTTACAGCTTACTTTCATACTTAACCAAACGCGAATGATGCAGAAACATTAACTAACATAATTAACCAATTTGAGAGAGATACCGTATTTACCATACCATATTTGAAATAGCTAAGCTTACTATGCAGGACTTTTTTTTGTTTATATTAAATATTTTATTATTGTGGTAAATTATTTGCAAGACTTTATACTTAAATTAAGAGAGACTTTAACAAGAATTCAAAACATAATAAGTTCTGGGACTAATTACAGTTTTGAAGACTTATATGTGGTATAACTCGTGTAGAAAAACAGTTTGTTTTGACGCTCACTGTATGTTTAGTTAAAACTGAACCAAGCGTGAGCCATAACCAATTCAAGTCTATGAAGGTTCTGCCCACTTTTCTTAAACCATCAACTACATATAACTATTGTTAAATATATTGCGATGTATTTAATATCTCTTGGTAAGTAATATAAAAAGTAACAGGGACCTTATACATGTTGTTGTTGTTTAGTGTTTATTTATTCATTATTACTAGAGTACGCCAGTGGTCGAAACTCGACCTATTCGCCATACCACCCCCAAACGACGCCGCACAGTGGCTCAGAATAGGTTTTCATTGTCCAAAATTCTATAACTTTTGAACCGATTGAGATATTTGAGTAATTAACTGACAGAATTCCTTGAGTTTGTTGCGTTTAAAATTTTGTTAAAATCGATTGAGTACTTATTGAGAAATTCAAGGTCAAACTTGAACTTTTGAAATTTTTAGCTCTTGGTATGAAATTATGCTTTTCTTATTTTTTTAATCTTCTCTATTTATTGAAATAGAATAAAACTGCACATGCTTCTTACAGGTAGAATGAAATGGGTAAATCAAAAAAAAAAAATCTAGGCACAATTTTAATAACCAGAACCTGTTTATATATTTTGTATATGCACCTGTCTTATAAAAAAAAAAATCGAAATGGCCATTTCAGCCCTTGAAAGGACTTTGACCGAGCTTTTTATGATCAATTGTGTTGTGTGTGTTGTGAAATGTTTGAACACAAATGATCGAGAACTGAACCTACCAGCTTTATGCTGACTCTCCAGCAGTTTTTTACTCTCTGAAGTTAGCCATTGTCTGCAGAGAGGTGAAGACCGAACAGAAAAATTAATTCAATTGATAAAACTTTCTGCGTCAGATGAGGGATTCGAACCTGGGTTTTCTGATGTATGAGCCAAACACTACCCACTACGCCACCTGTCTTATAGAGTTGAAATAAAATAGGTAAATAAAACTGAAAAATCCTTTAAATTGCATGCAATAAAATACCTAAAGTTTAAATAAAGAACATCATTGCATACTTATAGGGATGCGTTTAAATTAGCGCCATTCGAATATTTGTGTGAGTAGTTTCAGTAAAACGAAAAAAACATCTACGGGGAATCGTGGGGTGTATAAAAGTGTATATGGGATGAAAGAGGGGACTTTCACCTTTAACTGGATGCTTTCATTTTTTTGATCCGTTTTGCTTCTTAAAAGTTCTATTCCTTTAAATTTACAATTTATACAAAAAACAGTCATTTTGAAAATATTTCGTAGCACCAAAAATATATATAGTACAGCTACAACCTCATGCAAAAAAATTTAACGATAATAGTCCAACCAACCTAACAAAAAAATTCAACCCTCTATTGATTATATCATAGTTTGCGAGCAATGGCCATTCAATTTCGATGCAAAAATAAAAAAACTAACGTTTTTCTGAAATTACCAAAAACAGTTGCATTTAGCCGCATGCCACGCCCACAATTTTAGATATTTTGATCTAAATTTTTGGCTACCTATCTTTGAATATATTTGCTACAAAGTGGCGCAAACAATTTTATAAATCGGCTACCACAAAAAATGGGTATTTTGGCCATTGGATTTAGTTCTTGAGCCACAGTGCGCCGGATATCCCAGTAAGCATTTTTCTTGAAAACTCCTTCTCCCTAATCTGATTCATTTAAAAAAAAAATATCATCAGAATCGGTTGAGAAACACCCTGAATGCCATACCACCCCGAGCAACGCCAGGTATTGCAGCTAGCTTTTTTCCTTAAAAATTCGTCGATGCTCTTCCCTACTCTGATTCACTTAAAAAAAGAAAATCATCAAAATCTGTTGAGAAACACAGGTGGAAATGGTACTGAACTGTTTTTCCTTAGCCTATTTATATGTACACTGTGTATCCGTATTCAGATCTCCATTTTCCACTTGTAGAGACGAAAATGGAGATCTGAATACGGATACACAGTGTGTGCTGAGATTGTGGAGACGGCACTTTTCCAATTTACTTACTAGCGACGATTCCACCAATGCCGCCCATGTAGAGCGCAGTTCAGTGCCACCAATCAACGATGACGGAGTGGATCACCACCTAGCCATGAAGAGGTTCAAGTTGCTATCCAACGACTCAAAAACAGTAAAGCAGCGGGTGCTGACGGCCTGCCAGCTGAATTGTTTAAAACCGGCGGCGATGAATTGATAAGGCGCATGCATCAGCTCATCAGCAAAATATGGCTAGCAGAAAGCATGTCCGACGATTGGAACCTCAGCGTACTGTGCCCTATACAACTCCGCCAGGGTTGCGCCTGCCTGTCCCAAGCCAGGATAAAGGAGGAGGGTTGGTATGGGATACGTCCCATACCGTAAAAGTAGAGCCAACCAAGAGCTTGGGGTGGCGCCCATCTTGGTAGCAGGTCACTATATATATTATTGTGAAAAAAGCCTGCGAAGGTATAGCAATGGACCTAAAAACTTGTTAGCACGGGGATAGTCATACTCGTCAAAGAGGACGACCCTATCTATCCACGGCAAGGAGGCATTTGAGAGATGTAAAATTGGGTGAATGAATTGAGGTGTATACAAAATGAATGCACATATATTCGATGTATTATTTGTTGTTTAAACAGGGGTTATAGGCACTTCTTCCATGGTAAGTGAATATAAATTTCATGCCTGGATTGAAGTTGCCGGTCATGAGTAATTTAGTGCTCTAATTGGACACGGCCAAATATAAAAACCCAAATGAGTTTTTTGCCTCCTTGCTGGGATGTTGTGGAGCTTCTTTGACGGGACCGAGTTGCCCAGGTGACTATCATGGGTTGGCCCTTCGGGGAGACTCGTGCTGGTTGTGGTTGTGTATATGCTACACAGGTCTAGATTGACTGGCGGGGTCGCGCAATGGTACGACCGGGCTGGCATACCTGCTTAGTATGCAAGAGATTGGGTAGGTCTCGTCTCCACCAGTGGATGGATGGAAGTACGTCGCTACGGAAGTCTAAACTGGTACTTCTATTGGAAGCTTGCTTTTGGTAGTAGGGCACTGGGTGATGCTTATTATACCCTAGGTCTTTGATGACTTTTGTACTTAAGACTACATGTCAGGTGTACAAATAAATTTGAATTCCTTCTGTGCCCTATACTTAAGAAAGGAGACCCAACAATCTTCGCAAGTTATAGAGATATCAGTCTTATTTCCATCGCATATAAGGTTCTCTCAAACGTACTGTGTGAAAGATTAAAGCCGATTACAAAAACACTGATTGGACCTTATCAGTGTGGCTTTCGACCTGGAAAGTCCACCATAGACCAGATTTTCACGCTTCGTCAAATCCTGGAGAAAACGCACGAAAATCAAATTGACACACACCATCTCTTTGTCGATTTTAAAGCTGCGTTCGATAGCCCGAGAAGGGATTGCCTATACGCAACAATGTCTGAATTCGGTATACCTGCAAAGCTGTTTAGACTTTTCAGAATGACGTTGAGCAACACACGTACCTCCGTCAAGGTAGGAAATGACCTCTCCGAAACCTTCAATACCGAAATAGGTTTCAGGCAAGGCGATCCACTGTGTTGCGATCTCTTCAACATCATCATGGAGGGGATCGTACGAAAGGCCGGTGTGCATCGTAATGGCACCATTTTCTATAAAGGTGTCCAGCTCCTTGCGTACGCTGATGATATTGATATTGTTGGCAGAACCAAGAACCGTCGCAAACTGACGCAGCCGCTCTGGGGGTGTTCGAGAGAAAAGGTCTTCGCAAAATCTTCGGTCCTGTTCGAGTCGGCGATGACAATCGCATTCGAATGAACCGCGAGCTGTATGAGCTCTACGAAGACATTGGCGTAGATCAGCGTATAACTGTGCAGCGACTACGATGGTTGGGTCATGTCCATCGTATGGACGACGAAGCTCCAGCGATAAAGGTGCTCGAGGCGAGGGTCGCTGGTCAACGACGACGAGGGAGACCATGTCTCCGATGGATGGACCAGGCTGAGGAAGCCCTTACCGCACTTGGTGTATCCAATTGGAGAAGGCGCGCGCAAAGCAGAGGCGCCTGGCGAAGCCCGGACACGGGTTGTTACGACCACCTTAGTAAGTATTTATATGTAGATTATTACTATATCAATATAATATACTTTGTTTTCATAAAAAATTCAATTATAAACAAATCAACGCCCTGTAGTTCATAAGCACTAGAGCACTAGAGTTCATAAGCACTAGAGTTGGGCGCAGTATCACTTAATTAAACTACTTCAGTGGGGTACAAGGGGTCGTGAGATTAAATGGATAAAAAAATTAACAATATATTATTATGCGAGATCAGTATGGAAATGAAAGGAATATCATTCATTCATGAAATCAGTATGGAATATGCCATTTGGCAAAAGTTTACAATAGATATTCAAGTACTAACATTTAATTTCGATAACTGTATTTATGTTATCATGTGAAAAACCAAGTAGCCAAGATTTCACTTTCTTGAGAATTGCATGCTTGTTTCTCAGGCATCTTATATAGTACGGAAGTCTGTTAAACAATCTGGGAGCATTCGTGGGAGCATCGTAGACGCAACGCCAAAAATGTTGCAGATTGTGGAATGGAATCACAGCCAAGTTAAGGTAATTAGTTCTCAAAGCATAATTTGAATGAAATCTGATGTTAACTGTGAACTCTGATTTAATGTAAAATGTTTTTAAAAACTTAAAGTAGTACAGATGCTTTGTAGGCAAAATGTTACATTTTTAAACATAGATATACTATGTTCCAAGCGTCCTTTTTTACATATTAACCGAATAGCTTGTTGTTGTATAGTTAACATAAGATTAACTAGCCAAGCCGTAATCTTAGTTTGAATGAAAAATACCAAAGTATATGCAAGTACCTAATTGAGCCGAGCAAAATTTTGCTTAGGTTATTAGAGAGTTGTCTAACTGGTGCTAATAAATATTTTTTTATTGCTGCTGTATGATCAGACAAATGTAGTTTAGAATCAAACAGTAAACCAAGGTATTTAAAGTTTGTTACGCAATCAATTTTAAAACAATAAGCGGAACAGGAACCTGATTAGACATCAGTGTGCAAAGTATTCATAGAACCACACAGACTACTATGTCTGTGAGTAGACTCGAGTATATACCAGGGATGATATTAACTTAGTTGAAAAAGGGCCAGAATTCAAACAAAAATTGGGCCAATTTGACGTTAATATGGCTTTTAGTTTTAAAAAGTGGCAATTCAATATTGAAGACTTTTTATTTGGTCACACGGTCATGGCATGGTCTCACAAATAGCACACTTTTTAATAATCTCAACAAGTAAAATTTATTTTTGGTAAAAATAGTCGAAATTTCGAATTAACAGTTTTGGAATATCAAAAAACTTTAACTTTTCGTGTTTTATTTCGTTTGTGACGTTTAAGTCGAACATGGAAGAAGGTTCTTGTTTGATCACAGAAATAGCACACTCTAATTGAAATGATTAAATTAAATCACTCTCCATCTTAATAGTGGTTAAGGTGATTATTTCAAATACATTTTATTTTACGCATTATTTGTGTCAACATTTTTTTTAATTAAAAAAATGGCAAAAACAATCTTTAGAAATAAAGTATTTCTGCAAAAAATTTTTTAGCAAAAAATAGCAAAGCACTTCCACATAAAACCGCAAATTGGTTATATCCACCTTTAAATAGTCGTAGAATGTCAGAAGTGAATGAGCAATTTAATGTAGACTCTTCTCCAGTAAGACTTGTAAGAAAACGAATGAAGCGGGACGAAATTGAGTAGAAAAAATGCACTCCTATCAAAAATATATTGAGGCATGGCTGAATTTAACAAGAAATAGTTTCATAAATGACCACAATTTTAGAATAAAGAATTTTACAAGAAGAAAATTAAGTCAAATTACATCTGATAAGATGACAAAACAATCGCCAAGAAATAAGTTTGAAATTTGCTACCAAAACCTCATCAGGGTGTAGAGAGAGATTTTCTTACCGTTAATATTGAATTGATAACAAAATTGATTAATATTAGGGTATAATATAGTATATTAGGGCATTGTCAGGACTACGATGGATCCTTTAGTGCTTGCTCTTTTCATATAACTTTGAAAACAAACTAAATATGTAGTTGAGATTACTACATATTTATATTATATATTCCTGTATATAACGGAACTTATTTTAATGAGAACATTTAAAAAGGCGTTAGGACATATAGACTTTAAATAAAAATCACCCAACATTTCTCCATACAAAATTCGGTTCATTTTCGTTTAGAAACCGCCAAAAAAAAGTATGTGGTTGTTTGTGCACGTTTTTGGGCGAAATTTCGTTTTTTGGTTTGGCTATTTGTCATACAAAAATCACCTAATTTTTTAGGACTAAATTTCACTTTTTATTTTCGAGTGATAGTTCACATTGACTACTAGTGAAATGGTTATCTATATTATTATTACGCAAGCGCATTTTTTGTAATGACTATCAAATCTATACTGTAGACACGATTTTCATAAAATGTAGGCAATTTTTCAAAAATGTTGGGCATATATCCCGTTTTTATTAGGTGATTTTTTTTACATTTTCCTTTAATTTTTATTTTGGGGAATTTTTTGTTTTAGTGATTTTTAATTTTATTTTTTGTGCGATTTTTCTGTGGACGATATTTCCTGCCTCCATTTTCTACCTCCGTGGCGGCCGTGGCGTAGTGGGTAGGGTGTGTGACTCTTACGCCAGAGAACCCAGGTTCGAATCCTCCATCCGACACAGAAAGTTTTTCAATTGAATTAATTTTTCTGTTCGGTCGTCACCTCTCTGCAGACAATGGCAAACCTCAGAGAGTAAAAACTGTCATGAAAAGCTTCTTGAGAACATAAGCCGTTCGGAGTCGGCGTAAAACATGTAGGCCCAGTTTTCGATCATTTGTGTGCAATATCAATAAGAATCAAGCTCGGTCAAAGTCCTTTCAAGGGCTGAAATTGGCCATTTCGTTTTTTTTTTTTTTATTTTCTACCTCCACATTTAAAATTTTGTAGAACGATATCATAGTACACAAATGTTCTCAACAGACATCAACCATTTAACTTTTCTTGTTAAAAATTTGCTATTACTTTTTTGGTTTACATTTTTTCAAAAGGGCCTTAAACGACTAAAAAGGGCTTCGTGGCTTTAACAATTAAAAAGGGCTAAAAAAAACACTAAAAGCCCCCAAATGTCATCCTTGGTATATACGCATCATTTCGTAGAGTACTACTCATTCATACTCTTCAAAAATGTTGCTATACTTCTAACACGCAATTTGATTTCAATATTTTAAGTATGCTTCATATTCTGACTCGCCGTGGTATGTAGTCGGTATGATCTTGAGGTGCTACCAACAAGTTGCGTACAAAAGTGTATGAACATGTTCAAGAGTAAATGAGAAGCACTTTTTCAGGATTGCCACTTTGGCAAAAGTAAAAAATTGTTGTTTGACTTATGTTATTATTGAATAGGTAGGTTCTTAACAATGTAGTAACGCTACACAATACGTTACGTTACGAAATGAAGGTCAACACTTTTGTTTTATATAATTTTTTGAAGCGAACAAACGACATATTAGTTGATATATGGTATTTTTTTAAATAATTTCTAGGAGAAGTTGCCCTTATATACATACAAGATGTGTTATTTTATTTCTTACACCAATGTCGAAAGCGCACCGCAGAGTTCCATAAACAAATTGCTTTACGCATCTAAAGTAGAAGTAAGTAAATTTTTTTTATTTCACTAAAAACAATTTGGTGGTAATCCTTTTACATTTCTAACAGCGACAAGAACAGAGCGTAAGTTCAGAAACAACCACCGCGGTTCCATACAAAAATACGCAAGTATTTCCAATAAGCTGTGGGAGTTTTGCTTAAGCTATGAGTATTTGATATGATTTCCAACAACTGGTTTGATATTAGAGAATACTTGGTCATACTTTGACATTCGATAAGCTGAATTTCTTCTGCTCAGCATCATCAAACATTGAACTTTGTGTTACTTTCTGTGGCAAGAGTGCTTCATGTAGTAGTGGTGGTTGTTGTTTGATGTGTACGCACTACTACTGGATTTTGCATGAGTACCCTGCAAACATAGTCCTGGATAAATAATCAATTAACTCACTGTTAGACATTCTGGTAATATTTCCGTCAAAAAGTATAGCGAACACACTTTCTCATGTAGGTTTTTTTTATTCTTACTAAAACAACTATTTTCAGCTCTTTCTCATACATGTATTTGCATATTGTGCTATCTCTTTCTAAAATATGTTAAACTGGGCTTAGTCGTGATATAAATAGGTTATTCTACCTAATTCTTTAACCATTGATTTGCTTATAAATAACCGGAAATCCAACCTGTATACAAACCATCAAACTACCAGTTTTGTCCCAAAAGTTTATCTCGATATGAAAACCCTATTGAAATTTATGTCGTTTTTATTAAATTAAATAGATAATTATTCAAATATTAATAATTTACTTCAAATATATCAATATTATCTAACAGAACAGTTACACTATTTTGAGATATATTGTTGCTTATACTTTGATTTCAATGGAATTCAACTGTTTTAATTCCTCACTTTTTCCATTAACAACAATCACATTTTCTTCGGAGGTGATCCATCTCGATTTAAGGCCTCAAAATGATCAGAATCCTCGAAACCAAATACACTATTTTTATTTTCTATAAAAACAGACACTCCACTTGCAGATTCCGATTCTGACAAATTTTCACTTAACCTACACCGCTTTGCAAATGAATGAATTTTTTCTTCATAACTTTCTACACTTTTTAATTGTGATGTTTTTTCTAAACTAATCAAATTACTTTATGTTTTTTTATGCATTTTATCAAATTTAAAAGAAATTGTAGCATAAAAACTAACAAAAATTATTTTACTTATCTGCGTGCTTCTCGGCGGCAAAAAACAAATGGCGCAAAATACCAAACAGAATGAAAAGTATGCAAGCAGTCTTAAACTTGCTGCCAACTGTCATTATTTAGGTGTTGGTGAAGGTGAAAACTAATTTCAATGTGTTCGTACTTTCGGTAGCCGATGTTTGCAGAATAACTACAAGTCGCAAAAACGTGACTCGTTGCAGATCTCTGATGTACACGCTATATCATCGGCAAATGCTAAAGTTTTACCTAAGAAGATTTGGGAAAAAAAAAGAGTTACCAAAAATAAGAAAAAAATATAGGTCCCAATACTGAGCCTTGAGGAACTCCTATATCAACTTTTCTAAAGGAACTAAAGCGTTTACCAATTTTTATCCTCTGAAATCTATTTGTTAAATACGATGTAAACCATCTGTGAAAATTACAATGGAAACCACGTGATCTACGGTATCGAACGCCTTTGTAATGTCAAAAAAGACAGCAGCAGAGATTTTTCTGGAACTTAGACTACCATGAATATTTTGGCAAAACTTCAAGAGTGCATCTTCAGTAGATATCCAGCTCAAAATCCAAACTGACAGCCACTAAAAATTTTATTTTTGCTTAGGAAATATATCTAGCAAATAGATCATTCTTGCTTTTACTGCTTTTTCAAAGATTTTAGAAAAAATAGGAAGAATCGAGATTTGCTGGTAGTTGTTAAGATTTGACTTATCTCCTTTTTTAAATAGGGGAACAACGTCAGCTTTTTTGCTCATCGGGGAAACTGCCTGAATCTATACTTTTATTTAGTAAGTGACACAAAATATCTGCAATATTGTAAACAATTTTTTTGATGAAAATGCTTGAAAAATTTTTCTCAGTACATAACATTTTCCAAGAGGTTAAAGGCTCACAATAAAAGCTGGAAGTAATTGAGCTTTCTTGATCTAAGCAATAGCAGGATGAAGATTTTACGCCAGTATTAGAAACAATATTGCCATTGCTTGCAAAGTACTCATTGAATCAGTTGGCCTTATCAGTTGGCTCTGTAATAATTATGTTTCCAGCCTTTAAGTCATGAACTTGAACACTACGAGTTGTTTTATTAAGAATGTCATTGACGAGCCTGCATTCTGTTTTTTATGTCCCTTTTAATTTTGTTGAATTCATTTGAATAAAATTCATTTTTATACGCAGTAGTTGAGTCACAAATTTCTTTACAATAAACTTTATATTGATATTTCAATCTCGCATCATTTGGATTCTTACGACATTTCTTTAAGAATTTAATCTTTTTATTTTTTTATTTATTTATTTTTATTTTATTTTTTTATTTTCAATTCAAGCGTCATCCAAGGTTTTAGCATTTTTCTGATAGATGAGCGTTTAACGCGCTTTGTACAAAGGTCTACATAAAAACTCAAAGTATCAAAAAATATATTAGAAGCTAATGTTGGATGTGGTCCATTAAGAACATTGTCCCAATCCTCAAAAAGCAGATAATTATTTAACTAGGTAAAATCAGTTATATAAAGCAAGCACACAAAACACAAAAATACCCTCTAAAAGTTCGGTACTTTTTATATTCCATGCAAAAAGCGACGATCGAGTGAATAATGTGGTTTTCATTGATCTTACATTTAACTGAATAGTCATCAACTTTCTGGTTTTAGGCTGATGTAATTCTTTCATTGCATTGCTCAATTCTATGTTACCAAATTCCCAATTTTTTTGTGTACAGTTGTGATAGTAAAACATCACATATTATTCTAACAAGAGTTTAATATTACTAAAGCTTTAAATGTTTGTACCTTAAAAAACACCACAAGAAAAAAATTCCGGTTGTCGTAACGTCCGAATCGTTTTCTGTACATCAAACGGAATCGGTGACTTTCAACTTCATGAATTAGTGATAAAATTTATTTTTGATTGATGAATATAAGTTTAATCATTTTGAATTTGAGAAAGTATTGAAAGTGTGCTATTTCTTTTCTCACTGCTGTGCATTAGTACATATTTCAATGGATGACTTGGCTGTCTTATCATATCAGATCGGTGATTCTTATTAAGCGGCAATTACAAAATTTTATTGAATAGCAGTCAATTACAACTCATTTATTTATTTGATTCACATAAACTCGCTCTTATATGTAAATGTATTGAAATCAAAAATTCACAATTGAAGTGAATTGAATTTGTTGGTAATCTTGATGATATGACGCATTTCAATTTAACTGCGCACATTGAGTTAATAAAAATTGTTTTAAATCTGTTAATTTTGTGGATGGAGAGTGGTGAAGAGCTAATACTGGAGCCCATGGTTTTATCATTAAAGGCCTTTCATGCTGCAAACAGCTCTAGATTGATTAAATATTCTTAAGTCGCATGCGATAATGCATACAAACGCATAAGCAAATCGTTTGCAAACATTTTAGAGTCAATTTCTGTTTACAAGGAAATGTCCCCAGGTGTCACTCGCCGATTTGAATGATTGATGATAAAAAAAAAAATAAAAAATAAAATATAAAAGCACAGCAAACGCTATTGCAGAAATAGTTTTTATGAAGTATTAGCAGGACCCAGTCGCTACGGACGTTCCAGCAACCATCCTTTTTTTTGTAGGTGGTGAAAGGAGGTGTGACAAACATCTTTTCCCGTAAACCATCTCGTGCTCGAAAACAATGTACGTCCAAAATTCAACGCAGTCGTACCAGAAGTCTTGGAGTCTTAATGCTTTCTTAAAAGTGGGTGTATTTACCGTCTGAAATTTACCATTTACATTGATTTGTGGGCTTTAAAAATTAGCGTTGAAACCCATTTTAGGTACAATTACCGAAAATAACAATCGAAACAGTCAGAAATATTGCATATTTATTGTGTTGTGGGCGGTAAAAAGCGAAGGGGAGTGGTTAAAACTAAACTTGCAATAACCTTATCTAGGACGCAAGTAATACACGTTTTTTTTTAAGTTTGAGCGAAATCCGTTCAGCCGTTTAGATTTGTTGAAAAGTCAAACAAACAAACAAACAGAAAATTAATTTTATTAATATAGATTTTGGAAATTTTTTAAATTAGAGTAGTTTTGGTAAGAAGTAATTGTAGTCGTTTCGGTTTGAACACATAATTTTTTTTTTTTTTTTTTTTTTTGTTTATGTAAAGTTAAGTTTATTATAAAAAATAATATGTTCTTGAAAAATAAGGTACAGATAACATTAAATAATTTTTCTTCATATTTTTTGCTTTTAATTGCATTGTTTATGAATTTTTGTGTTAAAAAGGTGTTAGGGTTGATTCCACCCCGTGTAACCGGAATGGGTTAATATAGGGCAGCACTGTATTTTATGACTTAGACGTTAACTATCTTCAACTTTGGTGTGTTCAATTTTTTCGAGTACTCCTTAAACCATATTTAAATTAACACAATTTGTAACTCAATTATATGAAACTCGTATTCAGTAACGTGAATTGTTTTGGAAAGATATAAAAACTTATTAAACTTATTTATTTATTAACTTATTAAAATGTTCATACTTTTTAAATATAGATTTCCGTTTTATTGAAGAATTTAAATATATTTTTTACCACTGTATGAATAAAACACTTCATAAATAAAATCAAATCAAGTATAAATCGTCTTATATCAGTGAACGAATTTATGCTGACGCTATGTAGGCCGTAAAAACATGCTAAAAAAATCCTTCTGTTTTGCATTCAACCCATACCAATGCGCAGCGTCAAAGCGCTGAAATTGACAGCGCACGGCGTTTCACTTTAAGCTTGGTACGCTGTAGAAACGAAGATTTTTGGGCATATAATTCTAGTTATACGCGAAATTTTAGTGTAGAGTCAAAATTTTTTGTGTCGAAAAAAAGCACTTAATAAACTAAATAAATTTGTTTAATAACAAATTCAATTAAATGTACGGGCATATAAATGCCAGCGAAATTCTGACATTTCAACTTTTTACACATGGTTGTGAACTTGGCTACACTGAACAATTTTTTTCCTTCAACAGCGTACTACCTATCGGAAAAAAATTCCGCTGCCTGTTCGCTGTCAAAAAACTCAATGTACTTCTTATGGGAATTTTGTTTCGTTTCTACAGCATACTGAGCTTAAGGCGACTGTTCCGGTCTGAGGCGTGTTTTCGAACGATATTTAAAGGCTGATTAAAAAAAAACTACTGCAGATATTTATAAAAACTTTTTTATTTTCTTATCAAGTATTCAAGAATACAAAATAAAATGGCTAATTTAAAGACCTTACTCTTGATATCGCTGTGGCCCGATTTTTAAATTTTTGAGTTTAAAAAAAAATTTTTTGAGCTCAAAGTTGAGAGCCCGAAAATGTATGACATTTAATGGTCAAAATCATTGATTTTCTTCCTTGTGAATGAAAAGATCAAAATCCGGCCACGGCATCCCAAGGGTTAGGTTCTTTAATCAACCACAAACCTTTTTTTTCAGATTACCCAATATGGGTCATTATGGGTATATATTTGACCCACCGTAAAAATATTCTTTTTTACGTCCATTTGCAACGCCACCTGTCGGCTTGTAAATGAATTTTAAAAAAAATATTTTTTTTGTTTTCTTGAATACTTGATTAAAATAATAAAAAAAGTTTTTAGAAATCGCTCGAAAAACACGCCTCAGACCAGAACAGTCGCCTTAAGAATTCTGCACACAGCACTTCAAAATTTTACATAGACGTTGACGCCCAGAATGACACTTTTTGTTCGAAACTTTAAGCAGAAAAATAACGATAAGCCCGAAAATATTTTAAAAAATACCTATTCCTACTATTTATGGGGGTGCTTAACACGATGGAATGGTTGAAAAATCTCAAAAATTTTATTTTAAATTTGTAATTGACAAATTACAAAAATTCAGTTTTTTTCGGTGACTGAACAATTTTAAACATTTTTTCTTAGGCTGGATTCACTGACCACCTTCGGCAAGTTTTGCACGTCCTCCGCTCAGTGAGAGAGATTTGCTGCACGCTCTTCAACTTGATTAACATTATTTTAATTTTCGCAAAAACTTGCTGAAGGTGGACAGCAGTGAATTCAGCCTTAGTGTCGGAAACACAATTAAAGGCGGTGAGAATGTTTAAATTTACCTAATCTGGCTAATATTTTGACTACGATTTGTTCTCTCAAAATGGTGGCCCAAGAAGAAGACTTACAATTTCAAATTTTTCCATTGTAAGCCTGAATGAAATATTAAACAATTAATAACCAGAAAGCCAAACAATTTAAATTAATTAACTTAATCAAAAATTTTATTCTGCTTAATATCTGTTGATATGTAATATCATACATATCTGTTTATATGATACTTCATTAAATTGCTAATTTTTTCTCATTGAAAATGAAAACTAGAGCAGTTCAAACAGTACGAATGCATAGATTCAATTGGTGTAAGTGTAAGTGTAAGAAAAAATGTGGAACGGACTGTATTTTCATTGCATTGTTTTTGTCGTTTGTTTCAATTCGCTCGTCGTTTAGTTTCGATCAAATATTTATTGTGAAATAGTTTGTTGTTAATAATTAATTTAGCATTTTTGGAGTAAACAAAACTATTTAAAAAAATTAGATGCTGAATTGGAAGTGATGTGTGTAGCTCAAATTAATTTATTAAATGCACCAGAAATGAAAAAGTTACTACTATTATCTTTTTCTTACAAAATATGTCTGTCCTGCCTACACGCCAAAATTTTTCTTGAGTAGTTTTATTAAACTTGAGGAATTTGGGCTTTAAAAAGTGGCAATACTGGGCTGGGCATTATAATACAGTCGCATTTTATTTTGTCTTGTTAGTTTTGGTGCGAACTCAAATCGTGCACACTAAGCTCCTACAATTTGCAGCGCAAAGCGACATAGGTTTTTATAGCACCACCGTCAGCGAACTACTGAATTGCAGTGAGCTTTGTGTGCATGTGAAAAGTCATGGTATAATGATTTACAAGGTAGGAGTGACAGTTCTGTTCGCGATTTGGAGTTGTCAAAAACACATTGAAAAAGAGAAAACGAAGAAGCAGCAAACACAGATGAAAAGTTAAACTTTGTATTGATTTGACAACTCCCGATCGCCTCTCCTGAAAAAAAGGTAGTTGTAACGGCTACCTTGTAAATTATTCTATCATGGTGAAAAGTAAAATGAAAATCAAGTGTGTCGTAAAAAAAATGTTTAAGCGATCAAAAAAACACAGAAAATAAAATTAGTTTCTTTTTCAGTACAAAAGTCCTATAAAGTTAAGATGAAATTAAATAATATTTTGAATTCATTTTAAAAGCAAAATAAAGCAGTAAATCTTTTAAAATTATATGGAAAAAACTGGCATGGCATATATGGCATAAATATATGCAGTGAATGTCCACAATAAAGCTGGGTGACGTCATGCTCGCGTAATCCTGTTTCTATCATTCTTGGCCGAAACCAAAGCAACCTTCTGCTAGCTGCAAGCAATAACAGCGTCGAAGCCAATCAACAAATGGCTGAGTAGATACAATACAGGGCTTCTGGATCAGGTGGCGCGGTGGCGCAAGCCGATGACGTCACTCCGGTCCAGCGCCATCTAGTGGGGGCTTTTTTGCTAAAATGTACAAAGGTGTATGTCTGCTAAAAGCTATTAAAAAATGTGCAAAGATGTATGTCTTTGCTAAAAGCTATTAAAAATTGGCAAGTTTGGTGTATATCTTTGCTAAAATCTATTCAAAATCGGCAAGTTTGGTGTATGTCTTTGCTAAAAGCTATTAAAAATTGGCAAGTTTGGTGTATGTCTTTGCTTTAAGCTTTTAAATTAGCAAGTTTGGTATACTGGCAAGTTTGGTGTATGTCTTTGCTTTTAAGCTTTTAAAATTGGCAAGTTTGGTACATGTCTTTGCTTTAAGCTTTTGAATTGGCAAGGTTGGTGTATGTCTTTGCTTTAAGCGTTGATCATAATTTTATACACTACATTATCGGTAATGGTAGTCAAGCGAGTTCTTATCAGTGTTTGCATGTTTTTTCTTAACCCTCGAATACCTAATAGCAATGACTCAAATTCTGAGTGACGACCTTAGCTGAAATGATATGACTTGCTATATGAAAATATATATATTAATATGGGTTGAAGCAATTTAGGTACGGCGAAGGTTGAAGGGTTAAAGAATTGTTTATAAATTTATCATAATGGTCCTAAGTATAAGGTGCGTGTATTAGATTTGTATAAGTAGTTTGTGTATTAGATGACAACCATTTAAAACATAGGCGTATATAAGTGGGATACATCTGAGGTACAAGTCTCAATCCCCCGGTCAAGTCGTCCAGCAAAATATCCGCCTCTGGCTTAAATTTTATATAATTTCAAGTCTGTAAAGCTTCGAGATGCAGAAACTTCGAGAACATTTTAGATTCCGACTTATGTCATTGCCATCAAGCGAATGGCGTGAGAGAGAAAGGGAGAGAGACAATTTGATAGTAAGAGAGAGAAAGGAAGATAGCAAATAGCGCGGTCCTATACAAATAATACTTCAGAATCAACCTAACCTAAGCCAATGCCATAGGTATAGGGGGGGCGGGGGCACTCTTCACCTATATAGGTATTTAGGCTACGCTATACGTATAGACTATCAGTTTATAACGAATACGCATAATGTCAATAACAATCTCTTTAAGCGGAACCACTTCAACCCTTGTTGCAAAATATTTTCCTCCGGTTGGATTACCTACAAGATATGCTTGTGGACTTTTAGACTTTGTATCAATTAATTCGATACCAAATGTACATGATCACAATAATTTATTCCATATCGGACTACATACTATTACAATTCCAGTTGGTTCATATCAACTGAGAGACATTGCTTCTTTCTTAGAGTCAAGTATAAAATCCATTGATGATTCAATTTACTTAAAAATTGAGCGAAACAATAACACCCTAAAAACTGAAATTACTTCCTCGGAAGACATAGATTTTTCAAAACCAAACAGTGTAGGACAGTTGTTGGGATTCAGTAAAAGAAAATTGATAGAAAATGAGCTACCGTACAAGGAATTTATCAAAGTGGTTGCTATAGAGCCATTACAAGATATAAAAAAAAAACAAAATATATAAATATAGATCAGTCAGGTACAACCAGATATTTTCAATCTGACTTACCTTTGAATATTACAAATGTAAATACAATACGTATCGAAAGCAACTTGACAGATGGATCATATATTGATAGCACTTTGGTTCACACTATTCACGAATTTCCTCTAGATGTTCCAACCTGATATAAAATTAAAGAGAAACCTCAAAATGTAATTTATTTACCTGTCAACTGTCAACAAGTAAGCAACATAACGATTAGAATCTTAAATCAAGACGGCGACCTTATAAATTTTCGAGGGGAAAAGATTACCGTAAGACTTCACTTCAAGCCAGAACAATTAAAATTATGATTATTTATAATAAAAATAAGATACAAAGAGAATTTACAGTTAGCCCTACATCAACACTGGAACGAGGAAGAAGAGCTAAAAAACCATTGACAAGATATAATATAGAATTTTTAAAATCATTCGGACTTAAACTTGGGAGAAGAGTCAACAACAACTATTACTAAACTGCTAAACTGGTCTGTACTATTCAACAGCTAACTGCTAAAACTGATCTGTGCTGTTCAACAGCTAACTGCTAAACTGGTCTGTACCACTCAACAGCTAACTGCTAAAACTGATCTGTACTGTTCTACAGCTACCGGCTAAAACTGATCGATAATTAGTCAAGCAGTCACAATATCGATAATCAATCAACCAATAATTCAATATGAATGAAATACTCAATGTACTTCAACAACCTATGTACGATGAGAGTATTATAAAAAGAGACTATCATAGTAACTATCCATACCAAAAATCGTTTAACAATAACGATGAGATTCGTATACCCATTCAAAATCAGGATCTCTTTGTCTTACTCATGATTTACATTCATGGCTTTATAGTAAAACAGGAAGGAGGAAATGATGTAGCAACAACAGGTGTGAAATTTAAAAACAACTTTGTTTCATATCTGTTCGATGAAATTCGATATGAAATTAATGGTCTTGAAGTTGATCGTACACGTAATCTTGAAATTTCATCAACCATGAAAAATTTCGTTTCATTGAATAAAGCTGAAAGTGGCGCATTAAGAATCGCGGGTTGGGTTCCTGATGAAAATTTCACATTGGAAAAATCTAATTTTAGTTGTTGTGTGCCGTTGAAAATGTTCCTGGGTTTTGCTGAAGATTATAATAAAATAATATTAAATTCGAAGCATGAACTTATCCTTCAACGTTCTTCATATAATGATAGATCATATCATTCTACAAATGGAACTGATCAGTTAAAGCTAACAATACTGGACATAGTTAAAGCTAACAATACTGGACATAGTTTGGAAAATGCCTCATATACAATTATCAGACTTTGCAAAATTGGAAATGTACAAGATAGTTAAAAACGAAAATTTGCTAATACCAATGGCGTTTAGAAGTTGGGACTATCATATAAATCCTATACTACCAAAGGAAACAAACAAACCACGATTTCTTATAATCGGTTTACAAAGAGAAAAAAGTAAACAGGAAGGAAATATATTTGATCATTGTAATATATCTAATTTAAAAGTATATATAAACTCTGAATCATATCCCTATGATGATTTAAATAGTCGCTTTGAAATGGGACAGTATGCTGTACTATATGATATGTATGCAAAATTTCAACAAAGTTATTATATGCGGGAACCTAAACCATTGCTAGATGTCGTTGGATTTAAGGCTATTGCACCACTTATTGTTGTTGATGTAACACATCAAAATGAAGCAGTTAAAGTTGGACCTATTGATGTACGAATTGAATTTGAAACCGAAGCAAACAAACTGATTCCAGATAGAACCTCAGCCCACTGTTTCGTAATTCATGATCGAGTAATTGAATATTCACCTCTAACCAGCGAAATCGGAAAAAATTAATTAAATATAAGATCACTTTTTTCCATTAATAAAATTATATAATTTGTTTATTTATATATATATATATATATATATTTAAATAATAATAGTAATAAAGAAAAATTTAAATAAATTTTTAAGTCTATACTTATAGAGTAGCCTATATACCTATATAGGTAAAGAGTGCCCCCCCTATACCTATGTCATTGGCTTAGGTTAGGTTGATTCTGAAGTATTATTTGTATAGGATCGCGCTATTTGCTATCTCCCTTTCTCTCTCTTACTATCAAATTCTCTCTCTCCCTTTCTCTCACGCCATTCGCCTCGGCATACTATGACATAAGTCGGCTTCTAAAATGTTCTCGAAGTTTCTGCATCTCGAAGCTTTACAGACTCTTGAATTTAAATAAAATATAAGCCAGAGGCGGAGATTTTGCTGGACGACTTGACCGGGGGCTTGAGACTTGTACCTCAGATGTATCCCACTTATATACGCCTATGTTTTAAATGGTTGTCATCCAATTCTTCAACTATTTATGCAAATCTAATACACAAGCCTAATACTTAGCACCATTATGATAAATTTATAAACAATTCTTTAACCCTTCAACCTTCTCCGTACCTAAATTGCTTCAACCCATATTAATATATATATTTTCATATAGCAAGTCATACCATTTAAGGTAAGGTCGTCACTCAGAATTTGAGTCATTGCTATTAGGTATTCGAGGGTTAAGAAAAAACATGCAAACACTGATAAGAACTCGCTTGACTACCACTACCGATAATGTAGTGTATAAAATTATGATCAACGCTTAAAGCGAAGATATACCCCAAACTTGCCAATTTCAAAAGTTTAAAGCAAAGACGTACACCAAACTTGCCAATTTTAAAAGCTTAAAGCAAAGACATACACCAACTTTGCCAATTTAAAAGCTTACAGCAAAGACATACACCAAACTTGCCCATTTTTAATAGATTTTAGCAAAGACATACACCAAACTTGCCGACTTTTAATAGATTTTAGCAAAGACATACACCAAACTTGCCAATTTTTAATAGCTTTCAGCAAAGACATACACCTTTGAACATTTTTTAATAGATTTTAGCAAAGACATACACCTTTGCACATTTTTAATAGCTTTTAGCAAAGACATACACCTTTGCAAATTTTTTAGAAAAAAAAAGGCCCCACTAGATGGCGCTGGACCGGAGTGACATCATCGGCTTGCACCACCTGATCCAGAAGCCCTGTATTGTATCTACTTGGCTGCTTGCAAGAAATTGATGAAGTTTTTCACTAAAATATAATTTTTGCGATAAAACTATTGATCCTAGATACATGTCACCTGGGACTTTTTTGTTGGAATCACGAATATCTATCATTTCTCCATACATTATATCCACATATCTTTTATTGTTAAGGCACAAACTGGAAAAAAAGACCTGAATTTGATAAAAATTTCCACTTACGCCAGATTATTGGCCAAAAACTTCTCAGCTATTTAAAATATAAAAATTCTTAAAAAATTAACATAAAAATTCTGAGTTTACATGGACACTCTACAATAAATTATTGTAAGAAAAGTAAAAATTCAGTTCTCGAACTTACTTGCAGCAACGCAAAGAAGTCCATTTTTCAAGTTTCATTTTTATATAATATAGTAAGATTGAAACCAGCAACACCTTAGAATATCTCATTATCCAAGATCGTATTTCTAAGTAGTGATGTGGTTGAGATATTGGTATCCTCGGCAATATTAAAAATCTCTTCTTCTGGTAGCATGTACGCAACCTAAAATAGTAATACACATTGCGGGATGTCTAAACAATCAAAAAAAGCTTAAATGTTGTGTGTTTCAATTAGTGTTGCCAGATGTCCCGTATTAAACGGGACGTCCCGTATTTTGTATTAAATTTTAAATGTAAAAATGTCCGCCAGGACAACACTTTTTGCAGTATTTTAAAAACTTTTATTTATCTATGGTTTTTGAAAAAGTATCCACAAATATATGGTTTATTTTGATATTATGCTTTTAGAAAAATAGTGACATTTGTATAATTTAAAGTTGTCGGAAGAAATTAATGATTTTAAGAATTTTGCTCCTTCCCCACAAATATATTCTCCTAGACTTAAATGACAGTTTGGGGAAAAACATGTTTTGTTTTAATCATTTTCAGATTTATAAAATACTACTTACTTACTTAGGTGGCCAGAACAACCCGTGTTCGGGTTTCAGCTGACCTCATCAGCTCTCGCCAGGCGCCTCTGCTTTCTCCAATCGGATACACCAAGTGCAGTTAGGGCTTCCTCGACCTAGTCCATCGCGTTGACCAACGACCCTCGCCTCGAGCACCTTTTTCGCTGGAGCTTCGTCGTCCATACGATGGACATGACCCAGCCAGCGTATTCGCTGAACAGTTATACGCTGCACTACGTCAATTTCTTCGTAGAGCTCATACAGCTCGTGGTTCATTCAGATGCGATAGTCATCGCCGACTCGAACAGGACCGGAGATTTTGCGAAGAACTTTTCTCTAGAACACCCCCAGAGCAGCTGCGTCAGTTTGCGAAACTACCCATGCCTTAGCGCCATATAGAAGCACAGGTAGAACGAGCGTCTTGTAAAGTGTTAGTTTTGTCGATCGAGAGAGGGCTCTGGAACTTAGTTGCTTACTGAGCACTTAGTAGCACCTATTCGTAATTGTTGTTCATCGTTTTATCTTTAGGCTGGCATCATTGTTGTTATTAATGACGGTGCCAAGGTATACAAACTCCTTGACTACTTCAAAGTTATAGCTGCCGGATGAAACGTGGGAATCTAGACGCTGCGCTCCCTTGTTTGTAGACAGCATATACTTTGTTTTACCCTCATTTATCGTCAAACCCACTTTGGCTGATTCCTTTTCGATAGCGGTGAAAGCAACGGTAACATCTCTCTTGATTCGTCCGACAATATCAATATCATCAGGGTACGTAAGGAGCTGGACACCTTTGTAGAAAATGGTGCTATTACGATGCACACCGTTCTTTCGTACGATCCCCTCCGTGATGATGTTGAAGAGATCGCAAGACAGTGAATCACCTTGTCTGAAACCTCTTTCGGTATTGAAGGTTTCGGAGAGGGCATTTCCTACCTTGACGGAGCTGCATGTGTTGCTCAACGTCATCCTGCAAAGTCTTACCAACTTTGCAGGTATACCGAACTCAGACATTGTTGCGTATAGGCAATCCCTTCTCGGGCTATCAAATAGATGATGTGTGTCAATTTGGTTTTCGGGGGTTTTTCAAGGATTTGTCGTAACGTAAAAATCTGGTCTGTGGTGCATTTTCCAAGTCGAAAGCCTCGTTGATAAGGTCCAATCAGTGTTTTTGTAATCGGCTTTAATCTTTCACACAGTACTCTTGAGAGAACCTTATATGAGATGGAAATAAGACTGATACCTCGATAGTTGGTGCAGATTGTTGGGTCTCCTTTCTTAAGTATAGGTCAAAGTACACCCAAAAAACAAAGTCTTCCTATTTAAAAAAATCTTATAGTTTTGACTCCATCAAGATAACTTGTTAATGTTACAAGATGGGTTGTATAGTTAAAAGTTTAATAGTTGAGAATTCAACAAGAATGTTGTTAATATGAAAAGACAATCTTTTCATCTTTAAAATGTCGTATTTTTAAAATAACAAGATCATCAGGTAAAATGAAAATTGATGATGTTAATTTGAAGATAGCACCTCTTCACATTTGAAAAAAATCAATGTTGATGTTAAAATTCTTGTTTAATATATAAACTTACCCATGGTGACTGAAGAGACACTTGTGCTTAATAAAACAAAGGTATGGTTTCGATTTAAAAACAGTTTTCTTTAAAATAAAAAAGGTTATATTTATATCAAACTTATTTCTTTAAAATTTGGTGTAATTAATGGCGTTATTTTGCAAAACGCATGCTATCACCTTATTGGAGGGTTTTTTTTCTAATTTCATAAGAAATTTTCAGTGAGATAAAGAGTTTTTTACTTCATATGAGCACGAAGTTGTGTGTGAAAAACTCCAACTGAGGTGATTGCGTGCGTTTTACAAAATAAGGCCATAAATGGGGCCAGTTATAAGGCAAGTAATAATTAAAAGCAAGTACATTGGTTTTATTTAGTGACTTAAGTAACAATTATGCTTGTTGAGGTATAAATAATTTGTATTTAATAACCAAATAAAGCAAAAGCGACAACCAAAATGTATCGGAGAAAACGCTGCTTGTTTCAAGTAGAGGAATACTTCCAGAACACAGCTTTATACTCCGTCTTTATATACGCAAGTCATGCATCTCTTTTATCCCAATGTGTTTTTGAATTAGCTTCCAATTTATTGAATAATATTCACGATTTTGCACATTTTTCAAACTTTTCACAAAACAAATAATTTCTTTAATATTTGAGTGCGTTCTTCAACGTCTTTATGCAAATCATCAGTGTGTTTTATGATGTCGGCAACTAGATTGTTCTTTTTAAGCATGCTTTAGTTGCACATTTTTGGTGAATCTACTTGGCACCAATTAGAAAAAAAAGAACACTAATGCTTATCATAAAGACGTTCAAGAACGCAGCCTTTCGTTTAAATTTGTTACTATATTATTTTATCACTCACACAATTATTTCACAAGCACAAACACCTTGTTGCTTCAACAACTTCAAACACACTGCAGTTGTGAGCGAAAAAATAAGGAGAGGCACAATAAAGAGAGAAACCATCCATTGTCGAATTAAGAAACCCGTTCTTATTAAAGACAGTGTTGTAAATAGTAAAATAAAACATAAATATTTTTTGACAAAAGAGAGAAAAATGACAATAAAAAACAGAAGTAATACAATGACTGACAACATTGTTTTTAATTGAAAGATGCTCTCTTTATTATTACAAAATACGTATGCAATGAATTTAACGAGAAGCATCTCTTTATAATAACAAGTATGTTGTGCCTCGGAGAAATGACAAATCTTTATATTACAGACATATTTTCTTTTATTAACAAAAATCAGGTACTATTCACGAACATTTTTACAAGAAATTTACCAATGCTACTATTTTTAAAAATACAACATAATTTGATTGCTTTCCGCTAGCATGCACCTTATCAATTGACCGCCGCCGGTTCTAAACAATTCAGCTGACAGGCCGTCAGCACCCGCTGCTTTATTGTTTTTGAGTCGTTGAATAGTAACTCGAACCTCTTCATGTCTAAGTGTTGGTACTTCCACTCCGTCATCGCTGATTGGTGACACTGAACTGCGCTCTCCATGGGCGGCATTGGTGGAATCGTCGCCAGTAAGAAAATTTGAGAAGTGCTGTCTCCAAAATCTCAGCACACACTGTGTATCCGTATTCACATCTCCATTTTCTCTTTACAAGGTGATGCTCAGAGCTTGAAACCTTGGCCTAGACGCTTAACCTGTTGATAGAATTTTCGTGCATCCTTCTTGCCCTGGTATACCTCTAGTTCCTCACGCTCACGCTTTTCCTGCGCTCTTTTCTTGCGTCTGAAAAGGCGCCTCTCTTCCTTCCTCTTTTCGTGGTAGTTTTCTCGCACGGCTCGCGTTACAGCTAACTGCAGCGTTTTTGTACAAGCGGCGTTTTTTACTGCTGTCGCGATGCGACACTCCTGATCGTACCATTAGTTCCGAGGTTGCGGTGGTTCCAAAAACCAATGACTTCTTCAGCAGTAGCGTGCATGGAGGGGGATATATGCGCCCAAAGTCCGCCGGCGTCGTCGGGTCCAGAGGTTGGATGGTTGAGCTTAACCGAGAGTTGAGCGGAGTAGGCCTCGGCAGTTCGTTGTTATTGCAGCTTAGTGACATCTAGCTTTCGTTGCATTCCTGTGCGCATGTTCTTCGCATTGCATAATCGCATGCGGATATTGGCAGCAAGAAGATAATGATCGGAGTCAATGTTGACCCCTGAAATGTACGCACATCTAAAACACTAGAGGCATGCCTTCCGTCGATTACAACATGATCAATTTGGTTTCGCGTTTTTTGATCCGGGGACAGCCAGGTGGCCTTGTGGATGTCGAGGTGCTTAAATCTGGTGCTATTAACTATCATGTTTCGCGCCGCGGCGTAGTCGATCAATCTTAGACCGTGGTTCGTGGAGGTCTCATGAAGACTGAACTGACCGACAGTGGGGCCAAAGTTACCTTCCCTTCCGATTTTTGCATTAAAATCGTCGAGGACTATTTTCACGTCATGGACCGGAAGGTGGTCGTATACGTCCTCAAGACTTGTGTAAAAAGCGTCCTTGACGGCTTCGTTCTTTTCCTCCGTATATATATTTATATATATTATAAATAAGGCTGATAAAAGAAAATTTTGCCTTGATGCGGATCGTGGCCAATCTTTCGTTCACAGATGTGAACCGGGAAACAAGGTGGCGTAGTTTCCGGCTAACGACGAATCCACATCCGAATTCGTGCTTCTCCGCATGACAGCTGTAGTAGATATCGCAGTCTGAGGATTTTGAGCAGCCTTGCCCTCTCCATCGCATATCCTAGATGGCGGTGATGTCAGCTTTTATTGTTTTGAGGGCTTCCGCCAGTTGGATAATGGTACCTCCCCTATAAAGGGTCCGGACATTCCAGGTATATATCCGTAAACGATTGTCCGTTTTTCGTTTGCGGTGGTTATCAACGTAATTGGGGTTCTTATCTTCTTAGGCTGGTTTAGTTTTATTTATTTATTTATTTATTTATTGGCCAAACAAGGCAATTTACTTATTCTAACTTAATTTAAATTTATTTTTTTTATTTTATTTCTTCTCCCCTTTCCTTGTTTTGGTGTTCGAAAATGTACGAATTGAAGTGGGCGTAATCCGCCCACCTAAATGACATGATTTCACAAACACGTCAAAAAGGAGGGGCAGAAAGAAAATTAAAAATAAGAGTAAAAGGTACTTACATACTAGAAAGAGGAGAAGAAAAGAGAGAAGATAAAAGGCTGGGTTAACTAGGAAGAGAGAGAGACTGGGATAGTACTTATTTCCAACAAGTTTAGAGAGGGCATGCTTACATGTGGTATACATACGGGTAACTATTTAAACTTAAGCCTGAGTTAATTTTGGTTAACGAGGAACTTAGACAGGGTTTGCTTGAAAGAGGATTTGGACATGGAAGGTGAGAAGTATACGGAAACGTTATTGAATTCTCTACAGCATCGACTGATGGGTTCATTGTTTGCGTATGTAGTTTGGTGCTGATATTCAGTTAACAGCCGAGTATGCCTAGTACGTCTTATTGGTTCGTTGAGACATATCATACTAGAGATATATTCACTGTCAATAGCACCATTAATAACATCGAATGTGAAACATGAGCCCAATAATGTTCTTCTTGATGATAATGGCATCAAGTTTAAAAGACTGAGTCTGTATTCATATGAAGGAAGGCTATTATAATCACGGGGGTTGTACATGTCTCTCAACGTGAATAATAAGAATTGCTTTTGAATAGACTCGATTCTTTCGCTATGGGAATCGAAGGACGGACTCCAAAGTATGCAGGCATATTCAAGTATTGGCCGCACTAACGCACAGTATAAGGATGTAGTGACCCAAATATTCTTGAATTCATTTGCTCGCCTTTTTATAAAACCAATCTGTTTGCTGGCTCTTGACAAAATTTTGTCATAGCGCAAATTAAAGCGCATCTTGCAATCCAAGACTACGCCAAGATCCACTACATGATTGACACTTTTAAGCTCGGTACTATTGATATGTAGTGGTATGGTATGTAGTATGTAGTGCCATGTTTTTCTTACGAGAAAAACTAATAACATTGCATTTATTGATATTAAGATGCAGTTTATTTTGGATACACCATTGCTCAAGAGACAACAGTTTTGACTGTAAAAAGTTTGCATCTATCTCTGATTTGATTGCATAGTACATTTTTTAATCATGTGCAATGCATTGTGCATACATAAGGTGTGGGACATCGTTCCGGACTTCTGACAAGTCTGATATATATATGTTAAAAAGAAGAGGACCAAGGTGGCTGCCTTGCGGAACTCCTGAGGAGACTGCAATTTTTTTTTTGACAAAATTCCTTGGAATTTAACATACTGGGATCTGCCGTCGAGATATGATTTTAGCCAACTTAGTATGGGTCCCTTAATACCGAATTTTTATAATTTTCATGTTAGCATGCTGTGATCAACTCTATCGAAGGCTTTACTGAAATCTGTATAAACAGCATCTATTTGGTACCCTTTTTCTATATTTATTAAAACATCCGATACCATGATCATGAGATTGGATGTTGTAGATCGTCCCTTACGGAAGCCGTGTTGCTGCTCATTTATACGTGGTTGATTATACTTGTTAGCTTATCACAAATAATTTTTTCAAAAAGTTTTGGAATGGCTGATAAAATTGCTATGCCTCTATAATTTTCAACAGACCTTTTATCTCCACTCTTGTAAATTGGTGTTAAATGGTATGATTTCCAATATGAAGGAAATGTCCCACAAGACTGATTCGTTAAAAATTATGTATAACGGCAGTAGTAGTTGGTCTAAACATCGCACCAGGAAGCTTGTAGGAATAAGGTCCGGTCCAGGTCCCTTAAATAAATCCAGTTCATTTATGGCATTAGAAATCTCTTTCTGCGTTAAATTTATATTATCCACCACAATATTTGATCTGGGAGAAGAGGCTTCAAATTGGGTAGTAGATTGACAAAAGACCTCCTTAAAATGATCCGCATATAAGTTGCTGATTTCATGAGGGTTGGACGAATTGACAATACCTTTAAACATAGACGATGGATAGCCGCTAGATTTACGCTTCAAGGTTACAAAGTCAAAGAATTTTTTCGGTTCTTGGATGATTTTCTCACCGATAAGGTTAGTGTACAACTTGTACGCTTCTTCTGACTTAATAGAGAACTCTTTTGATAGCTCGTCATACCTTAGCTTGAGTTCATCGCTTACATTATCAGTGTTTTTGAGAAGTTTATGGATTTTATTTCTTTGATTCCTCAAAAATCTGAGATTTCTGTCTAGCCATGGCTCTGAAAGCTTATTCTTTTTCTTTATTTTTGGCACATAACTTTCGATAGCTGTAAAAATGTGCTGATAAAATTTAGAGACAGCGCTATCTACGTCTAAGTTGGAAAGAATATAATTCCAGTTTAGAGCATTAAGATAACATTTTATGCTTTCGTAAGGTAATCGTACGTTGAGGTAATCGTACGCAATGGAGTTATTATAAGATTGGGTAAAGGTAACTTCATTAGAAGAAAAAGCAACCGTTAAGGCTGTATGGTGAACAGAGTTAGCTAACAAATTTTCTGCATCACTGCATGGGCTAACTTTCATTTCCTCATATGCGTTAGTAAAGACTAGGTCCAACCATCTCCCATTTTGATTTTGTACAGAAGAAACTTGCTGCAGATCACTGCCATAAAAGGTACTTAGCAATGTGAAATCTGATATTTGAAAAGTTAACAGGAAGAAGATAGTTGTCATTTTCATCGGTGACAAACGATATATTTGAACGGTTAAAGTCACCAAGAATAACAACTTTATCTTCCTCATTTAGAGTAGAGATAAAGGCGGACAGTGTTTCACATAGCTCGTTGTATGTTGTTTCACTTGAGCAGGGAGGAATATAAACGACACCAATGTACAAATATAGACTATTTCCTAAGCAAATTCTTATTATTCGGTGATCGAAGAGCTTGTGGGCAGGTGTATCTATAAGCTCACTTGAGAGAGAATTGTGGGATGCTATCAGGACTACTCCTCCTCGTGAAAGACCTGTTGAGGAGTAGTCCCGATCATTTCTGAAGACCAATTACTGTCAAGACGTTCCTCATTATTGAAAGTATCATTCAACCATGTCTCAGTGAATACTAGTACATTGTAGTGGCATGATTTGGCGTCAACATAAAGTTTTTGTAATTTGCTTCTCATGCCACCACAGTTATGGTAAAATATGTTTAACAAATTTGAGCTAGGGACGATAATATTGCTGCTGCTCTTTGCGTGATTTTTGAAGAAGAGACACGTTTATTTATTTATTTATTTATTTAGCCAAACAAGGCAATATACTTATTCTAACTTATTTTTCTAACAGGTTGTTGTTGTATTTATTTTTTTTTTTTTTTTTAATTTTTTGTTTTTCTCTCCTCTTTCCTTGTTTTAGGTGTAGAAGATATGCAATTCTCAGTGGGCGTAATCCGCCCACATGAATCGACACATTTTAAAAAACACGTCAAAAAGAAAAGACAAGAAGAAGAACGAAGGGGGAACTTATATACTAAGCTTACATACTAACAGATTTTATACACATAGTAAAAATATGTACTAATTTTTAATACTATGCTAAAATATTATTAAGATGGAAAGCTGAGTGGGAGAACAACTAAATTTTGTTTAGGTATGGGTGGTAGACGGCAATGTAAGAAGAGGCATTTGGATATGGGAGAATAGAGTTAATATTACAATGCGGTGTTTTACTTATTTAACATTAAAATTTTTGATTTACAATTTTTCTACAAATGCTAGATCAAGGAAATAGAAAAGGGGTCAGAATGGTGAAAAGGAATTGGAGAAGATTCTGAAGTGAATTGGTGTTTAATAAGGGGGTAGTTATGTAAAGGAAAGTGATTTGGAAAGAGAACGCTTGAATCTGAATTTCGATATTGGCGGTGTATAATGCTCGCTGATATTATTAAATATTTTACAACATCTATTCAAGGGCTCGTTCATTGCGTAAATAGTGTTGCGATGCGATTCTTTTAACAATTTTGTATACCTTGTTCGCCTTATTGGTTCATTAAATAGTACCTTGCTCGAGATGTATTCGCTATCGATGTTACCAGTAATAACATCGAATGTAAAGCATGAGCAAAGTAATATTCTCCTTGATGACAGCGACATTAAATTGAGGATTTTAAGTCTACTCTCGTATGGTGGTAAATTTGTATAGTCACGAGGATCGTATAGGTCTCTCAATGCAAAAAGCAAGAATTGTCTTTGAATAGATTCTAGCCTTTCACTATGCACTACAAAAGCTGGGTTCCAAATTATGCAACAGTATTCTAAGATTGGTCGTACTAATGTGCAGTATAAGGTTTTAGTTACCCAAAGGTTTTTGAATTCTTTTGCACGTCTTTTTATGAATCCGAGCATTTTGTTTGCCCTGGATATGATATGATCGTAGTGAAGGTTAAAGCGCATCTTATTATCAAGAATTATTCCAAGATCTGCTATGTGGTTGACCCTTTTAAGTTCTACCTTATTTAGCATGTATCTGCTATATGTGATTACGTTTTTACGGGCAAAACTTATAACGTAGCACTTATTTATATTTAAATAAAGTTTATTTTTACTACACCACTGTTCCAGATAAACAAGCTTATTCTGTAAGAATACTGAATCCACTTCTGATCTAATGTTATAGTATAATTTTAAGTCATCTGCATATAAGAGATGGGGGACATCATGCAAAACTTCAGATATGTCTGCAATAAATATGTTGAAGAGAAGTGGACCAAGATGGCTACCTTGAGGTACACCCGACGAGACAACAATCTTTTTAGACAAAGTACCCTGAAATTTTACATATTGGGATCTTTCACAGAGATAAGACTTGAGCCATTTCAGCACAGTACCTGATATACCAAATTTTTCTAGTTTCTTAGCTAGGATTTCGTGATCAACACGATCAAAGGCTTTACTAAAATCTGTATAGACTGCATCTATTTGGTGGCCCTTTTCCATTTTAGTAAGAATGTCTGATGCCATGATTGCAAGATTTGTGGTTGTTGATCGTCCTTTACGAAAACCATGTTGCTGCTCGTTTAAACACGGATTAATTATGCTCGTGAGTTTGGAACATATAATTTTTTCAAATAGCTTTGGAATTGCTGACAATATTGCAATGCTCCTATAATTTTCAACTGATCTCTTGTCGCCATTTTTATAAATTGGCGTAAGATGACAAGATTTCCAAAAAGTTGGGAATATACCTGTATGCAAGGATTTGTTAAAAATCATATGTAACGGCGTAATTAATTGGTCTAAACATTGAACAAGTGAAATTGGTGGTATAAGGTCTGGACCTGGAGATTTATTTGAATCTAATTCTTTAATGGAATTGGTTATGTCACTCCATGTAATATTTATTTCACAAACCAATGTCGGTCTACTAGTTATACTGGCAAATGTAGGTTGATTTTGGGAAGTAGTTGAACAAAAGACTTCTTTAAAATGATCCGCAAAGAGATTACAAATTTCCTGTGAGTTAGATGAAGTAACATTGCCTTTAAACATGAAGTTTGGGTATCCGGTCGATTTCCGTTTTATATTTACAAAATCGAAGAATTTTTTCGGGTCTTCAATAATCCTTTCTCCAATTAAATTGGTGTAAAGCCTATAAGCCTCTTCGGACTTAATGGAAAACTCCTTAGACAGCTCTTCGTATCTAACCTTTACCTCATCACTTACAATGACGCAATATTTAATGACTCTGTAAAGTTTATTTCTTTGATTTCTCAAATTTCTAAGATTTGAATCAAGCCACGGTTCCGATAGTTTATTTTTTTTCTTTATTTTTGGAACATGAGTATCAAATACAGAAAAGACTTTTTGATAGAAAGACTATACAGCATCGTCCAATTCTAGTGCAGAGAAGTGGTTCCAGTCCAAACAATTTAAGTCATTTTTAATGTTATTGTAATCGGCATTGAGGAAATCGTATACAATAGAATTATTGAATGACTGTATAAAAGTTATGTTGTTAGTACATAACTCAGTAGTAAAAGCAGTATGGTGGAGGGTATTGGAAAATATCTGCTCAGCCTCACAGGTTGGACTAACCTTTACTTCGTCATATGAGTTAGTAAAAATCAAATCTAGCCAGCGATTGTTTCGGTTTGGAGCAGGAGCAACTTGCTGACAATCATTACTATAAAAAGTACTTAATAAATCGAAGTCGACCGCATTGGACAGGTTAATTGGAAGGAGATGGTTGTCATCATCATCGTGCACAAAAGTTATATTGGGACGGTTGAAGTCTCCAAAAATAATAATTCTATCATCTTCGTTTAACGCAGCTGTTATTGACGTTATGATTTCACATAATTCATTGTAGGAATTGTGGGTTGAATTCGGAGGAATATAAATAACACCTATGTATACGGAAGCTTTTTGATCTAGCCTTATTTTGATTATTTTGTGCTCAAAGCATTTGGAGGAGCAGGTTACAATCAATTCACTAGATAAGGAGTTATGTGTGGCAATTAAGACACCGCCTCCTCGAGACAGGCCGCAGCTTGCATAGTTTCTGTCATTCCGATATATTGTCCAGTTGCTATCTAGAATTTCTTCATTTTTGATAGCGTCATTCAACCACGTTTCCGTAAAAACAAAAACATTGAAATGACAAGATTTAGCTTCAACAAACAGTTTATTGAGTTTGCCTCTCATGCCACCACAATTGTGGTAGGATATATTAAAAGACGCAATTGAAGGTAGTGTATTTCGGGAGGCTGGATAATCGGACATTGCTTTAGGATAAGAGTTAGGGACAATAAAAATTTTTGAAGTTAGAACGAGCTCTTTGTAAATGCCATATATACTTTGAGCTAGTATGCGATGCAAATGCCGTGAGGTCGTTTTCAACATCAGTGGGTGAAATGTTGAGGCTTTCATGGAAGTTAATGAAAATTTTTTTCAGCTCGACAGGGTCGGTAGGAAGACCTTCTTGTTGGATGGATACCATAGCACTTGTTCTTGTTGTACCTTCAATACAGACTGAGTCAGACTTATTATGTAAATAAGACAGGTATAATCGAACATTATCATACAACCGACGGTCTCTTAGACGAGACATAACGAAACGACCCTCACTACTAACGTCAGCGAGATTTTTTGTGAGCTTCGCATTAGGTGGCAAAAGAGGATCCAGAAAGGCTGGTGTAGCATTAGTGAACGTTTGAGTATTAGTGCAAGTAATTAAGGGAGGAGGTGTGTTATTGGAGGGTGTGATTGCTGGTGAACGTGTTGCAGTAACAGGTTGTGTAGAAGTAGGCTTAGGTATGACTATTGCGGGCTGTGGGGTTGGATTTAGTGTATGGGAATGGACGAAATTAGGATATTTATATGAATAAGTTTTATTTTTTTCGTCGTTATTGAGGTTAAACGAAACCCGTTTAACTTTAGGATAAGGGGGTTTCGACGATTAAGTAATAGGAAATTTAGAAGAAGATAACAGTTGAGAAGATAGTTTTGACTGTGTAGAAAACTTTGGGAATAAATTTGTTTTATATGACCAGTTTTGATCTTGAGCTGGTTTTGGGGGTGTTCTGGCAGGTGGGCTTATATTATTTTTATTACTATTAATATTAGTAGGCTTAATAGATTTAATCATAGGCTTAGTGATAAGCTTAATACTAGGTGCCTTAACTTCCGTTTTTGGTTTTTCTGTCCATTCAGTTATACGAATGTTTCCTTTCGTTCGCATACCTGCACTAGAAAACATCCACGCATATGCCTTGGGTATATTAAATTTAAAACTGCTAACCTTGGATCGCTTTGACGACTTTTTATGACAGTCTGAGATGGTTAATTTGTACTTCTTTTTGAAATAATTTTCTACCCAAGTTGCATCTGTAGTTGTGGGGAAGCCTTTAACGAACAAAGCAGTGCTATCACTTTGGTTTCCAGTCTTCAGTTTTTGAATTCTGTGATTCCATTCTGATGAGGTCCAAGAGGTTCCAAAGTGATTAATTATTTTCCGAGGTGCAGCAACAGGTGGTTGTATTAATGGTGTGGGTGTTGGTTGGCTAGGTTGCGAATCCGAGTTAGATGGTAAGGGACGCACTGAAGAGGATAGCACGGAAGCTTCCATGATTTCATCGAAGAGGGAAGATGAATTGTGTTCAATGGCTTCTGTCACATTGATTCTGTTGGTTCCAGTACTGATTGCATCAGATATTTCCGCAAGCGACTCTCTAAATAAGACAAGATCGTCACTTATTTCATTTATTTTGTGATACAAAACTTCGATAAGTGGATCTGGTACAGTTGGTGATTGTGTTGTTTTCTCCGAGGTCGATTGCAGCAAGATGTCGACGTCATTTCTTAAGCACGCGATATTTTCAGTTACATTTTTTACTGAATCAACTGTGTTTATTTTCTCAAAGTTTGTGTCTATTGATTTATTTATAGCACTTATTGCGGTTTCAACACAGTTTATATCGTTTTGATGGTCTATGGCATAGTTTAAGATTTTGGTTATGTTCTGGTTTAGTGTTCCGAGCTTTTTATTACTTTCATTTTTTGTCACTTCGACAGCACTGCTGAGGTCTTCTATTGATTTTAATGCCTCATCAAATTTCGACACCAGATCGACTGTCTTTTTCAAACACTGTTTATTTTCCGACCGCACTGAGTTTGTTAAGTCACTAAGGCATTTTATCGCGAGTAGAACATGCGTGAGTGACAATTCTTTACATTCATCTCAGTAAAACGAAAAATTGGCCAGATATTCGTCAAGATAAGTTAAGCTTCTTTTCGATAAGCCTATGCAAGAAGTGTGGAAAGATTTTCCACAAAGGCCTTTGCACGTTATCTTGGGCGCCTTACGGTCCTCTGCGGTACAAGAAGGTGAAGCACAGATTTTATCCATTTTTGTTTTAATTGCTCTTATTGCTATTTTTTATTTTTAACTTTGTTTAATAATTCTGTTTGTTTACAATTGTATGTTTACAATTGTTTGTTTATAATTCTGTCTCTTTAGCAGAAAAATGCCAATACAGCAGTCAGAGGTTGGGAGCAATAATAGCGCAACAAAAAATTTTTTTTTTTTTTTTTTTTTTTTTTTTATGAGTAAAGTTGACACAGTGAACGAGAAAGATCTTGCAGAATTCGCACTTTTATTTAATTTCGGTCGTATTTTATAGTACTGTTGAACTGATTATTAAATAGCCCACTGAACTTTTAGCTGTGGTCAAGTGAAACTACTAAATTCACACTTTAGAATTTATATTTATTGAAGTCCACGAATAATATGCAGTTTAATGCAATAATTTACGAAAGAAATTTGAACTGAAATTTAACAACTGCGGAGCTTACAATTTACAACACGTCCGAACTCTATGAAGCGCACAAAACACATTTTTGTGTCTGTTTAGTTCTGACGTGAGCGCCATATGTGTCTAGATCCGCCTTGACTTGATCAATCGTTACGCCAAGTTGTTCGTGAAAGCAAACAAAAAGGTTACGTAAGATATCAACAACGGTAGGTAGCCCTTCTTGCTGAATTAATACTCTAAGATTAGTTTTGGTCTTGCCTTCAATGCATGTTGAATCTGGGGCCTAATGCATATAAGCGAGATATAAACGAACGTTGTTGTACACACTGTTCTCCCTTAGACGAGAAAGAGCATATCTGCTCCCAGTGTCTGCGCAAGAATTTAATGTCAATTTGACTTTTGGAGGAAGTAGAGGATCTAGAAATGACGCAGCGCTACCAGGTTGATCACAAGGCACATTTAGAACCGGAATAGGTTTATAGACACTTTCGGTTGGTGGTGATGGATTTAGAGTATGGGAGTGGATGAAGTTCGGATACTTATCATTGTTGGTTTCATTTTTGTTTAGATTAAATGAAACCCGTCTTGGATAAGTGGAAGCTTTTTTCCATATTAGATGGCTTTTCACCGTATTATTAGTTGGAGCGGTATTCCGGTTGACTATCGGAGAGAATATTGGGAAGATGTTAGTTTTAAGATTCCAATTAGTATCTAAATTATGATGGGACTTATATTGCAAATTGGATATAGAGGTAGAATTAAGATTAGATTTAAAATGAGAAGAGTTTGAGCTAGAACTATAATTACTTTTAGAAGGATTCTTAGAGTAAGAATTAGTATTTATGTTAGAGTTAGACAAATTTTTAGGTTTATTAGTGTTGTGCTTAGGATTATTGCTTATTTTAATGTTAGAGCTCGTGTATGAGTTTGACTTATAGTTGCTAGTTTTATATACTTTCGGAGTACTCCCGGCCTTATCTGTCCACTTTGATATTGTAATAGTTCCAAGAGTTTGGATTCCATTGGAGGCACTCAGGACCAGCCAAGCGTATTTGGTGGGCATGATAACTTTAAAGCTGCTAAATTTTGCACGGCACGGATGAATACTGTGGTAGATTCAAATTTATTAGCAGACTTAAGCTTTTGGATCCTGTTTTCCCATTCTGTGATAGTCCACGAGGTTCCAAATCGCTCAATAACTCAACGCGGCGCTGCTATAGGTGCTATAAATTCCAAGTCGGATGCAGTGGAAATGTTTAGATAAGCTGGCTTATTTGGTGGCAAGGAATTAACTGATGGTGAATGGTTGTACGCTTCCAAAATTTCATGAAAGACGGAAGATGAATTATGGTGAGGGATCTGTGAGGTCATGACTTTCGTGCTATTAGGCGCAGATCTAACCTCATCCACTATATCTGCAAGCGTTGCCCGGAGCACAACCATATCGTCACTGATATCACTTATTTTTTCAAATAATATTTCAAACATTGGATCAGGTTGCAATGGCGATGGTTCGGGATTTCTTGAGGTAGATTGGATCGCGGTTTCCACATCATTACGCATTTTCACGGTTCACGATTACGATTTTTCATTGGGCAGTAGTAATGTGGCGGAACACAAACCCTCCGCACATTCCATGATTAAGGTCCACGGAGCGACCCGCCGCTCAAATTAGCCGTCAAACTAGCGGATGCCAGTTTGCCGTTGCCCAGAGAACACCTGGAAGAGGTTTGAGTCGACTTGGTCAGACACGCAGTCAGACATGTTGCCTTGTGATGGTTCGACCCCTGATCCCCACCAAATGTGTATTACTTATTAAAAATATAATGCAATCTGTCAGTGACCATGCAAAAGATTAAAAACAGCCAGATAATTTTAATGCGTAACACCTCTATTGGAGCCAAACGAGAGATTTTTTCATTCCTTAAGTTTATTTATTTATGTATTTAAAAAAATTAGCTTATAATTTTGATTACAAACTAATTGTATGTACAGCTATAGCCTGGAGCCTTAAGCTTAATATATTACATAGGACAGTGAATTCAATACATTGTGCTTATATGTTACTGTAGAGGTTAGTTAGTTTAAGAAATTTTATTATTAAATAGAAGGATTTGGTGGAGGGAAAGGTTAGATGGGAGATTGGATTGGTATTACCAAAAGTTTGTTTTCTTTGGTGTATAAAAATTGGACAGTCTGAAAGGATGTGAGAAAGAGTGATATTTGTATGTGGTTGGCAGGAGCAGGTGGCTGGGGAGATATTGGTCTTTAAGTGTCCGTGAGTTAATTTGGTATGGCCTACCCTAAGACGTTCGAATTTTATAAAGTCAAGTCGGTTAAATTGGCTTATTGTGGGTTGAAGAAATTGTACGGCGGATAGTTTTTGACAGTAAATATATTGATACCAGTTATTTGTATGATTCCATACCATGATGTATGATTTACCAAACTCTTTTTTAATATATCTCTTTATGTCGTTTATGTTTAAATTCGTGGTGGTTATTAATGGTGCTAGGCGTGCATTAAGGTGGGTCACCAAAAAAAGTTTGGTTTGTCACCGACTTTTTTGAAAGATCCTATTGAGAGGATTTCAGACCAGAAAAAATTTTTTTTTTAAGTGGTCTACATTAACAACCAAAATGGTCTTTTTGTTATAACTCGGTTATTTGATGTCCGATTTTGAAAAAAAGTATATTTTTAGAAAGATCTTAAAAATGCTAACAATCCGTAGTCAGAGGTCTTTGACCCTTGAGGTCATCTTCAATAAAATAATTCAGTTTTTAACTTTTTTTGCACTACGACCCCCAAAACTTTGCCCATTTTATATTTTGTAATTAAAGTTCATAAAAAATCAATAGGTCCGTGTGAAGAAATTTTTAAAATCCACTCATAGGAAAAAAAGTTACACGCGCATAAAACTTAAATTTTGAGCTCAAAAATGTCGAAGCCACATATAGTATAACCAGCGCAAATAAGGTCCTCCGAATTTCTAATCTTCCCCACTACAGCTCAATTTTCTCAGCCGAAATAATAGCATTACGGGAGGCTATTAATTTAGTAAAAAATGAGAAAGGCAAATATGCTATATGTTCGGATTCTTTATCAACCCTAGATACCATTTTAATTTTAAGCAATAAAGAGCACTATGTATCATCTATAAGAAATCTTCTGATATCTGAATACCCAAAAATCGTTCTCATTTGGAAAATACAAAACATGCACGCTAGGGCGGGTCGACCCCTATGGAAGAAAAAAAAATTTGATTTGTTACCGACTTTTTTGAAAGATCCTATTGAGAGGATTTCAGACCAGAAAAAATTTTTTTTTTAAGTGGTCTACATTAACAACCAAAATGGTCTTTTTGTTATAACTCGGTTATTTAATGTCCGATTTTGAAAAAAAGTATATTTTTAGAAAGATCTTAAAAATGCTAACAATCCGTAGTCAGAGATCTTTGACCCTTGAGGTCATCTTCAATAAAATAATTCAGTTTTTAACTTTTTTTGCACTACGACCCCCAAAACTTTGCCCATTTTATATTTTGTAATTAAAGTTCATAAAAAATCAATAGGTCCGTGTGAAGAAATTTTTAAAATCCACTCATAGGAAAAAAAGTTACACGCGCATAAAACTTAAATTTTGAGCTCAAAAATTAAATTTTAAGCGCGTGTAACTTTTTTTCCTATGAGTGGAATTAAAAAATTTCTTCACACGGACCTATTGATTTTTTATGAACTTTAATTACAAAATATAAAATGGGCAAAGTTTTGAGGGTCGTAGTGCAAAAAAAGTTAAAAACTGAATTATTTTATTGAAGATGACCTCAAAGGTCAATAACTTTTGACTACGAATTGTTAGCATTTTTAAGATCTTTCTAAAAATATACTTTTTTTCAAAATCGGACATTAAATAACCGAGTTATAACAAAAAGACCATTTTGGTTGTTAATGTAGACCACTTAAAAAAAAAATTTTTTCTGGTCTGAAATCCTCTCAATAGGATCTTTCAAAAAAGTCGGTAACAAATCAAATTTTTTTTTCTTCCATAGGGGTCGACCCGCCCTAGCGTGCATGTTTTGTATTTTCCAAATGAGAACGATTTTTGGGTATTCAGATATCAGAAGATTTCTTATAGATGATACATAGTGCTCTTTATTGCTTAAAATTAAAATGGTATCTAGGGTTGATAAAGAATCCGAACATATAGCATATTTGCCTTTCTCATTTTTTACTAAATTAATAGCCTCCCGTAATGCTATTATTTCGGCTGAGAAAATTGAGCTGTAGTGGGGAAGATTAGAAATTCGGAGGACCTTATTTGCGCTGGTTATACTATATGTGGCTTCGACATTTGTCAGAGATCCGTCGGTATATATAAAAGTGTATTTTCTCATTTGTTGTTTAATTTCTTGGAACATTTTCTGAAACTGGATTGGGTTTGTGTTTGATTTTGTGAATACGCGGAGTGAGGTATTTATTGAGTTGGAATTGAGTTTCCATGGGGGATTTCAGACTTTATTGCTATGAATGGTTTTGTTGGTAAGTTGAATTCAGAACAATGTTGAAACGCTCTACTTATTGTTGAGGGATTTTTTGTTTTGTTTTTTTTTTTGGGAGATTCTTTATGATACTCCCTAAAGGATTGTCATAGCTAACAAGGATTGATTTGATGAGTCCTGATGTTGTAAGGTCCCTCAAGATTTCAAGAGGCTGAATGTTTGTTTCATAAAGCATGTTGTATATAGGTGTTGATCGAAGTGTGCCAAGTACAGATCTGATAAATGCATTAAGAATATTTTTGAGTTTTCTTAATTGAGATTTAGGGGCGGTGCCAAATAAGAACAGTCCATAGCTTAGTTTCGGTAAAATAAACGTTTTAATAATCATTATTAAAGACAGAGTATTGCAGTTGAATTTTGAAGAAGATAAGCATTTGATGATACTAAGTTGTTTGGTTAGTGAGGAACTAAGGTAGTCTATATGGGAGTTCCATGTTTATCTCTTAATTATTATGATTCCTAATAAATTAGCAATTGTGCTTACGACAAATATGAATGTATTTACATTTCGTTGATGAAAATATCGCGCCAGAATAGTTGGACCAATTTGGAATATCTTTAAAGAGCTCACTAAGATTTAAGGTTGGGTTTTTTTTCTTTATTAGATTTAATAACAATATTAAAGTCGTCTGTATAAGCGCAAGGTTATTCCCATGTATCGCGCCAGAATAGTTGGACCAATTTGAAATATCTTTAAAGAGCTCACTAAGATTTAACGTTGAGTTTTTTTTTCTTTATTAGATTTGATAAGAATATTAAAATCGTCTGCATAAACGCAAGGTTATTCCCCTGTGCAGTGATATTTTAGATCATAGTTTGTTATATGCTATTAGGAATAAAATCACCGAAAGAGGAGATCTTTGAGGTATGCCGTTTTGGAGATGCAGTGTTTAGGAATTCTATGGGCGAGTACCGCTTAAATGGTTGTGCATCCTGAAGAATACATAGGGATCGCAAAGTCATAGAGGATGATGTATTGTTAGAATTGACAAAGAAAAAAGGAAGACTTAAGAAAAACATGTAAAAATAAAAAAGTAAGTGTTTTTTTAAATGCATTAAATTGATTCGTCGATATTAAAAAATATCGATATATATTTTATCAAAACCTCCCCACCCCCCACTCAGGTAAATACTGGCTACGGGCCTGCTTCTCCTGTATTTTGTTTTACTTGAGAGAAATTAATAAATAGATCAAAATATAAACCATATAAACCAGTTTTTACATTCTACATTTTAACCATTCCTTTCAAACATACAAACACACATACACACACACAAAAGCACATATAAATGCAAACACACATACAAACAGGCTATGATACACCTATACCTGAGCATTATATACATTCACACCTTTCTAATTTCAACTTAATTAGTTATGGTCTAGCCAGACCATTCCGTGTCTAAATGTTTTTTGGACAAAGAGTCACCACAAGGGTTAAGGAGTTAGAAAGAAACAAATTTTATAAAATAACTTCATTTCTACATTTCATCTCTCTCTGAACTTTTATTTGTGCGCTGCCAATGTGATTAGTTTTAAGCCTGTTCAATATACATATCCCTTTCTTACATATTTGAAAGCAATAAAACACCAACTGAACTAACAATTCAGTTAGTTCAATAAAAAATATTTCAAAACGTTATTTAGTAGAAAATCCCACCTAAACATCCGAAATCTCACACGTTCTCAAATATAACAAATATCCAAAAATGAGCCCGAAATCCCACTACATCACTGGATAAAACCCAGGTTAAAATTCCATTTGACACGGAATGTTTTTCAACTAAACTAATTTTTCAGATCGGCCGTCACTTCTCTGGAGACAATGGCAAACCTCAGAGAGTAAAAACTGCCATTAAAAGCTTTTTGAGAACATACGCTGTTCGGAGTCGGCATAAAGCCAATTCTTGATCGTTTGTGTTCAAACATTTCACAACACGCACAACACAATTGATCATAAGAAGCTCTGCAAAGTGCTTTCAAGGGCTGAAATAGACATTTCGTTTTTTTTTGACAAAATAACTGTATGCTCAATGAAATCTTTCAGTTTTTTAAAAATGAAACTTATTTTTCTGTAGACCTATCTACCACTTTCTTCAACACTGTGTAAAACCTCTTATAAATCGGTTTCCTTTAGAAACGAAGAACTGTTGAGTAAAAAAATGTTAACATCAGTCAACCCATTGCTGAGATCTGATCGCGATAGCGGTTTGTGAAAAAGTTAAGCCATGGGATCTTAGCTCGCTCGATCCAAAAATTAGGAACTTTTTTGCAAAAATATAGTTTTATTTCAATAGTTAATTAAATTAATAAATAGATCCTCTAAAGTAATATTTGATTTTTTATACTTAGGAAATTGTATGTTTTTATCAGATGTTACCAACAATCTATGTGTAAGGTCTATTTAGTCTGACGTAAATCAGACTATTTCAGGTCTATTTTCTGGTAAAAACTTCACTAATGCGTCTGTTGTCATTGTTTCTGCCTTCTTGAGCTTCTTCGGAAAGTTGGCCAATTAGTAATATGGGGGAAAATATTACCTTATAAACTGTGTCTAAAAAAAACCAACTATCCCTTTCACCCCTTGAAAGGACTATGATCGATTTTCGTATGATCACTTGTGTTGTGCTTGTTATGCGTGTTGTGAAATGTTTGAACACAAATGATCGAGAACTGGGCCTACAAGCTTTGTGTCGACTCCGAAAGGCTTATATTTTCAAGAAGCTTTACATGGCAGTTTTTGCTCTCTGAGGTTTGCCATTGTCTGCAGATAGATGTCAGAAAGTATTCCAGTATGCTATGGGGAACCTTAACCAGTATGCCATGTTAGCCTGACCTGACTGTGATTGGCATTTTAAATAAGTAAAAGTTGTTGGTTTCAGTGACATAATTTTTCAAACAGATACCAGAAACTTTCACTTATTTCAATTTATTTCTATAATTACCATTGTGTAATGTGTTGCTTTGAAATTATTTTCTTACGACCCTAGTTCTTGGCCATGCTTTAATCGCAAAAGGGAATAAAACAATAGTTTTAAACGAATCTTAATTTTTTTTAAAAACTTTTTTTAACTAACGAATAAATAATAACGAATAACGAATAAAAAAAAAATACCGAATACTCATAACTCTATGATTTTTTTATTCACAAACTTTCTACTTGACTATAGCTTTTTTTTTATTGCTCAAAATTGACATGGTTGGATATAATACTTTAACGAAAAAAAGGCTTTAATAAAAAGTATATGTGATCAAGCAGCTTTGACTTAGAGTAAAAAATTATTTACTTTATTAGCACAACTTGTCTTGCAAATCAGTGCATTTTAGGGCAAAAAAAGATTTCTAATGGGCACGTTGGTTCGGGCAGCAAATTTTTTAAGAAATATAAAGTAGGAATATTATATGTTTAGATAGTTATAGCCAACGACCATTATAAGTTAATACTATCTAAAAACACAGAACGAATTTGGCTCAGATATTAATTCCGATGCGTACAATTTATGCGCAAATTGCGCATATTAATCGACTATGAGCAACTGATTATGAAATAAGAATTTTCGTGCATAAATTCGAAGAAAGATAAAGTCGTTATGTATGAGTAACCATACCAACTTTTAGTTTGAAAAAATAAGTACATTAGATTGAAAATATAGTTGAAAGTAAGTGCAAATAAGTAGAATTCTGTGGTATAGTTTTTAGGTTAAAATATTTTTATTGGATTATAATCGTCAACAGTAAATGCAAATGGAAAATGAAATAACGAAAACATTAGATGTATTCTCTATGTCTCTAGCAGTCAATTTAATGATTTCTGAAAAATTGGGTGCATCTATAGTTTGGCCACGCCCATTTTTAGAACAGTTTCCGGAAATAACCGTATGAACTCAATAACAAAATCAAAGTCTTATACGACAAAAATCGTTTGTAATATAGCATTTTCATTGATATTTGTGGGTGATAAAAAGGGCGTGGAAACCCATTTTCATTACAGTTGCCGACAGTAATCATACAAACTAAATGACTTTATTTTAGTCTTATACGACCAAAACTGTCTAAAATATAAAGGGTGGTTAAATTTTAAGGGCCGATGTTGATTTTGAATAAAACACAAATTATTTAGGAAATTATTGTCATTTCTTTTTATTATGATAATATTGGTATGGTTCAATTACACAGTCCAACATTTTTGAACACATAATATTAGGACTCAATTCTGACAATTGCACGTGAAAGTAGGCCCAAAATGAAGAACTTGTGCATCATTCGTTTTGTCTTCTTGCCTGCCAAAATATTTTTAATATCGATTTGAAGTTAGTAACTATCGTATAGGGGAATTTTTCACGTTTTAGGCTCTTTTGTTTGACATAACTCGAGAACCACTAGTCCGATTTAGCTGAAACAAATTTAGAAAAATTAAGAATTACAATTCCTCTAATCTTATACCGTTTTCCTATGTGTGCAACACTTTCGAAGTTAAAAATGAATGTATGAAGGGAAAAAAGTATTTTTTGCCTAAGAATTAAAATTTTTTTTTTTTTTAAAATTCATAAAAAATCCAAAATGGAAAAAAGTGACAAATCTAATTACTCTCACGTAAAGTCGCATAACCTATGAGCAAAATAAGGCATAGATCATGAACATCGATGCACGCGTTTCTCATTTATTCACAATTAAGTAAATGTATGAATTTCAAAAATTTGCTCGAGATATGCACAACATTATTTGGAGAAAACATGCACCGAGTATGGATGCTGTGTCCCTGCAAGCCGAAACCGTTTTCACCAATCCGACCAATGTGAATGATGCAGATTGGACACCCAATATTGAAAATAATGCACCACAACCGATAACAGAAATCGAAATGGATTACGTTGTGGCCAAGCTGGGACTATCACACCAAGACTCTGAATGGTTGACATCATTTTTGAAGAGCAGAAAACTCACACAGCAAAATGTCAGCGCAACATCATACAGACAACGCCAAGCTGATTTTCAGAAATTCTATTCCGTTGACGAAGCAAATACGTTCACGTACTGTCACTGATATCGCAGGTTTAGTGAAAAAATTGGGAATGGATTATATCGCTGGCGACTGGCGTTTATTCATCGATGGTTCAGTTTCTAGTTTGAAGGCTGTGCTGTTATACAAAACAAACAAAAAACCGTCCATTCCATTGGGATTCAGCACAAACAAGGAGGAAACGTATAAATCATTGGTCAACATTTTGAAGGAAATCAAATTCGATGAACACTAATGGAAGAGTTGTTGCGATCTGAAGGTGGTCAACATACTACAAGGCATTATAGAAAGGGCGGCTATCCAAAATAATTCTGCTTCCTTTGTAATTGGAATTCACGATACACAGGGATTCAATATCAACGTAAAGATCGGGAAGCAAGAACTCCCGAGCTCAACAAACAATTACAATTACGCAATGAACCTATGATAAAGGACCTGGATGATATTTTGTTGCCACCGCTCCACATAAAATTAGGAATAGCTGGCAAATTCGTTGCAGTGGTAGTCAAGGATATAGTGCACGCCTATGACTGTTTAAAATCCATCTTTCCAAAACTCAGTGACGCTAAAATCACTTACCTAAAAAAAGGTAAGTATCTTTGTCTGTATTTAAATATTGTCATATATAAATTTTTTCATTTCGATATATTCGCATTACCAATAATTTTTTTGTTTTTTTTTTTTATTTAAAACAGGTCTCTCAGCGAATCTTTCACAAATGTGCTTTCGAACCATAGTAACCACCTACATGCATGGAACGCACTGAAAGATGTCATCGAAGGCGTTTTAGGAAAGAACCGAGTACAGCGAGATGACATACAGAAACGAGTGGACAAGTTGCTGTATTATTTTGAAAAAATCAATGCATCGATGACATTAAAATTGCATTTCCACCTTGATACCATTTTGGCACAATTACCTCAGGAATCAGACGAACAAGGAGAGAGGTTCCACCAGGTGACCATGCCAATGGAAGAGCGATTCAAAGGCAAAAAATTAGATGCGATGCTGGCGGAGGTTTGTTGGCGGAGCTCGAAAATTATGCAGTATGAAGATGAAAGCACCGAAGAAGAAGATGTCACTGAAATTGGTGGACCCATGGGAAAAAACGAGCCCTTGAATATTATGGATTCCTCGGATGACGACGCAAACTCAGACCACGAATATCAACAACCTACGAAGAAAAGAAGATCATCAGAACCACAAGCGTCAACTTCAACGAGAATGGATATGACAATAATTATAATTGAAAATGTTCTAAATTTTGTTTTTATGGATAGATTCCATAAATTCCATATTTTCTGTGTAAGAATAGCTGCAATACAAATCGGAATTTTTATTTTAAGTTTTGTGTATATTCATTCATAACATTATTGGAATTGAAATAAATTTATTCATCGATTTTCTCAAAAAATGTCTCACTTTCATCACAGGTTACGTGGCTTTATTTATACATTTACTTAATTGTGAATAAATGAGAAACGCGTGCATCGATTTTCATGGTCTATGCCTATTTTGCTCATAGGTTATGTGACTTTACGTGAAAGTAATTAGATTTGTCACTTTTTTCCATTTTGGATTTTTTATGAATTTTAAAAAAAAAAATTTTAATTTTTGGGCAAAAAATACTTTTTTCCCTTCATACAATCATTTTTAACTTCGAAAGTGTTGCACACATAGGAAAACGGTATAAGAACAGATTAGAGGAATTGTAATTCTTAATATTTCCAAATTTGTTTCAGCTAAATCGGACTAGTGGTTCTCGAGTTATGTCAAACAAAAGAGCCTAAAACGTGAAAAATTCCCCTATACGATAGTTACTAACTTCAAATCGATATTAAAAATATTTTGGTAGGCAATAAGACAAAACGAATGATGCACAAGTTCTTCATTTTGTGCCTACTTTCACGTGCAATTGTGAGAATTGAGTCCTAAAATTATGTGTTGTACTGTGTTATGTATGGAACAAAATATCGGCCAACTGGCCGCCGCGACCTCGGTGGCACACCTCCATCCGATGGTCCAAATTTTCGATGACGCTTAGGCATAAGTGAGGTTCTATGCCGTTAATGTGCCGAATTATCTCATCCTTTAGCTCTTGAATTGTTGCTGGCATATCGACGTACACCTTTTCTTTCAAATAACCCCAAAGAAAGAAGTCCAACGGTGTCAAATCACATGATCTTAGCGGCCAATTGACATCGCCGCCACGTGAGATAACACGGCCATTGAATTTGTCGCGCAAAAGAGCCATTGTTTCGTTAGCTGTGTGGAAAGTGGCGCCGTCCTGTTGAAACCACATATCGTCCACATTCATATCTTCCAATTTGGGTCATAAAAAGTTTGTTATCATCTCACGATAGCGAGCACCATTCACAGTAACTGCCGGACCGGCCTCATTTTGGAAAAAATACGGCCCGATGATGCCGCCAGCCCATAAACCGCACCAAACAGTCACTCTTTGTGGGTGCATTGGTTTTTCGACAATCACTCTTGGATTATCATTCGCCCAAATGTGGCAATTCTGCTTATTGACGCATCCACTAAGGTGAAAATGTGCCTCATCACTAAAGATGATTTTCTTCGAAAATTGATCATCCACTGTTGCCATTTCTTGCCACAATTCTGACCATTGACGACGCTTGAAATGGTCAAGAGGCTTTAGTTCTTGAGTCAATTGCACCTTGCAAGCGTGTAAATGTAAGTCTTTATGCATAATGTTCATCAACGACGAGCGTGAGAGGTGTAATTGTTGGGCACGACGACGAGTTGAGGAGGACGGCTCTTCAGCCACGCTATCGCGAACAGCATCAATATTTTCTGCAGTACGAGATGTACGAGCATGCACTGGTGTTTTCACATCTCCTACATACCCGGTTTGCTCAAATTTTTGCACGATTTTTCCGATTGTACGCACATTTGGACTATTAAATTGACCGAAAAGATCACGAAGTGCACGATATGCATTTTGAGTTGAACGCCCATTTTCATAATAAGCCTGAACAACTTTAACGCGTTGCTCGATTGTGTATCTTTCCATGGTTTAAATTGAGTTAGTCTGAAATTGAGAAATGTCAAATGAAATGCAGAAAAAACTTAACGTTTAGGTGTGGTTCACATTCAACATCGGCCCTTAAAATGTAACCACCTTTTATAATTTTTATTGATTTGTGGGCGGTGAAAGAGGAGGTATGCTAAAATTTATCAAGCGTATGTAGAATGAAAGAAAGAGCAATTCTCAAAGTTTGTATCTAAATAACTTTTCCACCTAACGAAAAAAAAAATTATGGCTTTATTTAAAAATTGAAAGTTTTTTATTATATACTGCAAAAATATTTCATTTTACATTTTTGTTTTATGTATTATGTTATTAAAAAACAAAAAAGTCACAATTTTACATAAAAAAAGTTTAGGCACATGTGTAAAAATATTTTAATTTATTTTTGGTTTTCATACATTTAATATTTTGTTAGGCCTCCTTTGGCTTGCATAACTGCCTGTAAGCGCCTTTGCATACTCCCAACTAGGTTTGATGTCTGTTCGGGTGTTATATTTTCCCATTCTTGGCGAAGGGCCTTCTTTAGTGAATTTTTTTGATGATATGCGATGGCTCCGAATTTTTTTCTCTAATAATTGCCAAATATGTTCAAAAGCGACTGTCGACTGTGGAGGCGTTTTAAGCTGTTGGCAATGGTAAATAAGCCATTCCTGCACAAGGTACGACGCATGTTTCACGTCGATATCTTGCTGGAACAAAAATGGCTTCCCATTCATGTCCAACTTTTGAACACTACGAAACAAATTGTCTTTCAAAATATTCAAATAAGAGCACTTATTCATTTTTTTATCTATAAGGACAAGATTTCCCTCTCCAGAAGCCATACACCCCCACACCATGACATTACCACCGCCGTGTTTGACTGTTTTAATTACGTTTTTTTCTTGGAGCTCATTGTTTGGTTTCCGCCAATCTTTTTGTGCACCATCTGATCCAAAAAGGTTGAACTTCGATTCATCACTAAATATTACACTGTTCCAGAATGATTCCGATTGATGTACATGAAGTTTTGCAAACTCCAGCCTCTTTTTCTTATTAATAGCCGAAATAAATGGTTTGCACCGAGGAACTCTTCCATGAAAATACATACATACTCTACATAGAGTATTGCGTATTGTTTGGGGTTCGAAGTTTTTATTGAAACTCTGCTGCATTTCATTGCATAATTTTACAGCCGAAATCTTAGGATTTTGGGCCACTGCAGCTACTACAGTGCGCTCCTGGTGTGGTGTTAATATTTTTGGGCGTCCAGATCTGCTTTCACGCTCTTATTTTCCCGTATTTATGTAATATTTTATAATGTTTCGCCCTCTTGTATAGGGCCTCTGCACTATATCACCAATTTCGCGATAAGAGTTTTGCTGCACATGAAGGTTTATAATAATTTTTCGAACATCTACCGAAATTTCTGTATGACTGCTCATTTTGCTCATTCAATCACGACATCAAGATCAACACTAACTTTAATCAATTGACAATTGGATGGCTGCGCAATAATAATGTGCAGAAAAAGGAATCAAAGAGAACTTATAGATTAACGTTATATTTGCAAAAATAAGGTACACATACAGCCTGTGCCTAAACTTTTTCATATGCATTTTTCTTCTTCCGCTTATATTTCCTGTAGTGTATAAAGTAAAGGATTTTTTTTGTGTATTTCAATTAAAATTCATCTAATGATATTAACTGTGCCTAAACTTTTTTGATTCACTGTATATGTGGGATTGATGCTCTATAAAAACCCCTAGGTCCGTCACAGCCTCAATCACATTAGTTAATTGCAAAACTACCGTTTACCAAAAATTTGCAACAAGAATAAGAAAGTCATTAGTCAGAGAGTTAGTCTTGGTCGGTCAATTAGAAGTCACGTAACACGCAAAGAACGGAACGCAAATCGACACGAGATCCGCTTAGTTTTGCTTAATTCTTTTTTTTTATATAACATAATTGCTTTACTTTATAACTTGATTTAAGATTATTCTTCTACCAAAAAAAAAAAAATAACAATTGTTCATAAATTAATTAAAATAAATATTTGAATTTAATAAACGGAATGCGTTTGATTTCATAAAGTTATGAGAATTATACACCCACATATATATGAACAGCTTGATCATGAATGTTGCGCAAGGAATTTTTTTCAGTGTATTTAACACTAAATTTTAGTTAACCGTTATGTAACTGACGAAAAAACATCTTGATCAGACTGACGAGGTTCCCGGGTACTTTCATATAGTTTATGTAGAAAAATAGCGTGTAAGTGCTTAATGATCAGATAGATCGATGTTTCGTGAATTCTACAATTTAAAACAATTTAACTTTGGCTCTTTAGCTTGCTTATTAATGATCAAATTCTTTGTTTTAAATTGCAAAAGGTACCCGGGTACCTCGTCAGTCACATAACGGTTAAATTAAAATTCCGTGAAAATTGAGAGACATGTTTTTACGATTTTTCTCGTTTCTTCATATGTATATATTGCTTTTCATTTTGTAATAAATTCAATAGCTTTTCGCAAATTGAAAATTGCCTTAAGGGGGGGCATGACATTGGCAGTTTTTTGAAATCGACTTTTTTTTAGCAAATATTCTTAAAATTCTAAGAAAAAAAAATCATGGAAAAATTCTTACGGGTGCAAAAGTTACAGCCGGATTAGTGAGAGCGCATTTTTAATTTTTTACCTTTTTTTACCCTTTAACCTGCGGCACTAGCAGGTTAATTTTTTTTTTTTTTTTGTATTTTTTTAAACTTGATTCGCTATCGTTTGACACGAGTTATTTTAAAAATTTTTTTTTTTCGATTTATTATGAATTTTTAAAGTCAATAATTTTTTCGAAAAAACACACTTTCAAATTTGGAACATCACCAAAAATTGAAAAAAAATTTTAAAAAAAAGCTCGTGTCATACGATAACCAATTTTGTTAAGATTTAAAAAAGTCATTTTTTTCCAGATCGGACAATTTTTGCAACTCCCAGCGCTGCAACCACGAGGCCCCGTTTTTTTCTCTGCCGCCAGTTTTGAGCTCTATAAAACCATGTTGGAGTGAAAAATAAATTTTTTTGAATTTTGTTTTTTTTGTAATTTGTTTGTTTTTTGTAAATTGTAGAAATTCTACAATAATAAAAAAAAAATTTTGGAATAATGTTTGTTTTTGACTGAGTTATGAATTTAAAAAAAAAAAGGTCTGTTTTCTTGTGTCCCTGTCGTGTCCTTCCTTAAGTCTAGTTTTCACTATGCCATTTTTATGACGACACATAAGTGTATCAATTGAAATATCACCTAAATAAAGTTATTTTATATTCAGTTACTCAATTCAATAAAGAGTTTCGTTTAGTATACAACACTACTCATCTGAAGAAATTTTTTCTATACTTAATATCAGGTTGGCAACTAAGTTATTGCGGATTTTTTTTAGAAAATAAAAGACAATTTTTTCTGAAATTATTGTATATATATATATATTATATATTATTATATATATTATTATATATATATATATATAATATATATTATATATATTATAATTAATTATTATTATTATTGAAATTTTTACCATTCAAGGAGTTTTGAAAAGATCGAAATAAAAAGTAATCAGATGGTACAAGGTCAGGACTATATGGTGGATGTGGCAAAACATCCCAACCAAGCTCCAATAATTTTTGCCGAGTGACCAAAAATGTGTGTAGCCTTGCATTGCCATGGTGGATTACAACACCTTTTCGATTTGTCAATTCGGGCCGCTTTTCTTCAACTGCATTGTTCAAATTTGTTAGTTGTTCAATGTAGACATCTGAATTGATCGTTCGGTTGGGTGGTAAAAGTTCAAAGTAGACAATTCCTTTGTAATCCCACCAAACTGATAACATAACTTTCTTTTTATGAATATCAGCTTTTGATGTTGTTTGAGCTGGTTCACCTGGCTTGCTCCACGATCTTTTCCGATTGACATTGTTGTAAACAACCCATTTTTCATCACCAGTTATCAATCGTTTTAAAAATTGATCATTTTCATTACGTTTCTTTAAAAAATCTCAGATGTTAATGCGTTGTGTTAAATGATTTTCTTTTACATATACAAGCGATTTTCAATGCATGTATGTGATATATGAAGCTTCTCTGCAATCTCACGTGTTGTACTGTGACGATCCAAATCGATTATTGCTTTGATTTGATTTGATTCGTCTTCAACTTCAACTGGACGACCAGAGCGTTTTTCATCTTTGAGTGAAAAATCACCAGAACGGAATTTGGCAAACCAATTTTGACACTGCCGTTCTTTTGAAGCTTCGTCACCATAAACAGCACATAACTTTTTGTGAGCTTGCGATGCGTTTTTTCCTTTCCGGAAATAAAAAAGCAAAATATGACGAAAATGTTCGTTTTGATTTTCCATTTTTCAACAAATGCCCAACAAAACTACGCAACTGATCAAAAAATTTTTTTTACTGATTAACAGTTGAAGTACCAACTATCAAATAACAAAATGTGTTTGACATTTCGATTACGTCAGCAAACCTAAAAATTCAACTAAAGCCATCTATGAGTGAAATCCGCAATTACTTAGTCGCCAACCCAATATTTTAATAGTAATAAATTTTTATTTATTTTAAAGAAAAATTATTTAAAAACGAACTGCGAACCAGCTTTTTCAATATTTACATTTATACAATAGTGATTTGAGATTTTTTTTAAAATGAGCACTTTTTTCCCAATTAACCAAGTACTGATATGTAATGATGCCTGTCGGCACTGGTTTCCATGGTCCTAGGTACACCAATTTTTTTTTTACATTTTTTTTAAGATCATACAAAGAAATTAAGGGGGTAAGCCAAAAAAAAACAACTTAAATTTTTAAGGGACATTCTAATATATAATGAATTAAAACAGTGAATTCCAATCAATTTATCCCTTTTCCCGTGAATTTCAGGTCACATTGCATTCAGCGCTCTGGACGATGCATCTCATTCTGTTCACGTTTACAGTATTAATGGAACTAGTCTCGGCTCTAAATATGTTTCTGGAAGAGTAACTGGCTTAACAACAGCTTCCGATTTTCTAGTAGTAGCAGACGATGCTGGCGACATAACCATGAGTCGCCTAAATGGGTAAGTCTGGGATGACTTCAACCAATTCACAAGTAAGATAAGGGGTAAAACTATTGAAGACATTGAAATATACGATACACTAATGAGAAATAATTCCAACGATTATATACCAGTTGTCGTAGAAGTTAACTGGTTTTTTACGGGCATGTCATATAGCTACATACTCGAGATAGTGTGCCAATTAATTCGTTTATTACGAGTAGATTTCCTTCATTCACTATGAGGCAATTTATTTCATCGAAAATTATTAAGATTCTCAGATAAGCGTTGGTAAAGAAATTTTGGAGTGAGGAAACTTTGAATAAAGGAGTGAAGACTAAAGATTTTATATGAAACTCATAATCTTAAAATTGGTAAAAAGTATTCATAGTATTTTACATAAGCTTAAGTAATAGTTAATTTTTTCAACCTTAAAATATTGGTCGACAATATTTTTAAAGCGAATTTATTTAAACTTGAAAAAAAAAATGGATCAAGTATATTTTTGCAATAAGTTTATTGTAGGTTATAGGTCAAAAGTCATATAAATACTTATTGGTCAGAGAACAGACGACAAAGGCGCTATTTTGGTGGTTCAAATTATGGCAAAAATAATTTCTTTATCTCCTAAATCAATTCCTTAAATACATAGATTAAAGCATTTTCTTGCTGAAAGATACAGTTAACATTCATTTTTTCTCTCATGAAATTCAACAGTACATTTTCCAACATCTAAATGTACATGACTGAATTAATTTTTTTTAGAATAAAACATATAGCTTTTCCTTCTGCATAGAACGCTGCCAGACAAGACCACTTCAGCCTCTAAAGTTTCTTTTGAACCTGTAAACATCTTTTTGGCATAGATCGTACCAGTTACAACTAGAGTTGCCAGGTGGTCGGGATTCGTCGGGATTGTCCTGTTATTGTAGTGCTTGTCCCGAGTCCCGTTATCGGACAATTTGTCCCGGAATATTAAAAAACCTGGCATTGAAAAAAATTTCATTATAAAAAAGGTTACTATACAAAAGAAACTGTACGCACCCGTTTCTTCTCCAAAATAGCAGCAATTTGTCTACAAACTCTGAAAATTGCTTTCAAGTCTTGACGAGTATAAAAGGGTCTTTGGAGTTGAGCTTTTAGGCTCATTAAATCTGAGCCTTTAGTAAGGCTGAATATAAACGAATCTTGTCTAAATTTCTAGAAATATTTAAGGCAAAACTAGAGGAAATATTAGAGACATCCCAGAGTGGAAGTATTTTTTTAATTTTAAGTGAATTTATAAAGATATTTTGAATATGAAGAAAGTTATAAGCATGGAAAGAGAACAGCGCTTGAGTTCAATATAATATATAATTCATGTTACTACAGCTGCTATTTTATTATATCATTTATTTTATCTTCTCAAATCGGTATAATTGAGAAGGGGAAAATTCCAAAGAATGGTAAAACTAATTATTTTGTGTGTTACTTTATAAGTGATTTAAATAAGTTTTGAACACTAACGTCTTCGTATTATTTGTTTCGGATAACATTAAAGTCGTTTTTACAATATTTAACAATATTAGGAAGGACATTTTTTTAATAACACTTAAGCTAATCTAATTGAAACTGATTTTTAAAATATCCTTTAAAAATCGTTTCATTCAAAATTTTAAACAAAAAATATGTAAAAAATTCAATTTTTCCCCCAATACGTATAAATTTTTAAAAAGACTATTTAAAATTCTGCCTCATACAGATGGAAGATATTTTCATTACGTTTTTAAATTTTAAAATTTTTTTCGCGTCAACCTAGGGGCCAGCAGAGTGCCCGCAGTGCGAAAAGAGCTATTTTACAGCAATCATTGCAGCCAACGGCATCTTTAAAAGAAATAACATTTTTTTTTAAACATAAATGTATATTTTACAAAGTTTGAAAATTTTAAAACTCTTTACAAATTTCTTCTAATAAAAACCATCACTTCAATATCACTCTTTTTTATTCTCCTCTAAATGTATTGCCGGCCTTAAATACACTTGATGGTGAAAAAAATGCCTACAACAACCCGTGCAAATCAAAAATATAAACGAAAAAAAAACGAAATGGCCATTTCAGCCCTTGAAAGGACTTTGACCGAGCTTCTTATGATCAATTGTGTTGTGTGTGATGTGAAATGTTTGCACACAAATGATCGAGAACTGGACCTACATGTTTTACGCCGACTCCGAACGGCTTTTGTTCTCAAGAAGCTTTTCATGGCAGTTTTTACTCTCTGAGGTTTGCCATTGTCTGCAGAAAAGTGACGGCCGAACAGAAAAATTAATTCAATTGAAAAAACTTTCTGTGTCGGATGGAGGATTCGAACCTGGGTTCTCTGGCGTAAGAGTCACACACTCTACCCACTACACCACGGCCGCCACAAATATCAAAAATATATTAAATATATTTTTTAATTGAGGAACAGCAGGACAAAACCGGATAAATTCATATTGAACTAAATTGACTTTTTTTCAATTCGGCAGTTGTGAGAATCACCGGATCAACTGACCAAAAAGCACGGATTAAATATTACGTGTAATATTGACTATTCCACGCCAAAGCGACCACCTAATAAGGGGTGCCTTTTATATTTCGGGATTAGAGAACAAAAACAAATATTAATCATCGAAAATCACTTTATTGTTTTTTAAAATATTCTCCATTAAGATCTATACACTTTTGCATGCGTTTGAACCAATTGTCGAAGCACTTTTGCCACTCTGATTGAGGTATCTCCAAAACATGCATTCTGAATGCCGCAACCGCTTCTTCGGGCGTCGAAAATCGTTGTCCACGCAGTTTATTCTTCACGGTTGGGAATAAAAAGAAGTCATTCGGTGCCAAGTCAGGACTATACGGCGGATGACCCATCAAATCGATGTTTTGGGTGCTCAAAAATGCAGTTGTTTGAGCCGATGTGTGAGAGCTCGCATTGTCGTGGTGAAGAGTGATCCGTCTTCGGCGGTTGGTTTTCCTGATTTCTTGGAAGACAACTGGCAAACAAATGGTTGTGTACCACTCAGAGTTGACTGTTCTGCGTTGTTCTAGTGGTACGGTTGCGACATGTCCATATTTTCCGAAAAATCAGGCGACCATTTGCTTGGGAGTGCTTCGTGCGCGAACAACTTTTGTTGGATTTGGCTCATCTTGAAACACCCGTACAGTCGACTGCTGTTTACTTTCGGGCTCATACGCGTAAATCCACGATTCATCACCTGTCACGATGTCATAGACGTGTTTCGAAGCACCGCGATCGTATTTTTTGAGCATTTCCTTCGACCAATCGACACGAGCCTTTTTTTGAGCGATTGACAAATTGTGTGGGATCCAACGCGAACAAATTTTTTTGACAGTCAAATGTTTATGCAATATTGAATGTATGCTGGTCCCACTTATGCCTAAGGTTGCCTCAATCTCACGATAGGTAACATGACGATCTTGCAATATCAGTTCGCGCACAGCATCAATGGTTTTCGGAACAACAGCTGATTTCGGACGACCTTCACGAAATTCGTCTTGGAGTGAACTACGACCACGATTGAATTCACCATACCATCGATAAACACTGGTCCTTGATGGAGCTTCATCGCCAAAAATTGAATTAAGTTCATCCATGCACTGTTGCTGTGTTAATTCACGTCGAAAGTTGTAAAAAATAATCGCACGAAAATGTTCACGATTTAATTCTATTTTTAGACCGAGATGAATCTTTTAAGTTACTATAAACAACACAAATAGCGCTCGTATGTCAAAACTTTCTGAGTACGTATAAGCCAACAAATGCCAAACTTTGCGATAGAGTTTTCAGTTGACAGATTGCAACACCAGGGTTGCCAAATCCCGAAATATAAAAGGCACCCTACGTATTTTGTTGTCCCGTTGTGGACAAACTATATATTTTTTGAAAGGTCACTAGGAGGTGCATCACATTACATAATTTTTTTGGAAAAATTCGTATTGTTGTTGTTGTGACAACACAAGCAATGTACGAAGAATCACGATTTTTCTGCTATATGGTGATTTTTAAAAATGCATACCTCAGGACCATGATATCTGCATATTTTTTTTTTATTGTGTAGAGTAAAAATTATGCTTCCAAGAAAAAATTATTTTGAAAATTATGCTAAAAAAAATTGACTTTTTGAGCTTTTATGGAAAAGTTACCACTCCTGATCTATTCTCCCTCTCGGAGCCTAATAAACGGTAAACAAAAAAGCTCTTCTGGTATATACATTTTGTTCATAACGGTGTTTTCAAAAAATTAGGTGGTCGGTGTGGCGGGGAATGAGTGTATTACGACTATATTTAAAAGGAGTTTAACCTTTAAATATAGTCTTAATAACGTGTCGGAACAAAATCTGGGGAATTACATTTATATTTTCGCCTCTCCTGTAAATTTTTCAAAACAAATTAATTTATCCGGTTTGGTTCTGCTGCTCCCCAATTTATACGTTATTTAATTTTATGTAGCAAAACAATGATGTTTTGTTTTTATTATTTAGTTTCAATTTATGACCATATTGTTTATTATTTAGATTCAATTTATGTTCATGTTGCTCATGCATTAACTGCCTGCTGTCAATGGCACTAATTCAGAACTACCGATTTCATTAGCCCTTATCTAACCAGTACTAGTTTCACTTCAATCTACCTTCTTTGCATTCAACTGGCGAATTTTACTTGAACAAGTCAGGGGTCAATTGCTACCTTTTGCATTACCATTCTCTAGCCTATTAACTAGTGCCATAGGGTCAACTTATTCGCAAGTTGGAAAGATAAAAAAACGAAAAAAAATAGGCATGAAAGTATTCTCCAGTTAATTAACCTGTGATTTCTTCATCAGAACTCTTTTATAAATGTTGTTCAACAAAATGAAAACTCGTTACATATCATATTTTCTCGAAAATATTACTTCGAAGTATATGGTCATTCTTACAAAATTAATATGTCAAAAATTATATTAAAAAGCAGTACAAGTTTGAAGTTGAACTGACCCTTGATTGCATTATAGTTCGTATAGATAGTTCGTATAGATCTAGTAAAGTAGCTAATGAGAATGGAGCAATTGGTTACTTTCGATACTGGCAGGATGTTTATGCTCCTCAAATACAAACGCTTTTCCACAAATGTGATTTTTTGTCCCGATGACTTATAAAAAATTCCGGAATTTTCTTGAATTGTCCCGACAACACCCCTTCAGGATCTGTCAAGCCTAGTTACAACTCATGGAGTCAGGTCCATTCAAATTTAAATTCCTTTCATCAGAGAATACAACATTATTTAAGCCTATTCCGCCACCCAATGCATGTGTTTGCGGGCAAATTCCAGTTTTGGGTTTATGTGATGTGATCGAAGCGAAGACTTGCATTGAAGTTTGTTCCATTTAATGTAAAATGCTGATTGCAAAAATCGAGAAACATATTTTTGTTACAGGATGGTCGAGTTTTCTCTGTATTTGAGTGGGATTTAATTTATTTTGGGTTGCCTCATATTTTATAGTCCTATTTGAGTTTATTATGTTTCTGATTTCCTTTTAGGGGCTTTTTGACTCGATAATTGTTTTTTTTTCTTTTTGCAAAAATTGCGAATAAAGCATTCCGATCTGTTAATTAGATGCCCAATTTCCCGATAGAAATAACCTCTTTCGTAATACGGCACAATTAAAAATTTTTCGGAGTTAGTTCAATATTTTGCTTTATCTTCTACAAAAAAAATAATTTTTGTTAGTCACGCTTCTTTTTGTCTTTCACACATTATCGATTCAATTATTTTATTGATCGGGATAGAAACTTGCTGCATAAAGGCGATGTAAAAGAAAATGGCTTCTATTTGAACAAAACAAAACAACAACAAAAATGTTTGTACCGTTATAGAGAGAAGACTATTTTTTAAAATGAAAATGTTAAAGAAAATATTTCGAAATATTACCAAGAATGCATTTTATAATAAAAAGCAAAAAAGAATCATTTTGAGCAAAAAATAATTATTATTTCAGCTTTTTATTTTTTAAGGCACAAATAAAAAGCAAAATCTAAACTAATATTTTTTTGAGCAATATGTAACTTATAAGTTGGGATTATTATTTTTTAAGGCAAAAATAAAAAGCAAAATTTGCCAGATTTTTTTTTTTTTTTTTGAGCGCTGAATAACTGGTTAATCTTGATTTTTATTTTTTAAGACAAAAATAAAAAGCAAAATGAGTATTGAAGCTTACGGCTAAACAGTTATAATAAGGCGAATAATATCATTTCGTAAGTGCTTCGTAAGCTCTCAACGTATACATAGTCTGTAAAGTGCATATGAAAACCAACAACATTTTTATTATAATTTAAATTATTACTAAATTACAAAAATTCGTTATCAAAGTTAGGATTCAATTATTCCATTATGATGGATTATGATGGAGTTTAAATTTTTCTCCCTAAGGTTGTATCTCTGGTACCCCATGACTAATTTTAAGGCAGAAAATGCACGCTTACTTGAGTAGCATACTTCTTTCGGTTCCAGTACTCTAGCAAATTAATCTATACATCAACAAGAACTCTTTTGTAACTGTCTACTTTGTAACTTTCAAAGTAGCCTTCAAAAATAAAAATCTAAAGTTACCAGTTATGCTGGATTCACTGACCACATTCAGCAAATTTTTGCAAAAATTAAAATAATATTAATCAAGTTTAAGTGCGTGCAGCAAGTCTCTCTCACTGAGCGGAGAGCGCAAAAACTTCATATAAAAAAAAACGTGCAAAACCATGGTATAATGATTTGCAAGGTAGGAGTGACAGTTCTTTTGGCGATATGGAATTGTCAAAAACACATTGAAAAACATAAAACGAAGAAGCAGCAAAACAGATGAAAAGTTAAACTTGTATTGATTTGACAACTCCCGATCGCCGCTCGTGAAAAAAAAGGTGGTTGTCAAGGCTACCTTGTAAATTATTATATCATGTGCAAAACTTGCTGAAGGTGGTCAGTGAATCCAGCCTTATTTAATGCTCGAAAAAATATCGGGGCAATTTTGCTTTTAATTTTTGTAAGGCAGAAATGATCTTATATATTTCTTATATATACCCACTTTAATGACAACAGATTCGGATGAAACTTATATCATTTGTAAGCTCCCGTTCATACTATGTGCACAATATAGTTTTTATTCAAATGTTTTGTCATTAAGATACGTAAAAATTAATAATTAAAAACACTTTTTTTCCCCATATAAAACAACATATAATGCCATACCATTTTGCTGTTGCAGCACAACGTTGCTGTAGTTGAGCAGAAAGCGAGAGAGAAAGGAAAAGCTTCAATACAGCTGTGTGGCTGTTGTTTGTTTTTTCTTCCCTCTTTTCGGACACACTTATTCAGTCAAGAATGATAGACCTCTTCAACATTATTCAAGAATTGAAATTTGTGAGCAAATCTCAGAAATTTTTTTCGTTTTTGCTTTTTCTTTTGTAATGCATTTTATTACTTACAAAATGATACATTCCAGTATTAGAATATACATATTATTTCGTGAACACAAAGTTAAACTCCCTTTTTACCTATTTTTAAGACAACATATTCTAATGAAACTTATATCATTTGAAAGCTCTGGTTCATACCAAGTGGACAGTAAAATTTTTATTCAAATGTTGTATCATTAACATAGGTAAAAATTAGAAATTAAAAACACCTTTTTCCCCATATAAAAGCAACAAGAAAAAATACAAAGCCACTCTGCTCTGCTGAACAGCGTAACTGTGGGAGAGTAGAAAGCGAGAGTAAAAAAAAAGTCAAAAGCTTCAAAAGAGCTGTGTGGTTGTTTTTGCTTTTTCTTTCCTATCCTGTCGGAAACACTCGATCAGCATTGTTGAGACAAAACAAAATAAAGGGTGTCTCAATAAACGTGCATTTCTTTTTTTTTTGATTGTTAAGTAGATTTGTTCCGATTCAGAACATTTATCAAAAAGAGTAGAATGGAATGGAAGAGTGACTTGGACACTTCAACAGGGCTGTGTGGCATTGTTGTTATTGTTGCATTTGAAGTGAAAATTTCTTTAGGCGCGGTGAGCACTTTTTGGTAGGTGAAAAAGTTATGAAATCGCATCAGCGCTGTTAACGTCAGCAATGCTATGTCGTCACGACTGTTTATATCATCACTGTTAACTTTAGTATTGTTAAGGCTTGCACTGTTAATGCCTGCATTTCTGATTTACCTACCAGGCAAGAATAAAGCATAGCATCTCTTTTGTGTTTTTTGTATTTGGACCCCCACATGGGCGGCAGATGACAGTAGGTTCGAAAGAAATGTTGAAGGTCATAGACTATAGGGCCAGCTCATATATTTGACTTGTTTAGGGATCAATTCGGAAGAGATATATCTTACAATCAACAGTTTTTTGTATGATGACCCCCAGAAGTATGGCTGATAAGGACATGTGTTTGTTAATAAGAAATGTTGAAAGGCAAAAATAATAGGACCAGCTTATATATTTGACAGCTCTAGGGCTAAAATTGGGAGATATAAACTATAATTGACAGTTTATGTGTTTCTTGTATGGGGACTCCCAGAGGTTGGCAGATAGAGGGTAAGTGTGTTCAGAAAAACTGTTGAAGGGGGAAAAAATAAAAGGGACCAGCTCATATAATTGACATTCATATAGAGGTTAGGTGTGCTTAGAAGATATTTTGAAGGATCACCTCTTTGGGTCAATTCACAAGAAAGATTTTTTTATTCGAATATTTAATGAATTATTCAAAAGTAGATTCCAAAAGACTCAAAAGAATATTTAACAAAAAATTTTATTATGTGACTATGATACTTACAGCTCTATTCTACCTGCTTAACAAAGCTCACCACATTAACAAAATAGTTAATATTAACAAGTTGTTAATATTCCGTATTCTGGTCAAAATTTAAAAGCTCTTTTCTTTTGTCAATTTTGTTAATTGCAGAAAGTATCTTAACAACGACACCATACTCTTAACATTTATGTGTTTAGCTAGAGAATTGTTGTGCAAATAATAAAATAATATAAATTATAATATAATATTGAATTAAAATAAATAAAACTTTAAAAAATGGAAAATTTTTACGTTTGTTTTAGAAAGTTTTGATAAAGAAAAAGATCAATGAAAGAAAAAAATTTAACGACTGCGCTATTTAAAACGTCTTCGAAATGAAAATGATTCATTCATTGTATCTCTATATCAATTTTTTTACTTCTATCCAACTCTAAATTCAATTTAATACCGAAATGGAAAACCCAAATATAATAATATAACAGGTCATTCAATAAGTCCGTAGGATAAGTAAGAAAAAAAACAAAATTTTGATGAACCTCGATTATATTATTCAACATAGTTGCCTTCGAGAGCGATACAATGAGTATAGCGATTTTCCAATTTTTCGTTACCACTTTTGTAGTACGATTTCTCTTTCTCGCCAAAATAGGCCTCAGTTTCAGCGATTACTTCATCATTGGACTTGAGTTTCTTTCCAGCAAACATTCTCTTGAGATCTGAAAACAGAAAAAGTCGCTGCGGGCTAAATTTGGAGAATACGGTGGGTGGGTAAGCAATTCGAAGCCCAGTTCATTAAATTTTGCCATAGTTTTTATCGATTTGTGACTTGGTCTTGGTGAAGCAACTCTTTTTTCTTTTGCAAATGTGGCCGTTTCTTGGCGATTTCAGCCTTCAATCGATCCAAAAGTGCACAGTAATAGTCTCTGTTGATGGTGGTTCCTTTTTGGAGATAGTCGATGAATAGTATTCCTTTCGAATCCCAAAATACAAACGCCATCACCTTACAAGCCGACTGTTGGGTTTTTGCTCGCTTTGGATTCGGTTCGTCGACTGCTGTCCACTCAGCTGACTGTCTTTTGGATTCTGTTGTGTAATAGTGAAGCCATGTTTCATCCATTGTCACATATCGGCGATAGAATTCGATTTTATTGCGGTTTGACAGCGCCAAACACTCCTCTGAAGCATCAATTCGTTGTTGTTTTTGTTCGACTGTGAGCTCACACGGCATCCACTTTGCACAGAGCTTTCGCATAACCAAATGTTCGTGTAAAATGGTAAGAACACTACCATTTGATATCTTTACAATGGCAGCTAGCTCGTGCACCTTCAATTTGCGATCGTTCATAACCAATTTGTGGAATTTTTTGATGTTTTGTGGAATAACAGTATGATTTGGGCGTCCACTGCGCTTTGCATCATTTGTGCTGGTACGACCACGTTTAAATTCAGCAATCCACTTTTCTACCATTTGTCTCGATGGAGCAGAGTTCGGATAATGTTTATCAAGCCATTGTTTGATTTGCACTGTATTGTTTTCATCAAAAGGCAATACTTTATCAAAACTCGAAATTCACTTTAAAGTTGAGAGTGCTGCCGGCAAAAATTGTGTATAAAATAGGAGCAGCACCTGCGTGGTTCACTCAAACTTTGTTTAGCTATTAAAAAAATGTAAATTTGTGTTTTAAATAAAAAAAAAACTTGAGATAACTTACTTTGCATTTCCATTTTGCTTGCTGGTATAATAAACAACACAATTTCATCGAAAAAACAGATAGCGTTTGAACGTTGAGTTTCACATTCTCACCACGCGTGGTGAACTTTTTTAACTTTTTAGAGCTTTCAAATTGTAAATGATGTTTTAGAATATGAACATTTACATTACATAATACTAATATAAACAAGAGCTCCTTAACAATTCCTTGTTAAGTTAACAAGCAGAATAGAGCTGTAAGTGAAGACTTTAATATTAATTTATATACGGCCGAATTTCGGCCACAGGCGATACTAGTTATTATTTACTGCACAAAATTTTAAAAGTTATTAGGAAAATATGTTATACAATGTGAGAGGAGTCTAATGGTACCGGCGGTACAACAATTTTTCCACACTGCTTTTTTGGTTTCAAAAAAAAAAAAATATATAATTATTATTTACAGTCTCTCCACTGTAGCACTGCGAATTTGCTCGCTTCAGCCGCATAATCCTTTCTTGCACGCATTCTTCATAAATATGTTTTTATGTCCTTATTGTTACTCGGGATTTTTTGTATTTGCTGATCACCATTTTAACATTCGAATTTAAAAATTCTTACTAACTTACATTATTTTATTGATAATATACAGGGTGTCCGCAATTGAGTGCAACTATTTACGGAGGTGAAAGGTTATGTCGAGCTGAGCAAAAAATCATATGGGAGGGGGGTATATTTTCTCATTATTAGGAGCTACAGGGTTATTTAATATTTCACGACTTTAATTCACGTTATTGTTTTTAGGAGAAAAACTAATTTACAGAAAACTTACCATTTTGATAGCTCATTGCAAAGGCAATAAAATCACCTTTATAACGGTATATCAACAAACTCCACCGACTTAACCGTTACCGAGCTGTGCTCGTGTGAAGATGAAATTAATCGATTAAAACTACCAATTTCCAGTTTTGAATGAAAATTTCCCAGAATTTCGCGTAATAAATGAAATTTTTCTATGATCAATTTTGTAATTTATTCAATTCTCTTTTCAATGACACCAAAAACATAAACATTCTATAAGTTAGTTTTTCCGCTAGAAACAATAACGTGAATCAAAGTCGTGAAATATTAATTAACCCAGTAGTTCGTAAGAATGTGAAAATAGACGCCCCCTCCCTTCTTCTCCCATGGGATTTTTTGCTCAGCTCGACGTAGCCTATGTAAATAGTTGCACTCAATTGCGGGTCACCCCGTATAATAACTAAATAATAAACTGGGTGTCCCGGTATATTAGCCCCTGCAGAATTGATTGCAACTATTTACGGAGGTGAAAAGTTATGCCGACCTGAACAAAAAATCGCATGCGAGGGGGGGTCTATTTTCACATTCTTAGGCTCTGCACGGTTAATTAATATTTCACGACTTTGATTCACGTTATTGTTTCTAGCAGAAAAACTAACTTACAGAAAACGATTTTTGATAATTCATTGCAATGGCATTGAATTAATCTATCGGTTCAAACCACCAACTTTCAACTTTGAGTGCAAATTTCTCAGAATTTCGCGTAATAAATGAATTTTTTGTTTTTGGATCAAATTTGTAACTTATTCAATTATTTTTTTAATGACATAAAAAAACATAAATCTCTTAAAACAAATCTCTAAAAATAAAAAAGTTGGCTGTACTAAAAAAGACACAGTTTCGATAGTATCGTAAGTGTGAACGTAGCCTTTTTTGGTTGATACATTTGTTGATGAATTGGTTGTTCTTGTTAATTTTTATGTTGGTTAAAATTAAATATAATGCAATCTTTTGTTTTATAAATTGAAATAAATATTTCGGAATAACATGAAATTATTATTTTTCCTGCAGTACAGAACTTATCTATACATATAAAAATCAATTGCTGTGCGTTAATCCCGCTAAAACTCAAAAATCGTAATTGTTCAGGGATGGTTCAAAAGAAGAGAAAAAATAGAAAACTTTGGTTGAAAATTTGGAAAATCGCGAAAACCAAAAGAGGCGTTTTTTGTATGGAAATTTTGTATTTTGAATGAAAAATGTCACACGCCTCCGGAAGCTCTTCACCGATTTCTATGAAATATGGCAGAGAGGTAAACTATCATTCAGGTCAAGTTTACAGATACATATTATTTTTCGATGGCGCTGTTGTAGAAACTGTGTAAAAACCCTAAATCCTCCTAAGCCGCTCATCTGATTAGCATAAAAATTGGTATATAGTAGTTTAAGAGTACGGCGAGTATTATAGCATGATTTATTTTTCTTTACCTTGAACATCAGAGATCATATGTACGTAAAGATTTTCGGGAAAGTCAATTCCTTTGGACATGTTAAACTTTATTTCAATTCGATTAACAACGTGTGCACACTAAGAGCTGAAGCACGAACAAATCTGAAAAACGAAAGAAAAGCTGCACGCTGTAGTTTCATTAAAATCGAAAGCGTGATAAAAGGCAACTAAAACAGAAATTAAGTCCATATTCTAATTTACAGATGGCGCTGCGATCGAGTTACAGGAATTTTTTTTCGAATTGCTCATCCTATTTACATTAAAATCTGTTTATAGGAGTTTTTGGGTACGATGAGGTAATATGAGTAAAGACCAGATGGCGCTGTAGTACAAATATTTTAAAAAAACCTTAAAAAATCGCAAACCGCTCATTCGAATGGCATGAAAATTTGCATATGAGGTTTTCGGATACGTTGAATATTTAGATTTATTTATTCTGATCTATTTTAAACACCAGAGGGTGCCATAGTACAAATCTCTTAAGAAATCGTGAGAAACTTCAAAACTGTTATTTCTATTTGGATGCAAATCTGTATATTTCTATTAGAAATATAGCACTATTTCTTTGGCACTATCTCGAAAGCCAGAGTGCGTTGTTGTACAAATACAGCAAAAAAACTCTGACTATTTGGCTATTGCTCTATTGCTATTTGGCATAGAGGTGAGTAGGTTTTTTCCAAGGACCTAGCATTTAATCAGCTCTAAAATTCATAATTCGACTTTGCTTAAAAAATAATTTGTAAATTAATTAAAATTCAAATCGCAAACAATTTGCCCCGTGAAATTAATATCTATATGACGAAAAAGTTTTTTTCATAATTTCAATCTTATTAAAATTCTCTCTTTTTTGAATACTGGAGCTTGAGATCAAAAACACTGCGTTACACACATTCTGTTCTACGAACCAAATATATCATTTCGGAAAGGGGTCAAAAAATAAAAATACACCTGTATCGTCGTTTTTCATGTACACGTCAGAATTTTTCATTTTTACGTTTTAAGTGCTGTGGTGCCCCACGGTGAGATGGCTCCATACATTTGTTGGAAAAAATAGAATGAGTTGCTGAAATTTGATGAAACTTTTTTCTAAATGCATAATGGTACTCTGTTTCCAAAATTGATATTGTTTTTTTATACCGGTTTCTATGGATTCAAAAACCGATTTTTTTATTGATGTAATTTTGTTAATACCTAAATTCTTTAAGCGGTGATTTCAGAAATTTATTAAATTTTTTTGTACCAGTTACTGTTTTTTATTTATGTTTTCATTAATTTTTTTTTTTCTCAATATTCAAAATTCACAATAGGTAAGAGTATGTATATAAAAAAAACAAAATCAATTTTTGGAACCAGCATGCCATTATATTATTAGAAATTTAATGCAATAACTCCAATCAAATTTCATCAACTCCTTCTCACTGTGGTGCACCACAGAACTTAAAACAAAAAATTCTGACGTGTACATGAAAACGATGATGCACGTGTATTTTAAATTTGTCCCCTCTTTGTACAGAACAAAAGATTATTTTTATAACGGAGTGAAATTAAATATTTTATTACCGGCAAAAAAATGTATGGATGAAATTGGATTCATTAAGTAAAGGGCACAGAACATTGAAGCTCAGAATGGAGTTACCACTTGGTGATATCTTTCAAATAGAAAACTTTGACGGGCATTAGACAGGGGGCTGTGGCTCCGCCTATATAAGCCAAATTTTGATGTCAAATAGCTTTGGAATTAAAAATCACAACATTGAAACTCAGAATGGAGTTTCTCACTATTTGGTGATGTCCTTCTGCCGGGAGATGGGCATTGGACAATGAGCGTGGTCTCAAACGAATGGGCAAATAAAAGTTGTTTGTTTTAGGCGTAGCAACGCAAGCTGGATAAATTAATAAGATTAAATAAAAAACATAAATGAAAAAATAATTTAATACACATATCTGATGATTTTGATCGTATAAGACCAAAATTTGCTAATTTTGTTCAAATGAAGAGTTCACAAAAAATTGCACAATAGTTACACCCACTTTTTAAAAATTTATGGAAACTGTATGTGCTTTGATAGTGACATACCACGCTTTGTATGTGGAGTCTATTGAGCCATGGTATAATGGCATCTATTGGTATCTATTGATACCAAGCCATGGTATAATGATTTACAAGATAGGAGTGACAGTTCTGTTTGCGAGTTGTCAAAAACACATTGAAAAGAGAAAACGAAAAAGCAGCAAAACAGATGACAAGTTAAACTTTGTATTGATTTGACTACTCCCGATCGCCGCTCGTAAGAAAGAGGTAGTTGTCAAGGCTACCTTGTAAATTATTGTATCATGATTCAAGCGGCAGTCACTGTATGTACAATCAGTCACTGTATATACAAATATGGACACTTATTAAATTACCATCAAACAAACAGACACACAAAAATAGTGGGAAATGATTGGATAAGGACGTGGCCTCGCTAAACGCCCACTTTTCAGGGGATTAGCGTGGAGCGCAGCAAAGCGCGCCGGGTATAAGCTAGTATATATATTTTAAATATAATTGAATATTTTAATTTGAAGAAGCAAAATATATTTTTAATATGTATATATAATATTAGTTCAATAATTTCGAATTTATTATATTTTACAACGAAATGAAGTTTATAATAGCATAACTACCATGCCAGTCTCCAATCTGCGTATATGTAAACCTGCATTATAGTAATATAATTTTTTTGTATTATGTATATATTTTTTATTGTATTAATCTTGCTGAAGATTAACAAAAACAAACTACAAAAACGAAAGAAATATATATATGCAAATATTTCATACATACGTATTACAACAACACAAGCAGTTATTGAAAAATATTCGTAAAACGATTCTTGATTTATATAATGGGTTATATGTAGTATCGCTGCGTTTTTTAAATACCAAATATAAACTTATATAATGAACTATGCATCGCTTCTTTGTATTGCAATGGCTTACTTTCTGTGTTCATCAAGCGGACAAAGCGCCCACACTAATTAATTGGAGTCTGCCAGCAGACTGAAAGTTTTAGGCGGCACAAGCATTTATATAAGTTTGCATTGCCCTTAAAGCTCTGAGAAATTCATAAAACGATTCTATTCAACAAACAACACGATGTTGCGTTCGAGATTTCGGCACGAACTAAAGCAACAAGCATATGAACGTCAGCAGCAACTGAATCATCAATGCAATTTTCTCATCCAAAAATATGAATTTTTCTTCTTTTCTTTTGCTATCTTGTGTGGCTTTATTAAAGAAGTGACAAAATCTAAAGTGTGATATTCGTTTTATGCACAAAATTGCTGATATTTTGGCATAAATTTTATCTTTTTTCGATAAATATTGAAGGCTGTATGTATGAGAGAACTGCAAAACTCACATAAAAATATTCATACGTAATCAACACTGCAAAAATCATGCCTCTGCGAAGGGTGAAGTTTTTATTACGATTGACTGCAAACAACTGAATTTAACTATTTCTTTGAGTTCTCATTAACGAAACACATATCCGTATAAACTTCAACGCCAATACTCAAACATGTGAATTTAATCCGTCAATCAGCTCACACAAACGTCGCCTTCAGCAGCATCATTTTATTTTATTCAACGTCAACACTCGTTCACTCGATCAGACAAACTCAAACTGACACAAAAGACACGTTCGCCAGTATTGTGCTAATTTTATTCAACGCTGAACTTTGTTGAATGAGTTGGGTTGAGTAAGAATTCAAGTGAATGATTTAAGGGGTTACATGACATTGACAGTTTTTTGAAATCGACTTTTTTTTAATAATTTTGTATTTTAGTAAATATTCTTAAGATTCTAATAAATTCATGGAAAAAGTTACAGCCGGACTAGTGAGAGCGCATTTTTAATTTTTGCGCTACCTACGTACGGCAGCTGGTATATACTTGTTTTACTTGCTACCTGACTTTTGGTGGTTGTTATTTCGTACCTACTTGAAAGGTGAAGCCCGAATTGCTAAACGATTGCAAAAAGCTATAAGAAACAGCACAACACAAGATAACGAAGGTATACAGTACGAAGCAGGCATGGCAGATTGAAGGTAACCTTTTTTTTCTTTGTTCACAAACTTGGAACGCGTTTATCTCGAAACCATGTTTTTCGTACTGGTTGCGGCAATAGCGGGTTCATTTTTTGACGAATTTTATTTTTTTAAAATTGATTCGCTATCGTATGACACGAGCTGTTTTTTAATTTTTTTTAAATTTTTTTGAATTTTTAAAGTCAATATTTTTTTCGAAAAAACACACTTTCTAATTTGGAACATCACCAAAAATTGAAAAATTAAAAAAAAGCTCGTGTCATACGATAACCAATTTTGTTAAGATTTAAAAAAGTCATTTTTTTCAGATCGGACAATTTTTGCAACTCCCAGCGCTGCAACCACGAGGCCCCGTTTTTTTCTCTGCCGCCAGTTTGGAGCTCTATAAAACCATGTGGAGTGAAAAATATATTTTTTTGAATTTTTTTTCTTGTAATTTGTTCAATTCTCTAGAATAAAAATTTTGGAAAAATGTTTGTTTTTGACTGAGTTATGAATTTTTTAAAAAAGGTCTGTTTTCTCTGCCGCGAATGAATGTCCCTCCTTAATCAAGCAAAAAGTGAGTTTTGCAGTTCTCTGGCATGTATACCTAAAGTGTCCCCAAAAAACGTTAACATCACCTTGAAAAAATTTGTGAAAATACACCCATACAAACCGCGCTGTAAGACGTAATTATTAATTTTTTGTTTTGATCCATTTTTTCTCTTTACTCTACTCGTAAAAAAAAATTGGCGCAATATCGTTACGTGTTAATTTAATTTTAGTTTTTTACGTGTCCACACTTTCTTCGTATAATATATCATATGTTGTCATTAATGGGTTAAATAAAACCCTCTAGAATTATGGTCGCTAAGGTCGCGTAACAACCAAAAAAAAGGAAGCTTTTTGGAAAATTTTTTTTAAATACAAGAAGTTTTTATTTTTCTTTCAAATTTATACAGCTTATTGTACAAAAAAATATATCTGAAAAAAAATCAAATGTTATTTTAAAGTAGATACCATTAATTCGGCATCCCCTTACGCACGACCCCCGGGAGTTTTTTTTTAATTAAAGTGAAAGTTAGAGTACAAAGTTAAAAAAGAGAGATTTTCGCGCGCTTTTTTGTCTATAAAAAAAAATAGGTATACGTACATGAACTTAGGGGAGGAGGAGGCTGCTTATATTACAATATTACGAACAAAATGCACTTAAATTCATTAAAATTGAATCAATAGATTTCGAGTTATATATCGAACCGTTTTAAAAAAACTAGTTTCGAGGAAATCTCGTTTAAAGCTTTTGTTTTTCGAAATTTTGCATATATTTTTAAAATTATCGGTTTTAAAAACATGTATGTATATTCTAGAAACTATAAAGAACACATTAAGCAAACAAAAAAAAAAACCTTAAAAAGTTAATAAAACGAACTTTTTGAAAATATGTCTTTTTATTTGTAAGTTAGAGGAAACCCTATTTGAACGATTTCCAACATTTAGCCTTAAAATTAAAAAAACTGTACACAACATTTTTATTATTTTTAACACTCATTATTATCTTTCTAAAGATACCCCTTACTTGAAAATTCAGCCAGATATGATCTATGATTTTTCAGAAGTTAGAAAATTTAGCTTTTTCCATTATTTTAACCAAATTTTAATGGTTCGTAAAAATTTAAAAAGAAGACAGAACATTGTTTTTATCAAATAAGTTTTTTATTTCATGAATAAATTTTATTCTGAAAGTGTATGCAAAATCGGGGATGGTCACCCGTAATTAAAGATGTTTTGATGCATAATATGAAATGGCTGATAAGTATGTGAAAATTAATACTGTTAGATCATATTATCACTTACATAATTGTTTTACACATCATAACCTGTTTAATCCTTTGTTATTCATAATTGATTTTATACCTTTTTTATCTCTTTTTCGCTTCAGACTTAAACCGGTATTCGACATTCCTCTGCACATTCCTATCCAGACGGTAGTGGTTACGGCTGGAAACACTCACATACTTGCACCATTACGTGATGGCCGACTAGCGGTAGTCGGAGTGCAAGTTTCTACTGGTAACACCAAAAAACATTCCGTACTTAATGTTTAATGCACATATAAAACAGTTTAAAAAAACCGCAATCAACTCGCATGATGCTGAGCACGTGACGATTCATTGGCAGTGATAAATAGACAAAGCGACAGCGACCCTCAACCTTAGAACCTAACACCATGTCCAAAGGCGGATCCAAATGAAAAGCGCAAGCATAATGACATCATTATTAATAGAGAACAACAACAACAGTAATTGAGTTGAAATAAATAAAAGAGTGAACCCTTAAAACTGTTGAAATGATACCAATTATTGGCACAAGCCGAAATAAATAACAAAAATCTAGTGAAAATATAGTGAAGAGTCGGGTTATGTCATACAAAGGCGCTTAATTGAAAAGGATATTATCAATCAGCATGTTCCCTGAATTCAAACTAATCAGGAATTCTTTTATTTGTTTGCACAAAGATAACTTTCATTTATACTATACATGACATACTCTGGACGATATGCAACTTTAAAGCATTGGAGCGCCTTAGCGGGACTCAACGGGTCGTCATTATTCGCAACTTATAGTTGAGATATGTTTATATCACAAGGAAAAAATCAATTATGTAGCCTATTGCATATACTACGACTTATTGTATGTTTTGAGTTAATTTTATTCTATGGAATATCACGTTGCTTTTAACGTTTTTTGCTTCGATTCTTGTTTTCGCTTAGCTTAGCTTGAATTTCCAACGCCTAAAAATTTAAGCTGAACCGCTCAACCTCGGCACTCTTTAATATAATGCAATACAAAAGTATCTGCTTCTATTCGGTTCAGTAATTTACATATAGCATCAAAAATTTTATATTTAGTCGCACTTTACAACGAATATCATTCTGTTTTCTTTTTTTAACTTAATAACTTGAAAAATAAATTATTTTTAAATTTTTTTATTATAGATACAAATATTGAATTTTATGTCTTTTTCTGTGTCATCATGTATTGTTAGTACTACCTATAAAAAATTGTCCCGATTGTTTTCGCACTAAAACTAGGAAAAAAAACCCCCCAACTATTACATAAATATCTATAAATTGTATGTATTTTTAAGATAAAAAGTTACCAATTGTTGTATTGTTATTTTATATAACATGTAATTGTAGCAACTTTTGAAAAATATTTTAGGTGTTTTACCACTTGCAAGTGGAAAATTTTATTTACAGTGTTGTCGTTGCAATACAAAAAAAAAAATTAAAAGAAATGAATAATTGTTGGCCTATTTGTAATACAAACGTAGTAGTTATTCCTAAGAAGCACAATAATGTATTAGTTAAACGTAATAAAAAAAATATATTAAAACAAACATGTCGGTATGTCTTTTCATTATTTAGCAAATATTTTATTAATCTATGTATGGAGCTATCCCAATCGAACTTACTATCAGTAAGAAATAAAAAAGTTCCATTTGTAATCTTTTACACGGTATGTCGTAGGACATTTAATAAAATAACTCTAAGATAGTGGTTTTTATTTTTTACTCTGATTAAAATAACTATCAGGAAGGTCGAATCTATATAACTCTATATATATATATATTAATTTATTTATTTAAATTTATTACTCGCAGCGTAACTAGTATAGCATGAGTGTAAAAACATATTTTGCAAAACAATTTAATTTTCTAGTTATAATTAGGGGGCTCGTCACTTGTCTTTGCCATTAATGTAGTTTTCTTGAAAATCAATGAACAATACGGAGAAGTAATAAGAGAAGCTTAAATATATTGGAAAGATTGTTTTAAAAAACTTTTTAAAAAAAGAAAAATCCGTCTTCAAAATCACCACAAAGTTAAAGTAATTTTAAATTGCTTTTCCTATTAATTTCTTGGCTCAACTTGATACATTATTATTTTTGAAGTTATCCACCTAAAATTCTAAAGTATTCCGATTTTCATAAAATGTTCACTCTGAATATTGCTTGTAGTTATATACTGAAGGCATACATTTTTTGGGCCTTAATTAAAGGAATAACTTTTTACAGGATATTTAATTTTTACAGGATTGAAAAAATAATGATCGAAGATGAATTGGTATGATTTCATTTTTATTATAAAATTCATAATTTCTTGGATCCCAGGTTTTATTTACAAATAGTTTGAGCTTTAGTATGGCCAATCATTTTTCGAACTCGAAAAAAGTAACTTTTTAAATAAGCTACGAAATTGTTCTGCCGTTTTTTAAATTTTGGCGGACATTAAAATGATTAGAATGTGTGATTAGAATTAATGTGTCATTAGAATTGGTTCACAGTTAACATCTTCAGTTTCTTTTAGAGTTTCAAAGAGATCGGTACTAAAATAAATAATAAAAAAGGTGTTACAGTATTTTGAGACAGTATGGGACGCGGAAAAACTTTAAGTTCGAAGGAAAAAGGTAAAATTGAGGTGTACAAAGAGCAAAACTTAAGTACTCGTGAAATCGCTAGCAAAATCGGAAGAAGTCAATACGTAGTATGCAATTTTTTGAAAAATAAGATCGGCTATGGAAAAAACATAATAGGGTGTACATATTCTGCTGCATCAGATGCAGATAAAAGATCAATTATTCGGAAAGCCTCCAACTCTTGCCTTTCAGCATCAAAAATTAGACAAAAAGCTGGGGTAAGCGCCAGTCTTTCAACCGTATAGCACCTAACACGACGTAAGATTAATAAAAAACAACCACTAAACCCTCGGAAAATCGGTTGAATTTTTGTAAATATCACATTACTTGGAAGGGAGAATGGCAGTACATAGTTTTCTCAGACGAAAAGAAATTAAATTCGGATGGACCGGATGGTTATAACTATTACTTTCATGATCTAGGAAAAGAGGAAATTTTTTTAACTTGTCACCATAACCGCGAGGGAGGTGTAATGGTTTGGGGGGCTATAACATATTTTGGAACCATTGAGCTGAAGTTCCCAAGTTGCATATTGACGGCAAATTTGTATAGAGCGATGCTAGAACAAGAAGGATAACGCTCATATTCATACGGCACGTATCGTTACAAGCTGGATTAGTGGACAAAAATGTTAAACTGTTGTCATGTCCTCCATATTTTCCGGATCTAAACATTTTTGATAATATATGGGGTTGATAAGTTCGGAAAGTGTATGACTCCAGTCGACAATTTGAAGACAAAGAGTCACTCATTTCTGCCATTAAAGTCGTTTGTAGTGAAATTTCTTTGAACTACTTGATGAAACTTTATGATTGCATTCCAAATCGTGTAACGAACCTCTGGACGTTACGTCACTTTGCCGGGGTATGAACTCAGCGGCTGTACAGGGTCTTAACAAGAAAGTAGAGGTTGTTCTACTTGTGATCCGTTTGAGGAGGATCGTTCCTGATGGTCGTTGTATGATTTGTTTTGTTGTGACTGTACCTAGTTATTTGTTAGGCAAACGCTTGTTGCTAGGTCGGAGTCACGCGATGGTACCGTTGCTTGAGTACCGTAATTGCTATCGTACGATGGAGCGTCGCTGCGTTGGAATCTTCTCTAGCGTTGCTGTGGTGAGACTCTCGAAATGGCGGCGTTATGCTCGTTACGATGCGTTGTGTTTTACGCTCGTCGTGTGTGAGAGATAGAGAGAGCGAATGCTGGTGGTGGTGAGCCGTATTCTGGCGCGTATTGTCGGGAGGGGAAATGTGGGTAATGAATTTGCTCAATGCCTGGGTAAGTAGGAGAAGCCTACTATGGTGAGTATGTTCTCGTGTAGAAAGTTAAAGCGTGAGGGGAAATTGTGGGAAAGACACACTCGTAGAGAGCAGGGGATGAGAGCCACCGTGCATCGGAATACCCGCTGCCCCAGTGATACAGCTCAGTCTGAGGTGAGTTAGGATTTGGAAGAGTGGGGAAACCCACTGTGCACCGGAATACCCGCTGCCCCAGCGCTATGGGAAAATCTGAGGTGAGTTGCAAATTTTAAGGATCACCGTGCATCGGAATACCCGCTGCCCCAGTGTCACTAACGGAAGGAATAATTATACTCCAAGTGAGTGCGCTCGTACAGAGCAAATAACGAGTATCAATGCTGTGCATCGGAGTACCCGCTGCCCCAGTATAGAAACTCGTAGAAGAAAGGATTTGAGGTAAAAGGATGGGAGAGGCCACGTCCGTCCGATCTGCTGCTCACCAAAAGTACTTCGCTTCTATAGGATGTCGATTTCCTCAGAGCCTGACTGTTTGGCTGCTTGGCTGCTGCTTAGTCCGAGATGTGTAAAATGAAACACGACTGCTCTACTTGAAGGCTCCGGTACGACTCAACTTTTATTCTTTCTCAAATAAAATCTAAGTCTATATTTTACATTTCATATTTAACATTGGTGTTCATTTCGTATGTTTGTACTTTAATAGTAGTAGTAGATAAATTCATGTTGACTTAATTGACTAATATTGTACTGTACATGTATTCATGTTAGGCTAATAAACTAAATAAATATGGTATAAACTAGTAGGAATTATTTGTTAATATAATTTACTTAAAAATAATAGTTTTCGTAATATTTTACTTCTTATGTCATAAACGTGGTACGTATGCCACATGATGAGTTGATTTGCAGAGTTGTAGTATTGAGAACCTCGTAGTATTCTGTCATACGTGACTGATGGTTCCGATGTTTATACCGTAGGATTTGTATGATGAGTTGGTTTGATGTGTATGTTGATTTCTTGCAATTATTTGATTTCTTCCTTACTATTATTTGTGGGGGCCCATTTTTCCCAAAAATAGGTTCCTCACAATCGGATTTATGAAACTATCTTAAAAAAACCCACGAAAATCAAATTGACACACCATCTCTTTGTTGATTTTAAAGCTGCGTTCGATAGCCCGAGAAGGGATTGCCTATACGCAACAATGTCTGAGTTCAATATACCTGCAAAGTTGATTAGACTTTGCAGAATGACGTTGAGCAACACACGCAGCTCCGTCAAGGTAGGAAATGACCTCTCCGAAACCTTCAATACCGAAAGAGGTTTCAGGCAAGGCGATCCACTCTCTTGCGATCTCTTCAACATCATCATCGAGGGGATCGTACGAAAGGCCGGTGTGCATCGTAATGGCACCATTTTCTATAAAGGTGTCCAGCTCCTTGCGTACGCTGATGATATTGATATTGTTGGCAGAACCAAGAGAGATGTTACCGCTGCTTTCGCCGCTATCGAAAAGGAATCAGCCAAAGTGGGTTTGACGATAAATGAGAGTAAAACAAAGTATATGCTGTCTACAAACAAGGGAGCGCGGCGTTTAGACTCCCACGTTTCATCCGGCAGCAATAACTTTGAAGAAGTCAAGGAGTTTGTATACCTTGGCACCGCCATTAATACTAACAACGAAATCAGCCTGGAGATAAAGCGAAGAACAATAATTGCTAATAGGTGCTACTACGGGCTCAGTAAGCAACTAAGTTCCAGAGCCCTCTCTCGATCGACAAAACTAACACTCTACAAGACGCTCGTTCTATCTGTGCTGCTTTATGGCGCTGAGGCATGGGTAGTTTCGTAAACTGACGCAGCCGCTCTGGGGGTGTTCGAGAGAAAAGTTCTTCGCAAAATCTTCGGTCCTGTTCGAGTCGGCGATGACTATCGCATCCCAATGAACCACGAGCAGTATGAGCTCTACGAAGACATCGACGTAGTTCGGCGAATAACTGTGCAGCGACTACGCTGGCTGGGTCATGTCCATCGTATGGACGACGAAGCTCCAGCGAAAAAGGTGTTCGAGGCGAGGGTCGCTGGTCAACGACGACGAGGGAGACCATTCCTCCGATGGATGGACCAGGCTGAGGAAGCCCTATCCGCACTTGGTGTATCCGATTGGAGAAGGCGCGCGCAAAGCAGAGGCGCCTGGCGAGAGCTGATGAGGTCGGTCGAAATCCGGACACGGGTTGTTACGGCCACCTAAGTAAGTAAGTAAGTAAGTCTTAAATAAAGAAGGTAGCTTTCATTATTAAAAATTTGTTGAATAAAACAAAAAAAATATATTAAGATAAGAAACATATTTTCGATTCCATTTCTTCAAATTAATGAGATGAACCTATTCTAATGACGCACCAAAAAGTGCATATTTTTGTATTGCCAAACTTCAAACAACAACAGAAAATTAACGGCTCCTTTATGTACAATTTCTCTTTACCTTACTTTTTATAATAAAACAGTTAAGAAAAAACAACAACAAGTTTTCCCTTACGCTCATTTTAAGAGAAAAAATGGTTTGTATTTCATTGAACCAGTGAACCTATTCTGCTGAGGTGGAGTGTATATTTTTCGGTAAAATGTAGAGTCTTTATTCTAGAAAAGTGGGTGTGGCATTTTACTTTGTTTACAAATTACTCTATGTGGCAGCTAAGGGTATAATTAAATTAATCGTATAACACAAATATTTTTGCAGATTATACGTAAAAATTTAATAGACGTCGAAAGACTTCGGATATACTTCAGTACGGCCGCGGGGGGGTATTTTAGCTTCGGTACCCATTCCTTACTAGTTCTTTCTTATAGACAAGAAATCGCGTGAAAATCGATCTCTTTTTTAACTTTTTACTCTAACTTCCGCCATAATTTTTAAAAAAACTTCCGGGTGTCGTGCGTAGAGGGGATGCCGAACTAATGGTCTGTACTTTAAAATGACATTTGATTTTTTTTGTTTCAGATACATGGGAAAGACCATATCCACCGAACAGTTTTGGATGTCTTTCTTTTAATGTCATCTGCGGCGCTCTCTATATAAAAGCCAGCAAATTATTTTAAAAAAAAATTATTTTTTAAATTCGAAAATTTTTTATAAAGGGTGATTAAATTTTAAGGGCCGATGTTGATTTTGAATAAAACACAAATTATTTAGGAAATTATTGTCATTTCTTTTTATTATGATAATATTGGTATAGTTCAATTATGTATGGCACAAAATATCGGCCAAATGGCCGTCGCGACCTCGGAGGCACACCTCCATCCGATGGTCCAAATTTTCGATGACGCTGAGGCATAAGTGAGGTTCTATGCCATTAATGTGCTGAATTATCTCATCCTTTAGCTCTTGAATTGTTGCTGGCTTATCAACATATACCTTTTCTTTCAAATAACCCCAAAGAAAGAAATCTAACGGTGTCAAATCACATGATCTTGGCGTCCAATTGACATCTTCGAAAATTGCCATTTCTTGCCACCATTCTGACCATTGACGACGCTTGAAATGGTCAAGAGACTATAAGCCTGAATAACTTTGACGCGTTGCTCGATTGTGTATCTTTTCATGGTACAAATTGGGTTGGTCTGAAATTGAGAAATGTCAAATGAAATGCTCAAAAAAAACTTGATTTTAGGTGTAGTTCACATTCAACATCGGCCCTTAAAATTTAACCACACTTTATTAAAAAAAAATTATTTTTTTAAATTACTTTTTATGTAAAATAAAAAAATAAAAAAAAACGAAATGGCCATTTCAGCCCTTGAAAGGACTTTGACCGAGCATCTTATGATCAATTGTGTTGTGTGTGTTGTGAAATGTTTAAACACAAATGATCGAGAACTGGACCTACAAGCTTTATGCCGACTCCGAACGGCTTATGTTTTCAAGAAGCTTTTCATGGCAGTTTTTACTCTCTGAGGCTTGCCATTGTATGCAGAGAGGTGATGGCCGTAGAGAACAATTAATTCAATTGAAAAAACTTTTTGTGTCAGGTGGGAATTGAACCAGGGTTCTCTGGCGTATGGGCCACACACTCTAACCACTGCGCCACGGCCGCCTAACCTTGAAATTAGCAGATATAAAAAATACGTCCACCTTAGAATTTTGTCTTTTATCACATATCCAAAATTCATTAAAAGCGGAGAGTGACACGTGGAAACCGTTCCTTGTAAGTTTTTTTTTCTGTCCGACTTACGGTTTCGAAGTCACAACTGTTTGAATACATGCACGAATTGTATTTTTCAAGATATTTTGACATATTTTACAGTGTATAACTTAAAAAAGAAATTCTTTTCGCAAAAACAAAAATGTAGTTTAAGCTATTTTCACGAGCACATCTAACCTACAAAGTTTAAAAAAAATCGGAATTACAAAGGTCAGATTTTGCTCAAAAATACTCCAATTAATATGGAATCAATTAGAGTTAGAGTTAGATTTAGAGTTAGAGTTAGAGTTAGAGATAGAGTTAGAGTTAGAGTTAGAGTTAGAGTTAGAGTTAGAGTTAGAGCTAGAGTTAGTGTCAGAGTTAGAGTTAGAGTTAGAGTTAGAGTTAGAGTTAGAGTTAGAGTTAGATTTAGAGTTAGAGTTAGAGTTAGAGTTAGAGTTAGAGTTAGAGTTAGAGTTTGTTATAGTTAGAGTTAGAGTTAGAATTAAAGTTAGAATTAGAGTTGGAGTTAAAGTTAAAGTCAAAGATGGAAAAGTACATTTTCGTCATTGTTAGTTTCTGGTTATGTTTTTACATTAAAGGAGAAGAAAAAAACTTGAGAAGAGTTCTGCAATTTCTGCATTACAAAAAATTGTAACATCATTACATCACTTATAGTTTTTAATAAAAAAATTCGTTAACAAAAAATTCGGAAGTTTTTTTTTCTTCTCCTATTGAATTAGGGCCTTTTGAGATTGATCCTTTCTATATTAAGTTAGAAATGCCAAAATGTGGGTTACTCACTTAAACATATTGGTTCTTTAACGTTGGGTTCAGTCTATCATTTTTTTTTTTTTTTTTATTAATTGATATCAAAAGAGAATGTATTAAAATATCAACTTTTGTGTAACCATTCCTTAAATAGCCTTTTTCTGCCACTCTAGGATAGACACACTGTTGTATATTTATGTTTTGCAATTAATTTACCTATAATTCGACCTATAATTCCGAAGCTGTACGATATCGCAAAGTTGGCACGTCCCATTGCTTATATAAATCTAATTATATATTGTTTACATATATAGATGGGTAGTTTCGTAAAAATTTTTGCATACTTCGTTGTGATACACAGCAAATGTAGAATGAAATATCAAATTGACGCGACTCTTCATGTAAATGACTTTACTTCATTGAACGACGGTTAAATTATTTGTATATTGTTCATACAAAAGTACTAAAATCGTGATTAAGAAATGGGTGATGAAAAATACTTTACGACCTATTCTCATACCCATGGTAGAAGAATACAGGTAGATGCAGCGTTGATTGTGCTCTCTTCTTCGTTACTGCCGATATTGTCAATGGCGCCCCCTGCTTGAAGTTAATATTTTATTTAATTAATTTTCCATGTTGTGTGCCTTGAAGCTACTTTTTATTGCTTAAATATCAATAAAAACACGAAAAAGGCAATTTTTTTACAATTTTTAATTAAATAAACAAGACAGTTTCAACTATTTAATTTCGTATACATTTTGACAACTCTTGCTTTCTCACATCTTTCTCATAGCTTTGATATTTTATATGAGTTGTCAACTTTGTGTTGACATTCGCGGCAGTACGCTCTCGTCTAGCGAATTTACATGTATTTATTCTACCATGCTCACACCTAAAAAAAAAAAACGAAATGGCCATCTCAGCCCCAAGGTTGATTTATAAGGTTGTCGCAAGGGAGAGAGCGAGTACCCATAATTGTCAAATCGAAGTTGACAGCTCATAGAAAATCTGTAAGTACTCTCTTTTATCATCTGTTTTTCTTTCGTAGTCATTCGCAAAATTGGCTGGTTTTGACAATTATGGGTACTGAGAAGAGAGTGCGATCAGCCCTGCGACAACCTTATAAATCAACCTTGCTCAGCCCTTGAAAGGACTTTGACTGAGCTCTTATGATCAATTGTGTTGTGTGTGATGTGAAATGTTTGCACACAAATGATCGAGAACTGGACCTACATGTTTTACGCCCACTCCGAACGGCTTATGTTCTCAAGAAGTTTTTCATGGCCGTTTTTACTCTCTGAGGTTTGCCATTGTCAGCAGAGAGGCGACGGCCGAACAGAAAAATTAATTCAATTAAAAAAATTTCCTGTGTCAGATGGAGGATTCGAACCTGGGTTCTCTGGCGTAAGAGTCACACACTCTACCCACTACGCCACGGCCGCCACCAAATCATACCGACCAAATATAAAAGAAAAAAAATTAATTAAAATCAAACAACACCGTGACACGAGATTTTTTATATATTAGAGATGTGTCATCATGAAGACATTTCAATATTTCAAAATTCATATATTGGAATTATTGATAAAATACGCAGCGATTAAATAAAAAAAATGTCAAAAAACTTGGTAGATGTACCATAACTGTGGTAAAGTGGCAACATTGATCATTCAACTACTTCTAGGTAGTTTTAAAGGCAAGCGATCACTTCCCTCCCATCTTATTTAATGTTAAATGTCAGGTCTTTTTTTTAGGAAATTCGTGTTACAATCAGCACCAGGCTGTCATTACCTGATAGTTGATTCTTCTTTTAAATAATTAAATAAAACTATTTTTTAATGTTTTATTTCAGTTTTTATTCGATTCAACTTTTATTTAATTGATATATGTTTAAAGTATTTTATTTTTTATTTATTTTTATTTCTAACAATTTATAGTTTTATATAAAAAAACATCAGTTCAAATAAGACTTAAATATATAAATAAGTTAAAACTTTTAGTTTGGCAAACATTTCGTGCAAACAGCAAAAAATTAAAAATAAATATGCAATACATAAGATGAAACATAAAATTAAGCGTTTGACTGAAACGATTTAAGTACTGGCCAATTAATCATAAATGAGGATAAGCTTATTAATTAAAGTATTCTTTTAAGACTTAGTTGCCGTTATGACACGCTATGACACAAAGTTATACCGGAAATAACTAGCATTCATACAACAGTGTATTCATATAAATAGAGAAAAAAAAAACAATCTAAGCGAATACGCAATCAACATCACATAACAAACTGTATAGAAAACAATAAATTTTGAAATATTTACAGTTGTTTTAGGATAGTGATATTGAAAGCTACCAATAGTATCTGGCTTACTAGAACCGGACAGTTAAAGTGTAGATTTTAAGTATAAGGTTTAAACTCTTAAGTGAAAAAAATAAAAGGTATTCGTCGGCAAGTTCCGCGGAGTGCGTGGAAAACAGACAACAGGAACAATATAATTGTTTAATAACTAGAACATCATATAAACTAAGACACATAATTTTATATATAGTAAATTGGTATAGGTCATTAAACTAGGTTCATTCAATTCTCTTAAATTTGTATAAATTTTTTTTTTTTTCTTTTCTATAAAACGTTGTAACTTATTATCGGCCGGCATTTTTCTAAGCAATTATCTATCTAACTATGAAATATGGATAGTTTTGGATTTGGAGCAGTTTCAGTTTTGATGTGAATTTTGCGACTAGGCACTCGAGCAGCCTACTTATCTTCTTTCTGAAAGTAGAGAGAGAGAGAGAAACAAGTTACTGTTTAGTATCAAGAATTGCAGAGATTGACTGAGAATTAAACAAAAAGATTTAATGGTGGATACTTACAAGTACTGGATAGATGAAGGTATCCACAGAATCTTTGCCCATAGAATTGCGAGCTATGCACCTATAGACGCCCATGTCCTCCCATTTGATATCCGATATGAGAAGATCGCCGGAAGGCAACAACTTAAAACGGTGGTTTTGTTCGATCAGCTTACCATCACCATTCATCCAGAACACCTCGGCACGTGGACGAGCATGAACTTTGCATGGTAACATGATGTTTGAGCCGACCAAGTCCAGATGAACTTTTTCGTTGTAGACGATTCTCGGCTTGTGGGGTCCCATGAATGGCTTCTCGCGTACTTGCATCAGATCTTTAAGGTCAGAAGCTGGATACACAATAGTTGAGGCAAACACTGTCTTAGAGCCAGTGCGTCCAACGCAAGTGTAGGTGCGTGGCTCACTCAGCAGATGATCGACAATGTGCACAGATCGTACGCGCACAAGTGCGCTAAAACTGGACTCCGATATTATATTAGATTCCAGTGTATCAATCTGAAGAAGGTGAAAGGGAAATTTGTAAGCAATGGTTTATATAAAGGTGAACAAGGAAGAGCTTACTTCTGACAGGGTCGGATGTCCTTCAACCCATTGTATAGTAGGCACCTGCGATCCCATGACTTCGCATGCGATTTCAATTGGTGCCCCCAGTGTCTGGAGGACCTTTGATGGAGGCGCCTTCGTAAGTTTAATCCAATCCTTATCGAGCAGTGATCGCCGGGGCTCGCCTTTGGTGTTTTCGATGGAGTTATCCACATCAACATCTATGGAACGTCCCTGCGCTCCTATGGTGCCAAAAACAAGCAGTGTTAAAACTAACACGTGTAGATTCATTTTCTGCAATGCAAAAAGTTAAGAGTAGACATTAGATTTGTGCCATTTGAAAAAGCAATTCGGAAGAATAGAGGAGTAAATATAGCTGTACTCAGGTCAATAAACTGCTTAAAATTAGGCACCAGCTTAGAGGCGCAATAGTTTAAATTGAATAAGCATAGAATATCAGATTCTTTTTTGTTTCGTTCGTTTGAATTCTAGCTCAAAAATAGTATTGTCACATGATAAGCTGCGTATTTCACAATTGATAGGCACATTAAAGCGCCTACGTGATATACCAACAAATTTCGTAACCTATACATTGACTAGAAATGCCAGTTCACAGACTTGAGAAACAATAAGTTATCCAAAGCGGCATGGTGACAAATTTAACAGAAGCAGAACACTTTTTTATTTAATTATTTTCATTCATCTTACTGCGGCGAAGGCAAGATTTCGAATTTATGCGAATCTAGCAGCGAGCGACGTTAGCCAGAGTGCTGATAAATCTTATTAATAGCAGATGAACATACAGATAGACGTTCATGGTTGCGTTTAGCGCGCTCATTCATTAATGCGGCCACTTAATGTTTAACTAATTCTCGCTAGTGCAGATTTCACGATAGCTAGTTTCCATGCCAAATTTTTCCATTGATGATTGGGTGGAGGGAGGGGGAACTTTTTTATCGTGACTCAAAAGAGCCAGACGCTATTATATCATGCGGACGCGACTCACAGTAAGATGAAAGATACCATAAGTGCAGATTAATTCAGAGGAGCTAAGCATCGAGACAAATATAGATTTTTGGCATCGCTGATCATGAATCTGGGGTCAGAAGTTAAAATTAAAATTACGCACCCTGTATATGAGAATAACCACTTCCATAAAACCAATCCAAGTTTGCTTAAATTTTGTACAAAGAAGTAAAGGGAGTTAACGATCATGACTTAAGACTAAAAATGTAAAATTTTGAGAAGTTTTGAGATCGCTGAAATAATTTAAAAGCCAACATTTTTGAATTATCGATATTTTCGACTCGAGATGTAGTCAGGGTAAGATGACTCAGGGATTTTTTTTTTTGTTTTATTGTATCACTGGTTATGACTAAAAAACCAAAAAATTATAAATTTTAAATGTTGGATTCAATATGGTGAGCTTGAAAGAATATAGAATATGAAGGGGATACCCTTGGAATTAATATCTTGTCAAAGAAATTTTAAAATAATCGATGATTCGGAATATTCTGTTGTAAGGATTTTTCATATTTTCAACTGGAGTTTTATTACGGTTACTATTGAAAGTCTAAATTTATTTTCTAATTTGTTGTAAGCTCGTTAGAAGTTGACGTTTTTATTATATTGAACAGTTCTCGACAAGTTTTTCATTTAATATGAATAGGAACTATATACCTGAAGGAACTGGAATATATTATGTATATTATTTCGGAAAAATTCGGATTTCCAAATCTTTTACAATATTTTCAAATTTTGCGCTCGAGAGACGCTTCTATAGCGTCCTTATGTTCAATACGAAGTGTAATATTTCATATATCACTATTTTTAAAAATTTTAAAAATGGTTTCCTGAAATGTATTATATTATATCAGCATATTTATTTTTTAATTTATTTTTTTTTAAGACATACTATGAAATATAAATATCTTAAAAAAATACAATTTATAAATATATTCAAACAGATGAAGCTTTGAAACCGTTAGTCGAATAAAAAAAGCACATCGAAAATATGGAATTTGAGTTATAAATACAGGAAATTTTTTGGAGGCATTTTTTAAAAAATTTGTTAAAAATAGCATTATCGTTGGAGGTCCAACCTAAAGTTTTGTGTAAGCCTTTAGAATTGATATCTTAACACGACAATATATTAAAAAGGTAATAAATTTTCTGTGCCGACCATAAAAAATGTGACCGAAAAATGCAGGTGAAAAAACATATATTTTCATAAAATTATTACAAAAAAATTACACCTTTGAAAAGACCCATTTAAAGTATTTAAAACATATCTAATTTTTTTTTCTGTGCGTCTTATGGTTTCAAAGATACAGCATTTAAATACATACACAAATTGTATTTTTTTTCGTTTTTTTAATATTTTTGACAGCGTATGACTTAAAAATAAGAATTCCGAAAAGACAACGCACAGTTTAAGTCATTTTTATGAGCACTTCTAACCTACAAAATATCAGAAAAAAATCGGAAACAAAAAGGTCAGATTTTGCTCAAAATTTGTCGAATTAATATAAAATCATCAATATTCTGTTTTGTAAAACGTAGAAATAAATAATCTAAAATTTTTTTATTGGTATGCATTTGTTTGGTTATAAAATCATTTTAAAGAACTTATAAAACATTCACTTAATATAACCAAAATCGTAACGAGTTGTTACTTCACCCAAGTGGACGTCTTACGTCTTAAAACGTAATTGGTTAGTTTTGGTACATTACTTCCTAATTCTAAGGAAGTGGTACATCAGTCAATTTTGTTAACCACACATAAGAACAAAACAACAACTTTTTAAAAACCAATATTTTAACAAAGCAGAGTGTTTTAAGAACGCTCAGATCGGCCTTGTTCAAGTACATAGTAGTGAAACGAGGAATTTTCAGTATAAAATTTTTTTTATACTTTGTCATTCCGTTTGTAACGCCAGGAAGGAGGCGTGGCAGGTATAGAAAAATATATACATTTTTGATCAGCATCATCTCCTGAGTCGATTTCCGTTTGTCCGTCTGTCTGTCGACACGATTACAGCCACACAAATTAAAATCCACAAAAACTAAAGAAATGCCTTGAAATTTTGCATGTAAGCTTTGCTTTTCAGTCTTAATCTGGGCTATGAAATTTGGAAAAATCGGATGAAAACCACGCCTACCTCCCATACAAAGTGGCTTTATTTTAGAAGTAAAATCTCTTAAAAATCTGCTCAAATTAAAGAAATGTCTTGAAATTTTGAATATAGGCTTTGATATATAATATAGACCATCTCTATGATATTTGGCAAAATCTAATGAAAACCACGCCTACCTCCCATACAAATTGGCTTTATTTTAAACGTAAAATCTCTTCAAAATCTGCAAAAATTAAAGAAATGTTTTAAAATTTGCACATAAGCTTTGATATTTAATATAAACCATCTCTATGATATATGGCAAAATCGGATGAAAACCACGCCTACTTCCCATACAAAGTGGCTTTATTTCAAACGTAAAATCTCTTAAAAATCCACAAAAACTTATGAAATGTCTTGAAATTTTGCACATTAGCTTTGATATATAATATGAACCATTTCTATGATATATGGCGAAATCGGATCAAAACCACACCTACCTCCTATACAAAGTGACGTCATCAAAATAGGAAAACTTTCGTTAATATATAAAACTGAATGTCATCGTGTATGTCGTGGCTAAAGACTTCGGATATACTTCAAAATGGCCGCGGGGGAGTATTTTAGCTTCGGTACCCTGCCGAAGCTCCATCCTTACTAGTTTTTTTTTTTTTGAGTATCGAACTTTTTTTCATAAATCACTTCAAATATATCTCAAGAATGTGTAAAAATATAATAGAATGTTTTCAAAATTCCTCCTCTAACTATACTTTTAAGCCGGTCTTGCGCTCGCCGTCAAGCGTGTTTTTTTCTAAAATTGAAAAGATGGCTTTATTATTCTCGCACCCCTCTCCTAGCTCTTTCAAATAGTTTATATCAGGAACCGAAAATAACTAGTATTTTCTCCCGTTGATCTCAAAAACACCAGGTTTGCCTTTTATATTTTTAAAATTATTATAAAAAGCACAATATAACTAACATATTACTTTCTACTGTTTATTTTTTGTACAATAAATAACTATTATTTTCAGTTTGTTATATTTCGAAAACTATGGATGCCAGGTCAATGTAATTTGGTATGTGTTTGCTTGGCAATAAGATCTATATATTTAGAAAATGTCTCATGATTACGACACGCAATGATAATGAAATTTTGCATGTATGAGCTTAGCATGAAATTTTACATTTAAAATAAAGACACTTTGTATGAGAAGTAGGCGTGGTTTTCATCTGATTTTTCCAAATTTCATAGCCAGGATTTATTTTTCAATTGAAGATCAAGGCTTACGTGCGAAATTTCAAGGCATTTCTTTAATTTTTGCAGATTTTAAAGACATTTTACGGTTAAAATAAAGTTACTTTGTATGGGAGGTAGGCGTGGTTTTCATCTGATTTGGCCCATTTTTGTACTTGATCTTTCTTATATAAAAATAAACTTATGTTTTGAATTTCATCGCGATAGCTTTAAAATTACGGCTGTAATCATGTCGACAGATGCACAGACGGACACAAAATCAACTCAGGAGGTGATGCTGATCAAAAATATATATATTTTTCTATACCTGCCACGCCTCCTTCTTGGCGTTACAAATAGAATGACAAAGTTAATATACCCCTTACGCAGTACGCGTTGGGGTATAAATATTCAGGATATGAACACTTATAGTTGTATTATTTTTCGTTGCTTTATTCGCTACCTTCCATACAAAAAACACAACAACTGTCGAAAATAGTTTATATCGGCCGTGGCTGGACTCCTAGAAGTGTCAAATTTTTGAGTTAATTCTATATTTTTTGCCCCTCAACATTTTTCCCCAACACACCTACCCCCTATCTGCCACACTACTTAAGGTCCCTATGCAAAAAACACAAAACCTGTTGAAAATAGTTTATATCGGTCGTAGCTGACCTCCTAGAAGGGTCAAACAATAAATTGAATCTTTTATGTTCACCTACCCACTATCCACCACCCTTCTTTGGGTCGCCATACAAAAAACACAAAAACTGTCGAAAATAGTTTATATCGACCGCAGCTGGACTCCTAGAGGAGTCAAATATATCAGCTGGTTCTACTATTTTTTGCCCCTCAATATTTCTCCCGAACACAGCTACCTCCTTTCTGCCACCCTTGTTTGGGTCCCCATACAAAAAACATCTATTTTCTACGAACGAACGAATAATAAGAATATTCTCTAAATATTCAGGGTATGAACACTGATAGTTTTGTTATTTTTTATTGCTATATTTGCTACCTACTGGTGTTTGTAAAGCATCGTGCTCTTATTCTCTTCGTTTTTTATATCTGAATAAAACAAAGAGAGTATATATTCAGATAGGCGAAAAAGGGCGAAATGCAGGGCTCCATTGCAAGCCATCAGTTTACTTTCAACTACTTCCGCTCACCTACTTTCTCATATCAAAACAAGCACTTCAGTGAAGAAAGGTTTTGATATACAAACAATTACTGCACGAAGAGACAGTAGAACATGCGAGCAATAGAAGAGTAAAACAAAACTGAAGTAGAACCAACTGCACTTTCATTTTTTTTTATCATTTTTTATCATTTGTTTTTTTTTTTGTCATGTTAATATATGTTATAATGAGCACATTAACGATTCGAGCGTTCCTTCGGTAAAAGTTTTGTTTTATTACGTTTCATTCATAGATTCCTACCAAAAAAGTCTTAAAACACTTTAACACAAATAAAATTATTACAAACCAAACAAAGTTTACAACTTAACTTACATTTAAATTATAGATTTCGTCGAAAAATACTTATTTTAACTTACAGATTTAACTAAGATTGCTACTAGCTGATCGACACTAAAGCAAGCACTTGCTATGCTTGCTATGATTTACTGTGAATTGACTATAGTGTCGCTTTATGTTTTGATATTCTGCTCTGCATCATAACATAAGCACTGTCTGTTACTGTAGTGAAAAGCATTTCAACTGATGAAGTGTTTGTTTCGTTGCTGAGCTGTAACATAGAACTAGTGTATGCGATGTCAACGCTATAGTGAAATGCAGTGCACTGAAGTACTATATAGTTGTGAAGAGTCGCAAATAGAATGTTTTGTGCAGCTTTTTAGTCTTACTCTTTCTACTTAACATTTCCGCAAAAATACTTGACCGATTCTTATTGCCTAGTTCTTTTTATTATGAGTTTCTCTAAACTAAAAAAATTAAAAATTAATTTAATCATTAAAAGTACCGAAAAACTTGTTTTGTAACTTAAACGCATTTTTCTCCAAACAGGTTTTTTGAAATCGGTGTGCAAGATTCCATAACAACTATTATACCAATTTAATTCAAAATTGCTGAGTAATTAAAAAAAATTTATTTTTGAGGGGCTGACTTCGAGTTATTTTTTTAAAGTCCTCAACAAATTATTGTAGCTACTTTTGTCCTAAAATCTTAGGTCTTTTGTCGAATTTTAACTTTGCGTAGCCGCCATTTTGATTCTAAATAATTTTTTTTAAAAACTCTTAGTTAGCCCCTCACATTAGGCTTAAACTCTCACCAAATTTTTTTTTTCAGATAAGCCAAACTCGAGATATCCGGCACACCGTTTTTTTCTATTTCTTTTTTAATGCTTCATTTATGCACGTGTGACGGGGAAATGACGTCACGAAAAAACAATTTTTTTTTTAATTTTAATACTTATGTAAAACAATAAAAAATATTTACTCAAATATCTCTAACCGTTTTTTCACGATCCTTCCTAAACCGTTTTTTCACAATTGCCCAAAAATTCTACTTGTCCAACGGCAGATGTTAAGAGTCTATTCTCTAGGAAAATAAACCGGACTCATTTTGGAAATAGTTACGTTAATACCGATACACTAAGGGCCTTCAAGTCGCTTCGTAGGCTCATATTTTGTAAGAACTTACTCAACATCAATATTATATAATGTGAACATTGAGATACGAATATTTTAAATCCATACACATCAAATTCAATGCTTATGAATTTTTCAGATGCAAATAAATGTATAAAGCAATATATTTTTCTTTAATAATTTTTAGATAGCAAAAAAATACACAAAAGTTTCTCAAAGTTTGTAAATGTCAATTTCATATATGAAGAACACGAATAGCGAAATACGCAAACTAATTTCTACACTTTTTAATGTTAATATAAAATTTTCATATTATTTTTTTAATTCACGTATAAAAAACCTAATTTTCATGCAATCTTTTTTTTATGTTATGAGGATCATTTTTATTTTACTTTCACTTTGAAATGCTCAAAAAATTTGTAAGTTCAACAAAACTTACTAACTAACTTACTTAACTAACAAGAAGGCAAAATTTATTTTGATTTTTGATAAGTGACGTAGAATTGTATCTTTTTTCACGGGATACTTTGATTCTGACTACCCTTTAATTTAAATTTTTGATATAGAATCCCCTCTTCGTTTATTTCGTCCCAATGTGCAACGATGGAAATGGTAGAATTCACGTCTAGTTCTTAATGATGATTAAGTACTGTTGAAGTGTCAAATCATTATTTCTTTTGTTTGCTGGTTGTTAAGAGTATTATCAATAACTTAATATACGTAATATATTGAATATGTGGTAATTCGATAATTTAGTATAAGGCAATTCAACCACAGCAACGTGTTATGGTTAACTTATCGCGAAGCTCTATCCAGGGAATGACCAGTCTTCCACTTATTTGGTCATTCAATGGGTGGCGCCAATGTAGTGCACATTGCACACATGGATCTTATGCCTGCGCACGTGCAACTGCAGTTGTGCATGGATATAGTGCAGAAATGTTTCTTTCATATTAAAAATTTGATTAAAATTCTCTTCCACATAAAACATTAATTTCATAAATATTGTTTTGCTTAATCTAGTGATCATTTCTGTGAGCGGTGTGAAAATTCGCTACCACCACCGGGTCGATTACATCATGATATATATCATGATGTAAATGGTAAGAACGATAGACACTGTTCGCAGATAGACAGACAGACAAACAGACATTTGGCAACTACATCGACACAGTCTTTTGCTGCCTTGGCAAAGGTTCAACGGCGCGAAATGTGACGTATTTTATACATAAATGCATTAGACATATTTATTATGTACACATATATGTGCGTATGTGTGTTTGCGGAATATTTAAAAGTTTTTACCATTTGTTATGAGTCCCTATTATCACAATGATCAGCTAATATTTGTATATAATAAAATTTTAATATAAAAAAAACAATGCCACTCGAGCTTCTATTTGAATCCATTACTATAAATGCAATATCTGCTCCGAAATTGTTTAATTATTGCATCAGTCGGTTTTTTTTTTTTTGCTAACGCCGCCATTTCCAAAGTTTACATTTGCTTATGAATTCCTACAGAAAAAAAAAAGAAAGAAATCATCAGCATTTGAGTCTCACGATCATACCGTACTGATCGCTCCGATCACTAATGAATTGTTCAAATAAATGCTGATTTAACAATATATTTTTTCTGACAAAAGATTAAGTCAAGTGCTATAAAATATTATCACTTTATAGGCGGACGGACATACATAGTATATATTTTATATAGAAGGCTATTTTATAGTAGAATAGAACTTGACGGTACTTACAATAAAAGTTTTTCTTTCTTCTTCTTCTTCTTTTTTGCTTGGTAATGCTTAGATAGATTGTGGGAAAAAAGTAAATAGAGTCGTTGTGATTGCCGCTACTGGATTGTCTCTGCTTTCGGAAGCAAAGTGTTAACTGTTCTTCTTAGTATTATTAACTGTTATGTTATGAATGAATATATATGCTCTATATTGTGCTGAGTCCTCGATTGTATGCTCTGATTGAATTTTAACAGCAGATAACTTAACACTGACATAGGTCCCCGGAAGATCTCCGTTTTGGAAAAGTTACTACTCAGTGAGGGCGGAATCTTGAACTTTTTTAAGATTTTCACGCTTGGATCGAGCGTTGTATTGGCACGGGTTGTTACTGGGCTGCAATCTTATACAATTTATACAACTTGATAACAAGATGGAATCAAGAAAAAAGCACTGATTTTTGAGCTGGGAGTGTAGTTAAACATTCGCGAATTTAGATGGTTATCGAAGAACGATGAAAACTATTTCACACTTTTTACCTTAATTGGCTTTTCTTAATTTTCTTGAGTGTTCAATGTTTCTCTAATTAAGGCTTAAACAGTTCGTATTGGTTGCGTTAGTTAGCCACACGTCAATAGACACTACAAGATATGCACACGATACTTTAGAAAGTAAGACGTTAATATCACTTGATGAAAATTAGTAGCTGATATAATAAACCCTTCGAGTAGATCAGGCACGAGTGCGAACAGAACGAAGAAAACACTTTCTGGTTAACTCAAAATAGTTGTGCTTAACAGTCAAAAACTGTAACAGAACTGATCGAATTGGCTACCTTCGGTTCCATTTATACACGAAACACAATCTTTTTCTCCCTGGCTTCCTCTCTTTTGTGCTCGAGCTCACTGTTTGGCTTCGGTTCGATCGTGTTGTCTTTAGCTTATCGTTTCTAACAGCAATAAAGATCTACCCAGTTGGAAAAATACTCAGCGCTGAAGTAATAAGCAATGGAATAACATGGAAATGTTGCATGACTAGAAGTTCTGGTTAAGTTGGAAAATTTCAATGTTTTTTCTAGAGTGGTACTGGTTCTAGTTATAGTTTATTTAGTGTCACGTGACTTTGTACATGTATTTCTCTAATAGCCTCTAATGCAGTATATGCCATGAACGAGTGTCGACATACAATGCTTTGTGTTTAATTAACATATCACGTTGTCTTTTTTAAATGGGAACTGCTTGTTGCCAAGTGAAAATGCCAAATTGCACCACACCATCTCAGACTCAACGCACGATCGACTTGGAGTTGCAATAGAGGCTCGTTTAAACAATAATTAGAGATAACTGAACAGAAATGCGTTAAAATATTCATTAATTCTAATTAAAACCTAAGAGTTAATGAAGCAAGTTAAATAAATGTAAGCAGTTTGGGCTTTTACGCCACACTTCTAAGTGAATGAAAATGAAGGAGCGGTAAACCGAACTATTGTGGCAGATCTCCAAATGATCACAATTCCACAGTCTATTGCAAGTGACAGTTGGTTTAGTGAGTATTGCAGTACATCACGATATTATTTTAACGAAACCAACCGCACATATCTCATTCGGTATAAATATGTATAGACGTGTGTATGTTAGTTTGTTAGCCGCCAAGTGATCGTGCCAAGTGTGGGCCCGGCAGACAGCCTGGCTGCATGAAACTCAAACAATCAAAGCATCATTCTTAGACACTTGGAACGGGCGATAATACATACAGTAAATGATGACTGCAGTGGTGACAGCAAGTGGCACGAAGGTTGCCGTGATCAGTCGAAACAATTCAGTACAACTCAGTAGATTGGCAATTAATTAAGTATTATTTGTTGCCATAACTGCTGACATTTATTGAGAATTTAATCAGCTCGCATGTAGATACGAATACTCACCCGTTTCCTTACTGTAGAAAAAAGGCATATTAAGTAAGAGCTTTAATTTCTAGCTCATTACTTCAAGCACAGCATTAAAAATTCTATTGGTTTGTGCTGTTTCACCAGTATTGCGATCAGCAGATACAATATGACATGTTTTTTATATCTTAATCATGCAGATACGTTCTGTAGATACGGTGATACGGTGATTCAGCATATTAAGTCATACGAAACCGTTTGAGTCGCATGAAACGCTTTCGAAACCGTGAAATCACCTCTATTCTGAAGTTGTAGATCATGTTGAAGATCGGCTGGTGTCATTTAAAACACTTGCTTTAAATAGGTATTATTCTCCACTTTCATATAGAACCTGACAGTTTATAAGAAACTGGTTTACAAATTGTTGAATTGTTAAATTGAATTCAAAGTATGAGAACGAATAACTTTGTTTATAGCAGACCGATAGTCTTCAAATTTATGCAGAAAATTCAAATTCAAAATTTGACTATATTATGTTGAGATCGTACCTCATTTCGGTAAGGACTTAATGTGAGATTTGCTTAGAATTGGTTTGTCGTAAGCAGCGATTTCACACTTTTTTTAACTTACCTCTGAAACATACGACATCGTTTTTTTGAAAACCTATGGAGTAACTCAACTTATTAACATATCAAAAACAAAATTATAATGAACTTACAATATATTAAAGTTTGCAAAATAGTTGTAGGGTTAAGCCCGATTCACTGTCCCATTTTGAGAGTGTGCGTTTTAGATGCCAGTATCTTAAATATTATTTTTTTTTTGTGGAAAATTTTGTGTGTTGTTTGTTATATTAAATAAATAAATGTGGTCAATGATTGTAAGGAAAAACTGTTGATATTTTGAAAACCTCCGTACTATTTGTTGAATATCGTCCTATTTTTAATTTTTTTACGACTGTCGTATCAACACTGATACTTTGGTATAATGAGCAGTCCGTAGTCGAGAAAAGTGGGAGGGATTAGACAATGCGGCGTGTCACTTTAATTTTAATACTTTACATAAGCAGTAAATATCCACAGCATGGTAATTTTTTTTTTTTGCATAGGGGTGGATAGGGTGTGTTCCAATCAGGGTGTGGTACGATATATCGAAAAATGTAGAATGTAGAAATGTAGAAACCAAAAATGACGAAAAAAACGTTGGAAACAGTTACAGTTGATTATGACTTTAATAAATTATTTTAAAGTGGTGTTTTGTAATCTAGATTCACATTCGTTACATAAACTGCAAGATGCGTTTAAATATTCCCCGAATTCCTCACTTTAAATATTTAAACTCCCCAAGACTTTTTTTCGTAAGCACCATTAGATTGTGGAACTCCTTGCCGAGGTATCTTAAATCTATTTCAAATGTACAAAACTTCAAGCAATTAATATCTGCACATTTTTCTTAAATTCTCGTTTCTCTTTTACTTTCTCTCTTTCTTACATTTAAACTTTTTTTTTTTATTACTTTACTTAATTCGTGTTGATTTTATTAGTTTAGTTAAATTAATTTTAGAATTTAACTGAAGTACTTTTAAATATAATTTTAATAACTGTTTGTTTTTTTCTCATTATGATTTTATGCTTGTTCGAGATGTATAATATACTATTTTATTGTACGCACAAGAATAACTATTTCTTATGTACTAATATATGAATAAATAAATAATTTCATTTAAATTTAATTTAAAACAAAAAAGCATATTTGAAAAAACATTTAAAAAAAAAATTTAGAAATTGAAAAAGTCGAAAATATATGTGCTACTTGCAGTCTATGGCCTTATTTCGTAAAAAGTACGCAATCAGACAAAAAAACCCCCCAAGTGAGGTGGTTGTGTCCGCTTAACAAAATGAGGCCATTAATATCTGCTGTAATTTAAACTGAATTGGATCTTTATCTTATGTATATAACCAGCAGCGAAACTTATAAAGCACATCGTTTAACTTCAAGTTCCATTGTTTTATTTGAAATGTACCATTTCCGATCTTTTTATTTTTTCGACATTTTCGATTTCGATCAAAAATGTCTTCGGCGTAATGAGGATTTTAATATTTCGATATTTTAGGTTTCGACATTTTTTTCGATCGTACGACTCCCTTTCAATCAATATGCAAAAAGTGAGTGGGACTAGACAATGGACGTGGATATTTTTTGGAAAACTATATTATAGGGATGTCAGGGGCAAAAATGCATCAATGTATTTCTTTGATTCGATTCCCATAGGAATTTTCAGATATTATTTCACAGCAAAATATGTTATTAGTAAAATTGTACAAAATTATAAATCCATTATTATAACTGAGCTGATTCTGTTTCTAACGGACTGTTGAATCAGGTAAAAAACTTTTTCTTAAAAACCATAGAAATCATAAAAATTTTTATATTTAAGTCATCAAATATTCTCCCTTGATATTTTATTTTTTTAGAATAACTCTAGATTATGTTCCCTTCTGTTTGCCATTTAATTTTTAAAGTCTTTTTTATAACAATTCGCGTTGTTTTCGCTTCTTTCAAAAAACCACCAAACCACACTTTTTAGAAACATTTCCGTTTCTTGGTCAAACTCACTTCCTTAGTTTTGCACAATTGAAAAACTGAAATGGCTCAATGTACTAGAGTGCACTCAATGTATCGAGTGGAAATTTTCGATACATCGAAGCAAAACATCGATATTTTCGATGCATCGTTGTTCTTCCGACATCCCTACAATATTTTAAAAATAGCAGCATTTGCCATGTTTTTCCCATTTACTTAGTACAATAACTTTTTAATACGGTCATGCCAGAATGAGAAAAAAGCACATAGAGGTAAACATAGGCTTTTTACTTGACCGACTTAGACGATATAGGCAGATTCGGCTGAAATTGCATCCCAAACAATTTGTTATGTCATTCCTATAAATGTTAATATTGACTTAAACATATTTAGAGAGAAGAGACTTAAAAACTATATTTTTAAAATCTATATATTTACTAGATGGAATACCCGGTGAAGCCCGGGGTGGTGTAGTATTTAGGGTGTATATAATGTATAAAAAAAAGGTGCCCCACCGCCCACTTTTCTAGACCTTAATCTGCTCATTATACCAAAGAATATATATGCACAATTTGGTTGAAGTCGAACAAATGGTGTAGGAGGAGTTTGATCCGAATTAAATTGACACACCCCCTCCAAAACTGCTCATTATACCAAAGAATATATGTCCAAAATTTGGTTGAAGTCGGACAAACTGTGGAGGAGCTGTTGGGGTACATACAAACATGATTATATTCAGATGGGCGGAAAAAGTAGGCGTGGCAACATATATATATATAGTGACCGCCACTTGGTCACATAGCACCTATTCACCAGGTATAACTATCAAAACATGTACAACTCAGGAATTATAACGATTTTTGAAAAGTGGACGTAGTTATAGTTCGACCACGCCCATTTTTATATACATTGAAGAATAAAAGTCTACATACAGCATCGAATTTTTGATCTCTGCAAATCTAAATGGAAACTTAAGCATGCAATTGAGTAGAAATAACTATTAAGTAACAAAATAAAAGAACAAAAACTTTGTTCTTTATCAACACAGCAAGAAATTTACAATAAAACGACAAAAGCTTACATGCAGGACATTGTGCTTTATTTTTAAAGCAAATTCTACAAATTTTGCAAGTTTTGCTTCTCATCAGAATGCGGATTGCTTACTATCATTAATTTGTGTGTAAAGATTTATTTTAAATGGTAGCGCTCACATGATTGGTCCCCGAAACGAAAGTTAACTATCATGCAAATATGTAAAAATTTCATCAAGAATCCTTCAACAAAATTGCGAAATAAGTATTATTTAGTCAACCCAGAGCAAAGACTATTAAAAAATCTTAAACCGACTTAAAATTCATCACAATCAAACAGTGCTACGGCCGGCCAAAAAACCTTTCATGAAAAAATTGGTCAAAACTCCGGCAATCAATGATTCAAAACCAGTGAATCACTTCGGCATACTTTCTAGTAAGTACTTACGTTGATTTCAAAAATGTGCAACAATGCGCTTAACATTAGGGATTTTTTAAATCCATTTTTTTTATCCATTTTTGTTTTAGTTAGATTACGAAATTGATTTAAAAATTCTTGTGTATTTTTAAAGAAGTATTTAGTTTTCGAAAAAAAGCATTTTGTTTTTTGGTGATGTAATTTCATCGTAATAATAATATCCCTGAGGCACCAAAAAAAAGGTCTTTTTTACCGGGAGATTTGGAAAATCTGAGAAAAACCAAAACAAAACCTTTTAAAGTACACACTTAAGACTAGGGACTGACATCGAGCTCTTTCAAAAGTCTTAAGTTATAAAAAAACGGTGGCTCATGGAAATCAATATTGACAAAAATACTTTTAATTTGAGAGCAAAAGTAGGTGCATACGATTTTATAGACATTAAAACAAAAAAATATGTCAATCCCTGAAGAATAAGTTGCTTAAGGCCCACAAAAAATTTCAGGTCAATCGGCCCATTAGATTTTGAGCAATCCTGCACGCCGCTTTTTTTTCTGTGTGCTTATTATTACGATGAAATGACGTCACAAAACATAAAAAAAAATAATTTATTAAAAATTACACATCCTTAAACCCGTTTTTTCTTAATCCTATCATAAAACAAACCTAAATTTTTCACGAAAGATTTATATAAGTCCCCTTAAAACAATTTCACTTTTAAAATCGATATATCTGAGCAAAAATTACGATTCTGCGAATTTAAAAAGACACTCATAAAAAAACTGATTTCTGCTTTATTTGGAATCGATTTGAAAATTTGTTTTAACTTGATTCGCAAAAACTTAATTTTCTTACATTTGAGAGCATACTGCACTTCCAAGAGTTAACTTCCTTATTTTTGTGAGTCTCTTAAATGCATTCAGGAAAAGAGGAATAGTAAGAATTTATTCTTAGTTCATTTAAATGTTTGTTTAATTAAAATTATATTGAGAAAGTCCTTAATATATAAATTTTTTAAAATTTCTTAAATAAACGCACTTGTGAGAAAGTATGCCGAAGTGATTCACTAGTTTTAAACCAGTGATTCACTGTTATTATTTTAAATTTTTTCATGAAAGCTGCGAAATATCTTTGAGAAAGATTTTTTACCGACCGTAGCGCGGTTCGATTGTAATGGATTTTGAGTCGATTTTATTTTTTATGATATTCCTTATTCTTATTTATTCTAATAAGTTTTTGACTTCAAAAATAAACATCAATCATTGACCGTTACTTTTCCGATAAAAAATAAAAATCAATCAATGATCGTTATTTTTTCGATCAAAAATCAAAATCAGTCATTGATCTTTATATTTTCGATCAAAAATAAAAATCGATATTTTTTCGATCAAAAATAAAAATCAATCAGAAATAAAATGAATCATTTTTATATTATAATATTTTTTTAATATTTTTTTCGATTAGAAATAAAAATCAATCATTCATCGTTATTTTTTTGATCAAAGATAAAAATCAATCATTGATTGTTATTTTTCCAATCAAAAATAAAAATCAATCGTTGATCGATATCATAGCACATTGATCGAAACAATATCGCTTGACAACAATAACACACATCTAATCGCATTGGGTCATCTGTCATATGTATTTATAACTGCAGAATCAGTGACTTAGTTTAAAGGGGCATGATTAAAGTAACACCGGATAGTGTGGTACGGACTTTTTCAGCACTTCAATAATCACATTTTGCTCAAACAATTAATGGCTCCAAGCCAAAAATATTAATTAAGTACAGAAATTGATGTTCCTATCTTACAAAGCTATATTTCATGACACATAATGGCATCATGAATCATTGTTGTTCTTCCGTTTCTCTAAGAAAATTAGTTTAACCCATGTTAGAATAAATGAAGGTAGTCACACGGCTACAATAACTGTAAAAAAAAGCAAAAACAGTACTACGCGGAGACTCAATTGGACTCAGTTGGCCAAGTGACAGATAATTATTTGTATTGATTTTGACAATAATGGTAGCTGAGAAAGAGAGTACAATCAGCAACGATGCTACCATCTTTTCATTGTACCTGAGTTTAACCCATTCAAGCTTGCACATACATTGGCTCGTACGATTTTGATGCAGTTCTGAAATGTGTGCCCGGGGGACCATAGAAATTGATAGAAAAAATAAAAATAAATTTTACCAGAGCAGGTGTGAAAAAATACAAAACAATTTCTTTATATTTCTTTTATATCGAAAAAGTAGCGATCAAAAAATTATTTTTATTTTTGATCGAAAAAGTAACGATAAAAAATTTATTTTTATTTTTGATCGAAAAATATCGATCAAAGATTGATTTTTATTTTTAAATGAAAAAATACCGATCAAGATTGATTTTTATTTGTGATCGAAAAAAATACCGGTCAAGGATTTGTTATTTTTGATCGAAACGACTTTGACGATCGATTTTGAACGAGCAAAAAGTAATTGTTGTTATATGATTTATATTATAAAAATCATGGCACATAAAATCATGTCATGTCAAAATGAATTCTACGTAGGCTTCACGTGGCTATCTTTATATATAAAAATCAATTGCTGTGTGTTAGTCCCGCTGAAGCTCAAAAATGGCTTGACCGATTTGGATGACTTTTTTTTTATTCTGTTGATAATTGTTCAGGGATGATTTAAAAACAGGGAAATAATTGGAAAACTTTGGTGGAAAATTCTCCACCAAAATCCAAAATAGGCTTTTTTGTATGGGAATTTTGTATTTTAAATGGAAATTGTCACACATCTCCGACAGAGAGGTAAACTATCACTTAGGTCAGGTTGAAGATATATTTTGTTTTCCGTGCCTATTAAGACCGTTGAAAGAGTTTCACTATATGGAGTAAAACGTTTTTGAGTATATAAATCATTAAAACTCGAAAACAACTTAGTAAATGGTATAGTAATGATGAAAGGTATTAGATAATGTAGCGTGGTACCTCCCATAAAATCCAACGCCTCAAACGTGATATCTTGGCTGATATCTGACCGGTTTGCATAAAATTTTTAAAATAGGGGTTTTGGATATGGTGAGTTTTTAAAAACTATACATTTTGCTCTACTTTTAAATACCAGATGGCGCTGTAGTACAAACTGTGATGAAATACGCTAAAACCTCCTAAACCGCTAATCCGATTAGCATACAAATTTGTACATAGTAGTTTTAGGTTGCTGCAAGTATCACGGCGCTATTTCGTTTACATTACATTGAACATCAGAGGGCGCTGTAGTACAAATATTTTCAAAATACGCGAAAAACTCCTACAGCGTATGCATATAAGGATTTTCAGGAAGGCCGAGTCCTTTGGACATGTTCAACTTTATTTCAATGCATTTGACAACGCGTGCATTCTAAAGACTGCCAATCGAAGTACGAACAAACTAAAAAAGAAAAAAATGCACGAAGTGTCTTTACAAAAAAAAAAAAAAAATTCGTAATGAAAGGCAACTAAAACAAAAAATAAATCTATATTTTAGCATACGTAAGTAGTGGTAGGTGAAAATAGTTGATTCCCACATTTAATTTTGAAATCTGTACATTTAAATGGACTCGGAAGGTGGCGCTGCAATCGAGTTACAGAAAGAAAACTTTTTTCGAAATTACTCATTCGATTTGCAAGAAAATTTGAATATAGGGGTTTTCGGATGCGGTGAGTGTTGATGACTTATCTATTCTGTTCTATTTTAGAGACCAGAGGGCGCTGTAGTACAAATATTTTAAAAAAATCCTTCATTTGAATTGCATAAAAATTTGTTTATGGAGGTTTTCGGATACGCCGAGTACCAGAGGATGCTGCAGTACAAATCTCTTAAGGAATCGTGAAAAACTTCAGAACCGCTCAACACATTTTTCGGTCGTATAAAATCTTTCCAATTTTTTACGATAGAAACTCTAAATGAATCCTATATTTATGAATATCTTATTAAAGTAAATCAAGAGAGAAATTTTTGAGTTTGAAAATTTGTACCAAATAATTTTTAGTACAGTTTTCTGCGAAATAAAAAAATTCTAGTGGAACAAGGTTTTTTTTTGTTCGCCTCAATACTTTCAGAAAAACGAAAGTTGTTCTGAAAAACTCTAACAATGATAAGAAAAATAAATGAGAGAAAATTTTACAAATTCAAAAGTATACAATTTTTTCTTCATAAATTAACTCACCGCCAGTGTCGCTAGATTTTCATTTTAATAATAATAAAACCGGGTGAACAGGTGCTTTCCCAAGCACTATGCTAAAAGCGAGAATGTGCCGCCCACTTTAAAGCTTATCAGGCTTAAAGTTTATAGTTCTACGATGCTTTTAACATTTTAAACCTAACATCACATCAAACATAAAATTTAAATCTCAGACAATTTGACCCGTGAAGTTGATATCTAAGTGATAAGAAAATTAGTCCTAAAATTAGTCCTAAAACTAAAAATTTTATGACTGACAAATATATTTATGGTTGAGATGGGATAATTTCATGGTTGATCATAGGATGGTTGATGCATTGTTGAATCACGTGCACACTTTACACACCCTGAATTCTACATACCGCCGGGTGACGCTGGGTAATCCAGCTAGTATTGAAATAAATATTACAATAACTTTTTATATATGATCTTTTCATTTAAAAATAACGACTATTTTGGACCCCGTTTTTAAGGGTTTCAATGAAATAATTGTAAACTGGTATTCATTCCTCATACTTTTTTAGCCCTCTAGAGGGCTTTGAGCCCCAAAACCTCCTTGGCTACAGGTCTTTCTGTAATGTAGTCTTTACATTAAATGATGCTACAATGATATGCCAAATGAAAGTACTCATTGAGTAGGCGTGCAGAATTTTATTAGATTTCAGACTGATGATCTTCGACACAAAATAGGAACGAACATTTAAAGATAATTAATTTTTACTCCCTCTAAAAATACTAAAGTACTAGTGACCTAGTCTGGCGTTAAAACGCCAAAATAAAAAATATCTAGTGATAGGTAATTTCGGTATTATATTTAGGACTATTTGAACCTTTGAACCAAGGATTTCATAAAAAGTTTCTTTTTCTGTTGAATTGTTAAGTAGCCCAGTTATTACTTATCATAGCATTATTATAATAAATAAGGAAACAGGGGACGAACCTTCACATGGTAATGTGTCTGACTGCCTCAACCTGGCGAGGCCAGCATTATCCATGTCGAAATCGTCCCAAGTGGACTCAAACCCCCTCGTGATGTTCCCTGGGCAACGGCAAACTGGCATCCGTTAGTTTGACGGCCAATTTGAGCGGCGAGTCACCTGGCCTTAAATAGATTGTCCTTTGGGTTGAAACCCACCACTTAAAAAAAAATATAAAAAAAAGATTTTCAAAAATAAGCTTTTATTTAAAACAAAAACGTGAACTAAAAAGAAAAAATAAATTTCAGTGACATTTGTCATTTAAGTATATAGTAGGTATATTCTAGATTCAGGAGAACCTCTCTCTTGGTTGCCTATCATCATTATAAAAGCGTACGTAAATAGGTAAGTTCTAGGGACGTATATAAATTTAGAAATTTTCAAAGTGTAAAATATACAAGTTTACTACACAATATCAGTGGAATTGAATCTTTTAGTAGGCTTATTTGTATATAAACCGCGATCCATTATACAGGTTTACTGAACAATATCAGCGCCTTAAGCTTTTAAAATTTAAATGTATTTTACATTTTTAAAATTTCTAAATTTTTTAACCTTAACAGTACATTTTAACATTATTTATACCATTTACATTATTTATTGCATTGTATAGTTTATTATGATATAGCATTTTTATTGATTTAAAAAATAGGGTGTGCAAACATTTTTTTTCTAACCTATGCAATACTTGAAGGACATTTACTGCCAAAATTTTAGCTGAAACGGCCCGGCAATTTTGGAGATATATGAATTTGTGGGCGGAAAAAGGGGGTGTGGTGAAATTTTTTTCTTAAACCCCATTTTCTACTTGAAGGAAATTTACTACCAAAATTTCATCTGAATCGGCCTAGTAGTTTTGGAGACATAGCATTTTTATTGATTTGTGGGCGGTAAAAGGGGGTGTAGCAAAAAATTTTTTTATAATATTGCATAGTCACCTGGTTTTACACATGTATGCTAAATTTCAGCTTAATCGGAGACCCACAAGCTGTCGAAAAATTGTTTGCAAGATTTGCGGACATACATACATATGAACGAAGCAAGTTAAATAAAAGCTTATAAAAAAATAAAACAATGAAAAGAACAAGAATAAAGATAAAAATGATTCGAAAATCTGATGACGACTACCGCAAACGAAAAAAATTATAAAAATCTATAACATAGTTTTAGGCATCACAAAGAAATTTCTTCAAAAATTTATTGATAGAAAACTGTTTCAGCTTTTTTTAAAAAATAAGCAATATTAAAGAAAAAATAAGACCTTATTGCACATCTACAGAGCAATACTTTTCAATTGCTACCTTTTTTATATAAAAATCGCGTCTACAGTATAGATTTGATAGTCGTCACAAAAAATGCGACGTGTAAGTACTATATACTTATTTGATAAAATTTTTAACGCATAATTAATTTTGAATAAAATTAACATTAATTTTACAACAAAAATACTAGCATATCTTAGTGTAATGAATTTTGTATGCCATATCGTAACCTATGATGAGTAACAGTCTTCTAAGCTTAGTTGGTCAATTTTTGTTATAGACAATTATCTAAAAAATGTAGTTATTTTTATATTAAAGTGATCCCCATATGACGAAACGTATAGATTTCCTTAGTATAATTACTTTTTATTGCAGTCATAATCCCAGAATTAATATGCCCTGAAATTAAAGTTTTTTAGAACAGAACTCTCTCAATTTACTTGTATTTTTTTTATGGAAGTCGATTAAATGACAACATAAAAATGATGAAGAAGTTACTATTAGCATTTGCATTTTAAAGCTGAGCATTTAAAAATTGTTTAAAATACGTAATACTTTTATTTAAACTAAAGGATAAGTTTTTGTAATAAAAATAAAGTTTGTGTTAAAAAAATTATTTAAAGTTGATTTAATTTTTTTTGTTTCTCTAATACAACACGGCATTTACTAGGAAACAATTATTCAGTTTAATACAAAAATAGTTTTACTCTTTCTGTAATTTTTGCTTTTATTTGCGAAATTAATTTTTTCAAAAATTTTCATAAATAATATTTCTTCCCAATTTAAAGATGTTAACAATTTTTTTGTCATACCATGTGCTATCTTTATTTACTAATAGAACTTATTTTATCTTTATTTGTTTGTTTGTTTGATACAAACCCTAATGGCTGAAAGGATTTCGTTCAAATTTGGCACATATGTACATATATTGCTTGCATTCATAAAAGAGTTTTAACGTACTTTTTGACCACTCCCCTTTCAATTAACGCTAATCCAAATAAAATCCGGAAAAATTATTTTTTCCATTGTAAACAAAATAACGTAACCATTTGGGACACAAAAAAAATTTACAATGGCTGCATTCTGCCAACACTAGCGCTCAAGAAAATTCGGGTGAATGGCTACACTTTTGACAGCGCTGGCAGCTGTCTACGCTCGAGCGATGTGCATTTTACCTAGCGAAATAAATTACGCTACTTTTACTTAACAGTTGCAGGTTATGTCATTTAACAGCTGTTTGTATGCCAATTTGCATGAATTTGCAAACACTCAAATGAAACGCTTAAAATAAATGCGAATTTTCGTGGCTTGTGCTATTTTTAATGTTTTTAACTATCCCCTTTGCTCCTTGCAATGGTTGAATGAAGTTCGAAATGTGCTCCTTAATAGCCATATCAAGACCATCATCCATTAGCATCTCTAGCACTACGTTTTGCATTAAGTAAACCTCTTAGCAGAAAGAAATTAGGTTTTAAATTCAACAAAACAAGCGAACAGGCTACGTCAAACATCAGTTGTCAACAGATATGACGTTCCCACAATATAAAATTCCCACAGTTATGATATCTTTACGATTGCCACAAACGCTGATATCTTGTTCGCTAGTAGCTGGCTAAAATTTTTAAGTTTTAAGTATTTCGAAGTTCCTCAATCTATTAACTTGTGACATAAGTTATCAGATACTAGTACACCATTACACCTGTGTAGATATTGAGGTTGATAATCCTATTTTCCTGCGAATTATTTTAATTTTGGTTCATAATTCTTTCGCGAAAGAATTGGTTTGCATTAAATTCTTTCTCATATAAATTTTTTGTAAACACATTTTAATGACTGTTGGAAAACAAATTGCAATGAAATTGTTTGCTGTTAAAGATTAAGTTTTTTTTGGATAGTGACAGATTTAAATTTTTCTAATGATATTAATCCGAGCTGTCTTATAAGATAATATGAAGCTTTTCTAAAATATTTCTTAAGATCCAAATCCATATCTAAAGGGTTGTGATGATTCTGTTGTGATTGAGGTGATTCTGTGTTATCAAATTTTTGGCGTTATTTTCTTAAATCTTTCGAACCCAATGTATTGACCCAACAAACATATGAAGCATCAGAGTGTACTCGCTATCAAAAATGTTATCAGTTCCTTATATTCTTCAGTGTATTCACATTAAAGAGCTGCAAAAATTATTATTTTAAAAATAAAGGGTGGTTAAATTTGAAGGGCCGATGTTGAATGTGAACCACACCTAAACGTCAAGTTTTTTTCTGCATTTCATTTGACATTTCTCAATTTCAGACTTGTTCAATTTGACCCATGGAAAGATACATAATCGAGCAACGCGTTAAAGTTATTCAGGCTTATTATGAAAATGGGCGTTCAAATCAAAATGCATATCGTGCACTTCGTGATTTGTTCGGTCAATTTGATCGTCCAAATGTGCAATCGGAAAAATCGCGCAAAAAAAACCGGGTATGTAGGAGAAGTGAAAACACCAGTGCATGCTGTTTGGTGCGGTTTATGGGCTGGCGGCATCATCAGGCCGTATTTTTTCCAAAATGAGGCCGGACAGGCAGTTACTGTGAATGGTGTTCGCTATCGTGAGATAATAACGAACTTTTTATGACCCGAATTGGAAGATATGAATGTGGACGATATGTGGTTTCAACTGTACGGTGCCACTTGCCACACAGCTACCGAAACAATGGCTATTTTGCGCGACAAATTCAATGGCCGTGTTATCTCACGTGGTGGCGATGTCAATTGGCCGCCAAGATCATGTGATTTGACACCTTTGGAATTCTTTCTTTGGGGTTATTTGAAAGAAAATGTTTACGTCGACAAGCCATCAACAATTCAAGAGCTAAAGGATGAGATAATTCGGCAATTTAACGGCATAGAACCTCACTTATGCCTCAGCGTCATCGAAAGTTTGGACCATCGGATGGAGGTGTGCCGCCGAGGTCGCGGCGGCCATTTGGCCTATATTTTGTTCCATACATAATTGATCCATACCAATATTATCATAATAAAACGGAATGACAATAATTTCCTAAATAATTTGTGTTTTATTCAAAATCAACATCGGCCCTTAAAATTTAACCACCCTTTTAACATATAAAGATATGTTTTAGTTATTTTTGTAGTTCCAGTTTGTTCACTAAAAAAAGTTTTCTTATGAAAACTATTTTTTTTTTAAATATGGCAATAGTATATATTAATGAGCGCTTTAAAGCTCACACTGAAATCAAAGAAGTGCTTCAGCACTTTTTGCAGAAATCTTATTAGCCAAAGGGTGAATTTTGTAGTATAGTGGTAGTCGACGGACAATCCAAAGCAAACAGACCGACCGACGGATAATGTGGAACGCAGATTACAATGTGAATATAATGTAAAATAGTACATGCAGACGGACATATAAAGATGCAGGCGATTTTTTAATCAAAATCAATATTTTGTGGACATGCCGGCTTTAAATCATTTCTTTTTCGCATCCCCTACAATTTCTTTATATTGGCAATGCAAGCGATTATGTCTTTCAGCGCATAATTTTTTTGTACATTACAACTTTATGACACACCATGGCACCATGCTGTTATTTTTTAAAAATAAAATATTTTGCTCACAAATATTTCCAAACATAAAATTTTATCCAGTGTAAAATCTTGCAACTTTTCGTCATGTACTCAAAGAACTCTCAAGCGTAGATTTTACTTGCTTGACTTTCGCTTGAACACTGAAGCTTTAATCGTTTTGTACATGAGATGAATACATACCCTATAGGAACAAACTAACTTGTTTTTAAAAACAACTAATTAAAAAACTAATTTAAAATAAACTAGTATATGAACTACTTTGAATTATATTAAGGCGGCATCCTCTTCAATTCTAAAAAAGTTTTTATTACATTATTTATGAAGTAATTAAAATACTTCTTAAAAACAAGTGGTTGATAAACTACTTTGAATTATAGTAAGGCGGCAACTACTCTGATTTCGGCATGTTTTAATTGCCAAAGAATGGAATCGTGAAAAGAAGTAAACAAAGAGCGCAACAACAAGTCTTTGCAGAATTAATGTAGTCAATTTTTTGAACCTTTGCTTTGTGCTAAGAAGTAGAAAAACATTGCTTTTTAAATTGGAAAGCACACAACTGCAATTCCGCTTTGGTTTTAGCAGAAGGTGTGCTTATAAGATTTTCAAAGTTAATGGACTGCATAACCCACAGAAGATTACTGATGAGTTGGTGTAGCGACCAACGAAACAGCTGTCTAGTCTGCTGGTGGTTGTTCTGTAAAGAACATTGTTGTTGTGGCAACCTGTTGCTTCATGAAATTACTTGGCATAAAGCTCAAATGTAATTCTTGAAAATTAATTTTTTTAAGAATTGCTAAAAACTAAATATAAATTAAAAATGCCACAATTTATTTTTCATGTTAATTGCAAATTTTTATTAGATTACAAGTTTATATGTATTTAACCATGTTATTTCATCAAATATTATTAACTTTAGGCTTCACTAACATTTTGTTTCAAAAAGACATATTTTTTTATTTACGGCATTGAGCTGCAAGACAGACGTGGTAAACACACTTTAAAACTGATAGACTGCCTCAAAACCCTGTGAAACGATTAAAAATTCTTTATTATTTAAGATATTCAAATTACAAACTGATAGTGTTTAGCAAACATAGGACAATTTGGACTTTGTGCGGAAATTGATGCATTGCTTAACCATTCAGCAAACACCTCATCACTTCAGTAGTGCGATTGACACTTAAAATAAGCACTAAGCAAAATATCGATGTGTCCATCGACCATCATTGATGGTTGCAAAGCGTGGAAAATCCCGCCGACGCGCTTGTTTACCTCATATTTTTAAATGAAGCATCAAAAAGCTGTCTTGTGTTAAATAGCAGGCGCAGTATCCACACAATTCCGATCAATTGGATCGGCATCTTCGCTCATGTACCCAGGCGGTGGCGTGCCCGTTTTTGGAAACTGCTTCCGTAAACATTCACGTAATGAATTTATGTATATATTTTTAATATATACACAGCCAAATAAGGGATCTTTTTGATGTATAGAAATTTAAAATTTGTATGCTTTTATATTCATATTAATTAAGTGGAATATTAACTAGTTTTCAATTGATTTATTTTAGAGTAGCTAAAAAATAATTAAAATTTAACTAATTTAACAAGTAGTTGAAAATATATGCAGACGAAAGTCAATTGACTTATTTAGCGGACATCAACATACGAAATATGTTAGTTCGTTCTATGGAAAAAAGTCAGAATTTCAACTAGTTGTGGTTGACAAAAAACTACTTATTCACCTACTTTTAAATTAGTTTATTTTCCTATAGGGTATTTTACTGCACTAACACAATCTAAAGTGTGCAAAGCCGCCCAACACTGTTTTATAAGCACAAGCTGTGCACCAGTGATTTTATTCTGCTTTAGTGAAAAATCCCGATCGCATCCCGAATTTTACCTGTTTATCCACCAAAATGACACGAAAAACCCACAAAAAATCCCACCAAAAAATGTTTATTTTTTTATACGATTTATGAATTGAAAAAAACATCAGATACTTTTTATATAAAATTTTATTTATTAACGAAACCAAACAAAGCAAGACAAATTTTTTATATTTACATAAACACTTTTAAATCTAAATTTTAATAACAATTCATTGGATCAACAAAATTGTTACTACCTACATATGTATAAGAAACTTGTACTACCACAAATAATAATATGACTTATTTAATATATTATGAACAAAACCGCAAAAAAAAAACACTTATTCTAAGCAAAGTGAACAATTATGAAATGGAATGACTTGCCGTTTTTACTTACTAGAAAATTGTGATGTTTTTCCGACGAATTAAGGGATCTTTTAATTTGTAAATTGATAAAAAAAGCAGTGCTCCAAACTTTTTTTTGTGGAAAATTTTTTATATTTATCGCAAAACATTCTTTTGTACATTTTTAAACATTATAATAGTCTTTTAGTTTAATAATGTACATAATAAAATTTATTTTAATCTGTACTTTACATGAATTTTAATCTTTGTAAATTGTCAACAAAAATTCAATTAAAAACTTGCAATTGTTTTTCGTTTCAGTCGCAAAGAAAAGGAATATTATAAAATAATTTCGTGTTTTCATTTTATGTCTCTCTGACTTTTTCTTTATGCGGTACAAAGCGTTGCCAACAGCATATACATTGCGATCCTTAACCAATTTCAAATTAAAAGATAATGGTCCTCCACCTGGTGTCCACCTGGAGCTGGTATTTTGAATGAATTTAAAAGTAGAAGTGCAAATATGAGTTTTAAGCCCAAAAGGAAAATTTTATGTCGAGCTTTGAGCTTTTTTTCCAATTTTAAATTTTTGTCGAAGAGTCAATCCAAATGAACTGATCCAAAAAACGAAAGTTGGTTCGACCAATTTTAAGAAAGTTGATATTTTTATTAACAGTTGTCCAATGTATTTGCTTTAAAAACTTGTTATTCTTCTTCATTCAAAATAGTGGCCATATTTTCTTTGCTACTTATAGCGATATATGCAATTCTGTTAACTTATATTTCTCAGCTCCTACTCTACATAGAATGATGAATTTAAAACCATAGTATTAAGCACACTTTCGCCTTTAATCTGACATATAAGATTCATATGAAATGATTTCTTCATATTAGAAAAAATGTTGTATTTTTGTGTAAAAACGTAATATCTTGCAACTTAAAAAATTTTTTTATAGAAAGCAGTAAGTTGCACTAATAAATTTTTTGCTAGAGTACATTTCAACTGTTTACACATAAATTTTTTAAAATTCTGACTAATTAACTTTTTTGTTTGCAGCTTCTTAAAAAATTTACCCCTAAATCTCCCTATTTTCTCATTTGTCCGCCTCCATACATTTCGTGTATTTTAAGCTTGTTGAATACACATTTCCCATTCTTACATATTTAAAACCAAAGAAACATCAATTGAACGAACAACTAAAAAAGGATTACAAAAAAGTGACTCCAACCAGTTTTGTAAAGAATTTAAACTTTTAAAAATTATGACACAGTAGAAAATTCCACCTAAGCATCAGAAATCCCCCACGTTCTCCCCCAAATATCCCAAAATGAGCCCGAAATCCCACCAAATCACATCATTTCTGTCATTTCTGTGCACGGAATATCATTAGATTTTGACATAGGTTTGTTATTGTGAATGACATTGATGTTTTGACGTTGAAGTTATTTTTACTGCAATCATGGCAATTTCTTAAGTTTCTGCATTACGTAACTTATTCTTCTGCCCATTACTTAAAGTCACACTATGAACTACAACCATACGCAAACAGCGCTTTCAGACAGTTCTTTTTAAAATTGAACAAGTTTTTTATCTACATTCATCAATCTTTTTTTTTATTTCAATTAAAGAATGGCGCTTTGGCGGTAAATAAGAGATGTTTGTAAAGTAAATTGGTTTTGATTGCATTGTGCAGGTCATGATTTTCGCGTCTATGAATTGCACAAACAGCAACAGCATTAGCTACAGTGGCACTAAAAACAATTGTGCTCAGAATAGCAACAACGGTAATTGACGTTTGCCAACTTGCGACAATTTACTTTGTTCCCAACGACAGCGATATGATCCAAATGCTTGTCCTTGACTAAAAACAGGAAGAACAAAACTAGGAAGCAGTGCGTCATTTCAAATAAAGGTCATTTAACATCAACTTTAAGTTTTAGTCGATAGTATTGAGTGAGTAATTCAGTGCATATGCAAGTGGAAACGCGGAGCATGGCACGGCCCAATAGTGTTAGTGATAAAACAGTCGATAGCTAAACCTGTGAATCACACACATATTTACTAACATGCGGCAATACAGATATAAATCCACCTTGTTATAATGCAATGGCTTTAAGGGCTTACTGAGAATTGCTTCTTTTTTTTTTTTTTTGTGTGTCACTATCACTGCCTACTGCCTTCAAAGATGACGACATAAACTGTTGATATACATCATTATGTACCCAGATACACACATATATGTGTAGAGGAGGCTTGCTGCCGTCGGAGACATACTGGTTAAGTGGCGGTAACGAATGCTGACGTGAGAAAATGCATGCTTAACATAGCGCCGACCAGTAGAGAGAACTGATTGGCATAGCAAATTCAGTTAGCAACAAGAGCAACAGGCGATCAGTACCTATGTGTGTATCTATGAACTAATCCTTACCTTTTACTAAAGCGGTATGTGCCGCAAACGTTTGACTCATTCATAATATGACAAGCTCACTGTTTTTTTCTTTTTTATATTTTTTATTTCGTTACATTCGATCACACACAGCAGTATGCTGCCGGTTCCGTCCAAAGATAAAGAGCAATAGAATAATTCAAAAGAAACAAATAGATGCTTCTTGTTTCGTGCCAAAAACAAAAAGATTCAAGTATCTTTAAGACGTACGTACATTCATCAATAGTTACAAATGGTATCTATACCATGCTTTATGTACCGTTTCTTAAACACCAATTTATGCCGGACTATAAGAAATGTGCGTAGATTGCAGATATATTTGTAAAGAGAAAGATTCTGAGAAATCTCTATAATTGGTGTTCCGAGTTATCGTGCCGGAGTAATAGTGTCTCCATGAGAAGAATGTGTCTAGTTAATGTTGTCATTCTAGAGTTCGTAGAATTTTTGAGCTATATGGCGCCGAAGAACGAACAGACAATGAAATCGATTAAGAATTGCGTATCCAGAGCTTAAGATAAGCCGGCAGGCGTTGACGAAACGGAGTGGTGAACAAAGCGATATCGAGTTCTTGTTCATTTCTACTGCCCCAAAGTAAATAATCATGTTAACTACAGAGCAATCGTTGAACCGTGATATCTATTAGTTCAAATGAGTTGATTTTTTCTCAGAAAACGTTGTATCTAAAAGAAATGCTTATTAACTGATTTCGATATTTTCGCACAGGAAGTTATGAATATGATTTACATATACAGTGATATAAAAAAAAGTATACAGCTGGTCATGGGCGTTCGCAGGATTTTTCCTAAGGGAGCGGCAAAAATATATGTGGAAAGTTCACTTGTTCGGGAATTATTCTGGAATGCTCTGGAAAAAAATATGTTCTATAGAGATGTTTGGTGAAAATTTTGTGAACATCGTCGCAATTTACACCGTTCCACTGTGTGAAATTTGACCTAACTATCAGGACAAAATTCGAACTTTTTGTAAGATGATTCCTTTGTTTATTCTTAAAAAAAAAATAATTGTTGAAATGTCAAAGCGTTCAGTCTATCAAAATGCAACTTAATTTTTTTTTTTTTGCTTAATTTCAATTGATAATTTTAATATAAATTTGGTTTATTAAGCAACTTCTTTTATTGAATTTTAATCTACATGCATTCGCATTAAAAATGCATAAGAAAAGTTTTTCGAATGCAGGTTTATACATACATAACATATACATACATAACATAACTAATCAATCTGAAATTTTTGTCATGGCTTTGTAACTGTATATTAGGGTGATTCAAAAAAGTACACTATTTTTGTTTTATCAGTATCCCCTGTAAAATATTTTCAGGGAGGTGAGAAAAGTTGCATATAAACACCGTAACTCTAAATATTAATATTAATATTAATTTAATATTCATTTACTTAATTTATAATAATTTATAGTTAATTAATTATAATTAATTATATAATTAATTAATATTAATATTAAGAATATTAAGAGGTCGCGCATCGCAATTTTCTATTTTCCATATAAGCTTCAAGGGAAAAATTGTTTTTCAACTTCTTATTCTTCTATCTTGAAAAGCAATTGGCGTATGTAAATCACTGAACGCTCTTTATATGTACATGTATGTTATAATTACACTTTTTGAAGCGAAGCTTTTTACGCCTCGTTCTTTAATTTGCTTGAGTGAAATCTGAAAATCTTTCGACAGGTTTTTTCTTAGAAATTTGATGGTTTTTTCATTACTTGCATTTATTACAACAAAAAAATTAAATACTTTAATATTAAATATTAAAAATTATCTTTTGGCCAAGTGGGGATTTAAACTCGTACCCAATGATTAAGAGTTATTCACCAGGCCACCAAGCTATGTTAGAAAAAGTTGTTGATTTAATGTTAAGTAAATCAGAAGCTATTCTGCATTACATCGTCACAATCTATTAATAAATAGAGTATTGTGTATTTGTTATACTACAACTACTAACAAAAATTTGCTTCTACTTGCCACAAGATGTCACCAGCATCGGTGTGTTTTGTTTTTTTTTTAATGTGAATGCGCGAAGGAAAACACCGATGCTGGTGACATCTTGAAGCAAATGTGTGTTAGTTTTGTGGGATAGCCAATTCTCCATATATTAATAGATTATTCTGCTATGCAGCAACATAGTTTCTATTTTTTTCTGTTTTACTTAATATTGAATCAACAGCTCAACATAATAAAGACTTTTAAGACTGGTGGATAGTGTAATGAACTCTTAATAGGTGTGTACGGATTCGATCCCTACAGCAGGTGAAGAAATGTTTTTATAATTTTATATCAAATTTTTTTGTTATGATAGGCGTAAGCAAAAAAATAAACATCAATTCTAATACAAGAAAACAGTGTTGGAATAACAAAATTTAATCGTGTGTTTTTTTATTTATTTTACGTTATTTTAAATTTTTGAATTTAAAAGTTCATTTATTAGAAAGCAAAACTATTAAGCTATCAAATCTATGTAACTGCGAAAAGCTTCGCTTCTCTCGTGTGTCTAACGACGCACCTGTTATTTTTTTCTCTAGTTTCCGTAAAATCTTTTAAGTTATTATTAAATATTATAAAGTTTTTCTTGGAAATTCTACGATTGTGATTTTCTGTAAGAAAAAGTCATGAAAAATATTCCGTCAACAATTACTCTAGCTGCTCTCTCTCTCTCTCTCTCTCTCTCTCTCTCTCTCTCTCTCTCTCTCTCTTTCTCTCTTTGCTTATCACGGGCCTCGTAAATATTATTTGATACAATAAAAAGGCTTTTTCATTGATCTTCTTAAAAATGGTGGATTTTTCAGTCAAGTTATTTTAAAAGACTTTATAAACTTGCCGATTTTGATTTTTTATTGTATTAGTTTTTATTATATTTTATATTTTTTATAATTACAAAGAGTGTAATTATAACGAGAACGAGTAAATTTATCAAAAAAAAATTATCCGGGACATTTTTGTAGAGATTTCAATTTTCATTTACACCCGTCAATTGGTTTTTAAGATATAAGAATAAGAAGTTGAAAAATAATTTTTTCCATGTAATTTATATGAATAGAAAATCGACTCTTAACCTCTTAATATTAATATTAAAAGTTACGGTGTTTACAGGCATCTTTCTCACCTCCCTGAATCTATTTTAAGAAAAATAATAGACTTCTTTGAATCACTCTAGTCTAAATTAGAGACCTGCAGCGAATCGGTTTTTACGATTCTAAATCACTCGTCAAAAACCGAGTGCGAGTGCGTCTGGTTGCACACAACAACCACTTCCACGCGAAGCATTCTCATAACAGCGATGAGCGACGAAATTGGCAGCGACCAGCGACCCCTAAATACCATTTAAAAAATAAAAAAAAAAAATTACAAGTTTCATATGGTATATATTCTAATAATGTGTTGCCCCGTAAAATTAAAAGAAAAAAATAATTTTTTCTTAGGAATAAAGACATGTATCTATAATTAATAATTTCCTGCATACTTTCTAGACTAAACTATATACACATATTCGATTAAAAGAACCCATTATATGTAGATACGAAACAATACTAGAAATTATTTAAATAGAGCAATTAAAATCTCTTTAACAGAAAAAATAAAAATAAAATTGACAAAAATATCTTGTCATCATAAATATCAATTTTTCTAAATTTTTCTCTTTCTTGACTGTCAACGTTTACCGCCAGCCAACTTTGCTTAATGCTTGCTTAACCCTTAGCAACCGATTGTGACAATACATGACAAGAATTTATTGGCTATTAATTTGAGGATCAACTATAAGTTTATACTAAAAGTCATATTAATTTATATTCAATAAAGAATATTATAATTACTATCAATAAAATTGGTAAAAAAAAACCAGAAGATGATATTCTAAAACCGCCAACGAAATTCTTTTTTAGTACCAGCACTTAGTACTAGAGATCGTCTGGGTATTTTTGCAAAATATCAAAAGTTATTTGAAATAAATAAACACTATTAGTATGGAAACATTGTGCAAGGAAGAATGGTAAATTGTGTAAAAACTAAATATAAATGCTAATATAAGGTATAATATACGTGTAGCAACTAAAAAAAAGCAGCTTTTTTCGAAAATTTTTTTTAGATAGATCTATTATTTTTATTCAAATTAATGCAGCTTATTGTACATAAAAAGTACTTTATAAAAAAAACTTTATTTTTTGAAAATAGTTCCCAGGCTTTTATTTAGAGGGCGCTGAGAATGATATTAAAAAAAAAAGACCTCCAAAATAGTTCGATGGATATGGCCTTTCCCATGTATCTCAAACAAAAAAATGACATGTCATTTTACGTAAAGTAGAGACCAGAGGACCTGCATCAAGTACTTGAAAAAGCTTGATTATTGAAAATACACTTGGTTTGAACTTGAAAAAACCAAGCAAAGCAGGCTTCGTATCAAACTAGTCACTCGCAAGCTTTGCTGCTCTGATGCGCACAAAAACTTCAAGCGCTTGCAATTTTCGGGAAAATATTTGAAAAGATTGATATGTTCGGCAAAAGCTTATAAGCTTGCAAGTATCCAAATAGTTCAAATAATTCAAATTTGGAACGCTTGTTGTCTTGGCAGTCGCTGATTGCGATTCTGATATCAGAAAAAAAAAAGTTGTTTGAACACTACGGTGACACACAAATAGGGGGTCTATCAGTCCCCCATTTTCTACATTTTTACAGGTGACGTTGAAACATGTGTTTAACTGTCCACTGAAAGTCAAGTTGTAAGTCATACACGTGTTTCGGTTCCTCCCTAAAAATATGTCGAATAGGGGGGTTAAAAGACACCCTATTTGTGTGTCTTAAAAATGCTTCCTCAAATAGGAACCCCCAAAAATTGCTTAAATTTTACCTATTTTGCTTCCCCTTCGCGATATGAAACAATATAAAATCGAAAGATATCGAAAAATCCTCCAAAAATTATCGATAAATCTTTCAAAAAATAGAAAAACTGCCATATCTCGAAGGGGAATCAAAATAGGTAAAAATTAACCATTTTGTTGGGGCTTCTAGGGGGGCAGCATTTCTGAGGAGCACAACTAGAGGGGTCTATCAATTCCCCCATTTTGCACATTTTGAGGGGAAGACGTCGAAACACGTGTTTAACTGTCCACTGCAAGTGAAGTTGTAAGTCATACACGTATTTCGGTCCTCCCTAAAAATATGTCGAATACGGGGGGTTAAAAGACCCCCTATTTGTGTGTCTCAAAATGCTTCCATAAATAGGAACCCCCAAAAATTGGTTGGATTTTACCTATTTTGCTTCCCCTTCGAGATATGGAACAACATGAAATCGAAAGATATCGAAAAATCCTGGAAAAATTCTCGAAAAATCTTCGAAAAAATAGAAAAAATGCCATATCTCGAAGGGGAAGTAACATAGGTACAAATTTACCATTTTTTGGGGGTTTCTAAGGGGGCAAGCATGTCTGAGACGCATAAATAGAGAGGTCTATTAATCCCCCCTTTTGCACATTTTTAGGGGGAGACGTCGAAACACATCAGATTTCAAGTAATTGGCCCGACTTACAGCACAAAATATTTAAGAAAAAAGCACGAAGAAAACATTTTTGAGGACCACCCTTATCAGCGACGCATATTTTTCACAAAATATTTTTAAAACTATTTATTTGGGTACACCCTTGTACCCAACAAATTTTTCTTTAACTATACTTTTCTTAAGCAAGTAAGTTGAGTTAGTTGAAAACTCACAAACTAATTCAAGCTTTTCAATCTCTATGACGTACGTTTCAAGTCTGCTGCCGCCTGTTTTTACTTCGTGTCGTAGATCACGCGTTCATAAATTCGGACAACAAGCTGACGTCGACTTGACTAACTTCAAGTATACTTGAACTTGATTGAAAATTATCAAGTTCAAGCGCGCTTGTATTCATAAATTTAGCAAGTACTTGAAATTGCAAATGAATACGCTTGTGCAGTTCTCTGGTACAGACCATTATTCCGGCATCCCCCCCTACACACGACCCCCGGGGGATTTTTTTAAAATTATGACGAAAGTTAGAGTAAAAAGTTAAAAAAAGAGATAGATTTTCGCGCTCTTTTTTGTCTATTTAAAGGGGATGCTTAAAGTGGCAAAATTACGAACAAAATGCACTAAGATTCATTGAAATTGAACCAATACATTTTGACTTATCTTTCGAACCATTTTAAAATAACTAGTTTCGATCAAATCGCGTTTAGTTTTTGTTTTTCAAAATTTTGCATATATTTTTAAAACAATAGACTAATAAACTTACTATTATTTAATCTGCAATGACAGGTATCGATTTAAAAACATGTATGTATATTCTAGAAGCTATAAACAACACATTAAGCAAACAAAAATAAAATTTTTTTTAAATTTACACGAATATTATACCTTCAATCTTGGTATATGCTTCACATTAGGTCAGCAACCCTTTATTTGAGTTTACACAATTTTAGCCCGAAAAGCATTCCGTACTTTTTTGTGTTTTGTTGTATTTTTAAGAGATTTTTTACTTACTCTCACGCTTTTGACAGTTTAACCATTTTTAGTCCAAAGAGTACGGGAACAGACCTAATGTCTTATCTAGTGTTTATGTTCAAAATAAATTAAGGCCAAGGTTCATTAATACAGGTTTAGGTTTAATACGTTTTAGGTGACAACACTATTAACCATCTTAAATTTGAAAATTCTGACATCAGATTCGAAGTCAGCGACCCCTTAACACTGTTATATGATGTTTAAAACTCTTAAAAATACATTTTGGTAGGTGGCAGCACTCTTATAAGAAAAATTACACAATTTTGAAATTCTGGCAAGGTATTCGGACTCAGATAGCTATGTTTACCTAGTGTTTGCTCCAGTATCGAATTTGTGAAAATAAAAAATTTTAGGTGGCAACACTGTTAACCATCTTAAGTATTAAAATTCTGACATCAGATTCGAAGTCAGCGATCCCTTAACACTGTTAAATGATGTTTAAAACTCTTAAAAATACATTTTGGTAGGTGGCAACGCTATTATAAAAAAAATTACACAATTTTGAAATTCAGCAAGAAAATTATTACCTAGTGCAAGGTTCATTAATATAGGTTAAGTCACTTGAGAGAAGCTCGGTCGAACTGTCAGAATGGATAAAAGGAAATCAAAAAAAAAAAACTGAATCTGTACAATTTTTAGCTAACAGCTCTTTGACAGTTCGAGCAAAGGCAGAAAAAGAGTGCTTTTCTCTCAAGTGACTTAACCTATATTAATGAACATTGATTAAGGCAATTCTTAAGGTGTTGTAAAGTTGTTTGTTGTAAATGAAAGGTTTTCTCATTTTCTCTCTTATTAGTAAAGCGATTTTTTTTTTTAAATTTTGGTTGCATGTTTTGTTTATAGAAGTTGTATGATGTGTATAAAATTGGCGTGATCGGACCAGAAGTACGCCTACCTTCCATACAAAGTTATTTTTTGTACCTCACTTTGTATAAAAAAATATGTCAACCTTAAATTTTTGTCCTCTAACACATATCCTAAAACCATTCAAAATGATCTCATGTAAATTGGCAATTATACAGTTAATAAAAAAAGCTGATTTTTTTTTTAATAATAAGCTCGTGTTTTGTAATAATAAGGGCTACCTAATTAAGCCTCGCTGGTTCACTGAAAAAATCACTTTGAAAATGTTTATCAAAAACACTACAGGAGACAGCCCTTTGTGTTAATAATATTCCTTAATCAAATATTGGGGGAAAAATCTGAGATTGTTTTAATATTTTTATACAAATTGGCTCGCAGGTAGTCTTATAATATTTTTTCGACAAAATTTTCAATAAATCAATTAAAACGGATTAAAAATAAAACTATACGGATTTCTACGGGTTTTTTGTTTCCAAAAAAAAAAAAATACAAAAAAATACAGAATTTTTCGAAAAATATCTGGCAGTTCTGTGTGTGGGATAAGTTCCTTTCAGCTGTATCGTCGTTAGTTGGCTCCACCGTTAAGTTCGATGGTGTAGCATTTTTATGCCTTTGTATGAAATAAAAGTAAATGTTAATCGTTTAAAGCTCTTAATTGTTTTTCATTTTGCATTTTCTATGTTTATTTTTGAATAGACAAAATTATGCAACGTATAATTCCTGTATGGCTCATTAAATGCTTTTTGCATTGTATACTTACAGAGCCTGAGCCAACTGCACCATTTGTTTTCCACGCGAAGCCATGTCCTTCTCTTATCGATCCCCGCACTTTACTGAAACAATATTGTTTTGAGTACTGCACTTATTTAACTGCACTATGGTTACAGTTTTTCAACTTATGATCATTGTCGTACGTTGAAGGAACAAAGTGTAACAGGCATGCTACACAGGCCAATATACTGGCCCTGTAATTCGAAAAACTCAATACATTCACACTTTTTTACAAATACACTCACACTGGATTCACTTTCACGGCACTTTCATCGCTACTAGCAACGAAATTTCAGAGCCAGTGGATTTTGACAGCAGCGGCTAGTATATGTCAAAAAGGGGATATCAGTGTTGTTTTTAATTACTTTTGGTGGGTTCATTTCGGGTTTTCCCTCGATTTCGTACTTTATTTCGGGTTTTCCTCGATTCCATTCAGGAAGCAACACTGATAACTTGTTACATTTACAAAGCAAATGAAACAAATGTGAAAAGTTGTAAATAAAAGTGAAAAATATACAATTTTATACAAATTTTATACAATTTTATACAATAAATATACAAAAAAATATATAATGGAAAGAAAATTAACTCAAAAACAAATCATTAAATTAAATTGATTCAATGCAGCGAGAACCTTCGCATACGATGAAATTTTTTTAATGAACTTTTACTAGCATGTGTAGCACCTCTTGCATGAAAGCATGAAAGTTCGAAATTCTTCGAACCATTCAAACAGTACACGTATTCTTTCGCACTTTCACTGTCACTGGCCTGTGTAACCGGCCTGTAATGAAGAAATGATATTGCGCATGGTCAGTGTTGCCGGAGTAAACCTTTTTTTTAGCCAAAACACCAAATAAAAACAGCCAAAACCTTTAATAAATAGCCAAAATAGTTATTCATGTAAAAAAAAAAAAAAAAAAACTTAAATTCTGATTTTCTTAACTTTGCTTAAATTTCATGACTTTAATTTTTCACTATTTGCATTCCATGATAAAAGCCATCATACAGGTTATAGTCGATAACTGGGATGTGTCACAAAAGGAGTCGTTTTCCGACGACTTTAGGATTCTCTTTACTATTGACTACGACCCTCAAATAAGGAAACAATTTAGGAACCCATTGAAAACTAAGTGGGAAAGGTATTCAGTCTGGATTAGCAGAAATATAGCGGGCCTAGACACAGAATACATCCCAAACGCTGCATCCATTGACAATGCAGTTGAGTTTATAACGGGAAAAATGAACCACGCTTTCAAGAAGTTTTGCGCAAAGTCTCGAAGTCGCAAACCTACAAATGCGAGTTGGTGTACCAGCGACCTCAAAAAGAGGCAATCAGAGGTTAGGAAACTTCACCGGATGGCCATGTTAAGCAAATTAGAGCAAGACTGGACAATATACAGATCCATGTTAAATGCCTATACTAGGGAAGTAAGAATTGCTAAGCGAACATCTTGGACAAATTTCTGCGAGACCATTGAGGATACCAGTGAAGCCGCCAGACTTCGAAAGACGCTACCCAAAGACCCAATGGTCCCGGGATACCTTAAGAGGTCCGACGGATCCTGGACAGAATCCAGTCAAGAAACGCTTTTGCTACTCATGGAAACTCATTTTTCAGGTTGTACAGAACCGGATCAAAACGGAGCTAACAGCAACTTGGAAATAACAATACCAGAACCGTTACAAGAACTCCCCAACATTATTACAAGGTCAACTGTAGAATGGTCGATCGTGTCTTTCAAGCCCTGCAAATCTGTGGGGCCAGATGGAATCCTGCCGGCCATGATGCAACATGCCCTTCCTGGCATCAGCACTTCCTAGGCTGCCTCAAGACAGGATATGTTCCAAAAATTTGGAGAGAAGTGCGAGTTGTTTTCATTCCTAAAGCTGGGAAACCAATGCACTCAGCACCAAAGGATTACAGACCTATTAGTCTCTCATCGTTCTTGATGAAAACGCTAAAGAGAATATTTGATCTTCATATAAGAGAATCTTTGAATGATACTAACCTGTGTAGTGCGCAACACGCATACCTTAAGGGTAAATCAGTGGAAACGGCACTGCATGAGGTGGTTTCAGTCGTAGAAAGAACAGAACCCTTCATCACAAAGAATATACCTTAGCAACATTTTTAGATATCGAAGGTGCATTTAACAATGTAAACACAGATTCTATAAAAAATACTGTAGTAGACAAAGACTATAAAATGCTCAATAGCAGACGTATAAGCTCACAAATGGGAATGAGAGTAGTGAGGAAAGAGATCACAAGAGGCACACCGCAGGGAGGAGTCATATCCCCCCTTCTATGGCTGATTGTGGTTGACAAGATTCTCACTTCACTCAAAACTGGAGGAACCAAAGTGGTAGCTTATGCCGATGACGTTGCCATCCTAATATGCGGTAAATACCAGCAAACAGTTGGCGAACTAATGTCTGGGGCTCTGAATGAGCTATCGCTGTGGGCAGAACCGAATGGACTTGGTGTGAACCCAATAAAGACCGAACTCGTTCTGTTCACAAGAAGAAGGAAAATAGATAGTTTCACATTACCGAAACTCAACGAAGTAACTCTGAAGCTTTCCACGGAAGCCAAATACCTTGGAATTATCCTTGATAACAAGCTGAGCTGGAAACGCAACACAGAGGAAAGAAGGAAAAAAGCACTGTGCGCTTGCTACGCATGTCAGAGAGCATTTGGAAGGAAATGGGGACTGCGACCGCACATAGTCCACTGGATGTATACAGCGATCGTGAGCCGCATTCTTACCTACGGCTCTCTCGTATGGTGGACGATAGCGCACAAAAAGAGCTACCTTAGCTCCCTAGCAGGAGTACAAAGGTTAGCGTGCATAGGAGTAACAGGAGCCATGAGATCTACGCCACAGGAGGGTCTGGAAATGATGCTAAATCTTCTCCCCATAGAAGAGTTCCTTAAGTGTTCGGCGACCAAGAGCGCGATTCGCCTTAACGAATCACAAGCATAGAAGAAGAACACATTCGGACATGCATCTATTCTTAATCTCTTTGGAACCGAGGAATCAAAATGAGCAACCGGCTATATCATACCCAGTGTGAGATTCGGTACAGAATACACCACATCCATCCCCTGCAGACAAGAATGGGAATAAACGGCTGTAGAATGCTACGGCAATCTCCAATTTTATACTGACGGTTCCAAAATGGAAAACGGAACTGGATCGGGTGTATACTGTGAAACGCTGCAAATCAAAGAGTGTTAAAAACTCCCTGATTATTGTAGCGTTTTTCAGTCAGAAATATATGCTATTGAAAAAGCTGCATAAGTAATTTACAGGAAAAATCTTACCCCCACATAGGTAGTCATTTTTGTGGACAGCCAAGCGGCCATCAAAGCATTGAACAGTAAATCAACGAAGGCTCGAACAGTGCAAAACTGTAAACTGGCACTGAACAGCATCTGCAATACCCATAATGTCACTCTGTGCTGGGTTCCCGGACATAGCAATATTGAAGGGAACGACGCAGCAGATGAACTGGCAAGGCGTGGAGTAACCGCAAGTACAAACAGAGCTGATACAGAGGTGCAGATTCCAATAGGCGTCGTCAAAAGGAGTATAGATCTTAAAGCCAGAGATATTGCTAACACAAACTGGAAATCCAGAGGTGACTGCAACATATCTCGAAAGCTTTGGCCGGAACTAAATGAAAAGAGAACTAAAAGCCTTCTGCTTTTGATCAAGCGTGAAATCCGGATTCTTGTTGGAGTTCTAACAGGACATTGCCCCATTGGGGTAATGGCTCATAGAATGGGCATAGCAGCGCCAGACTTTGTCGGAGCTGCAAGGATCTGGAAGAAACAGAAACAATAACTCACCTCCTATGTGAATGTCCAAATCTACAGAATCGTCGACTCCGATATATGGGGAACAGATTTTTCACAGACTTGGAAGAGTTAATGAACACACCACTGCTAGACATCTGGAGGTTCATAAAAAGCACAGGATGGTTTGAGAAATAAATAGGAACAAGGGTTTTAAAATGGTACCACAAACATAAAAAGGGATTCGCAATGGACCCGCGGAAGCGCCGGTAACGGTGCACGACCCTACTTACCTAACCTACCTAACCTAAAAGCCATCATTGTTGCCCACTCTTTAGTGGCGAGTGATTTGAGTTGCCACATGTTAAATTATTGTATACTCGGCTGTGTTCAAAATTGCAACTAATTCAGCAACAATTCGCAAAACGAGGTGTTCACACTGGCCTCACTACAAATGTCAAAGAAAGTCGGCTTAGTGAGGTCAGTATAGCCAGCTTTTTTTGTGCATTGTTTCTGAATTAGTTGCAGATTTGAACACAGCTTTATTGTGTTGTACTGCACGATTGACATTATTGGTATGTCGTGTTCACATGAAGGGAAAATTCACCATTTGGGTTAGGACAAAAAATTAATTTTCACAAAAATAAAAATAAAATTCCCGAATAAAAAAATAGCCAAATGAAAAATAAAATAGCCAAATAGTCAAAAATTGACCGCGGAAAAGAAAATAGAGAATTTTGGCTATAAATTGGCAAAACGGCAACACTGCGCATGGTTAGATGGATTTTGCTTTGCATAATTTTGTGCTCTCATTTAATTTCAACTTTGAATATGTATGAGTAAAAACATTACATTTTGTTGTAGTTAAGTGTAAACGTAAATACATTAAAATTTCTTAACGAGACGACACACACACGTAATTAAAAAGGGACAAAAGTATTATTATGAAAAAGCATGGAGAATTCAAAAAACGTACAAAGCAAGAAACATGTAACATACATTAAATGGTTTTTGTTATTTTGGGCAGTATTGACAAGGGTGCAGCAGCGTGTCAAGCCCATATGGCATGTTATCGGTCATGGCTTCACTTTCAATGGGCGTGTCTTTGTCATGTTGTCAATGTTTTCCTTTGCCATTAAATTTATAATAAAATTAATTTAAAAAAAATAAATTTTTGTAAAACCTACAAAATACATTGCTTGAAATTATAAAATATTTTTATCAGAACAATAAAACATTTTTGTATGATTTCTAAAAAAATATAGGTATGTATTCAAAGGAAAGGCATTTTGTTATTCAACAAACCATTTTTTTAATGTTGAAATAATCTTTATTCATATTGACAAACTTTTAATCAAATTTACAATGCAAACGTGACATTCTTGATAAAGACTTTTATCAAATCGCAAAATCCATTTATCAAATAAACAAAATTTAATTTTGTCAATATTTGTCAATAATTACAAATGTTCACCTCAAATCAAATTAGTAAATACTCAACCTAGGAATTTGTCAATATGAGCATATATTTCTTTGAATGTATAGGTGATGCAGAGGTCTCCATTTATTTATATTTTATGAATATCAAGAAATTATACAACTCAGCTTCTATAGCGTTATCTCAAATCAAAAGCTATTGGGTTTAGCGAAAGAGCAATAGGGTTCGAGGATAACAAAATTCTAAACAACATTGCAAATAAATTTTAAACTTCATCTGAAATGACCTTTCATCTAAAATGATTATTAAATAAAGTATTTTTACTACGACCAGAAGAGATACACACAGGGCTGCCGGTTAACATTTTTTAATGGTATCAAAAATTTATTTGTTGGGAAGTTCTTATTTTTGAGTTTTAAGAAATTCCGTTATGACACTGGCTTTTTCAGAATCTGAAAAATACAAAGTGACCCGTGTGAAGTTCGCCCAAAATCTCCATCCCAAATTTTTAACTCAGCCCAACTTTTGAATTCGCCGTAATCTTCAATCCAAAAAGTTTCAATTCGCCGCAAATGGTAAAAATGGCAAAAACAACAAAATAATGTACTTATAATAGATATTTACAATAATACTTAAAATATATGAATGAGTATACATAAATTACATTTGTAAGTTCCATGATAAACAACTTAACACGCAGCATAATATAAGCTAATATAAAACTGCTAACTGTGCTTTGAAAGTGAATTGTTGATTTTTATGAGAATGTTTCCAAAAATGGTGGTGGTGGCCGTGGCGTAGTGGGTAGAGTGTGTGACTCTTACGCCAGAGAACCCAGGTTCGAATCCTCCATCTGACACAGGCCGTCACCTCTCTGCATACAATGGCAAACCTCAGAGAGTAAAAACTGCCAAAAGCTTCTTGAGAACATTAGCCGTTCGGAGTCGGCGTAAAACATGTAGGTCCAGTTCTCGATCATTTGTGTGCAAACATTTCACATCACACACAACACAATTGATCATAAGAAGCTCGGTCAAAGTCCTTTCAAGGGCTGAGATGGCCATTTCGTTTTTATTTTTTGTTTTATTTCCAAAAATAAACAATTAATTTTATCATTCTTCACCAAGTTCTTCAATCAAATATCCTTCGTACCGTAAAATGGCCAAAAGTTGTAACACTTTCCAAATTTTTACAAAAAAATCGACTAAGAGGATAGAAAATGATAAGTTTTCATCCTGAAATTTTCCTCCTGAAAATATGTAATAGCTGGTTTATGTAATAGCTGGTTTCAAAAATATTATTTTCATCCCTATTCAACAAATTACTATCAATAACGAAAAAAGACCTAGAAGTGAAATACTCGGTTCAGCAAAATTTGTTTTTTTTCAGTAAAAACCAAAAAAAGGATAGAAGATGAAAGTTCTCATCCTGAATTTTTGCCTAAAAATCAACAATGTAGAAAATCATTGTTGTATGTAGAAATGTAGAAATTGGTACCGAAATCTTCGCCGAATCGCAAAAAAAAGGGATTTTTATATGAAAATCAGATTTCCACACCCCAAAACTTAACTCAAAACAAAAGTTCTTATCCTGGATTTTTGCTCAAAAATCAATCTTTATATGAAAAATTGATAGATGGCATGCTCAAGCCCGGGTCTATTGACCTTGGTACAAAAATTTGGGCCAAACTGCGAAAAAAAGGGATTTTCGTATGAAAATCAGAAATCAACACCCAAAATCATACCCCAAAACAAAAGTTCTCATCCTGGATTTTTGTTCCAAAATCAATCTTTATATGAAAAATCGACTGGTGGTATGCTCAAGCCCGGGTCTATCGTCCTTGGTACCGAAATTCGGGTCGAAGTGCGAAAAAAATGTTATTTTTGTATGAAAATCAGAATTCCAAACCCCGAAACATACCCCAAAACAAAAGTTCTCATCCTGGATTTTTGACATATGATGCCAATAGGATGATTTTGTGTCTTCTACCACAAATTGCTATCAATCGTCCTTCATACCGTAAAACGACCTAGAAGTCAAATACTCGATTCAGCAAAATTTGTTTTTTTCAGTAAAAACCAAAAAAAAAGGATAGAAGAAGAAAAGTTCTCATCCTGAATTTTTCCCTAAATTTCAACAATTATGCAGAAAATTGACTGGAGGCATTCAAAAGCTCCGTTCTATCGTCCTTGGTACCGAAATCTGAGCCGGATTGTGAAAAAATGTGATTTTTATATGGAAATCAGATTTCCACACCCCAAAACTTACCCCAAAACTTACCCCAAAACAAAAGTTTTCATCCTGGATTTTTGCTCAAAAATCAATCTTTATATGAAAAATCGATTGGTGATATGGTCAAGCCCATGTATATCGTCCTTGGTACCGAAATTTGGGCCAAACTGCGAAAAAAAGGGATTTTCGTATGAAAATCAGAATCAACCCAAAATCATACAAATCAATCTTTATATGAAAAATCGACAGGTGGTATGCTCAAGCCCGGGTCTATCGTCCTTGGTACCGAAATTCAGGCTGAAGTGAGAAAAATCGTGTTTTATTGTATTTTGAGTTCCATATATTAGTGGCAATTTTGAGTTTGGGAGAGAGTTTGGGAGTGAATGATGAGAACTTTTGTTTGGGTTAATTTTTGGGGTGTGGAAATCTGATTTTCATATAAAAATCCCTTTTTTTTTGCGATTCGGGCGAAGATTTCGGTACCAAGGACGATAGACCGGAGCTTTTGAATACCTCCAGTCAATTTTCTGCATAATTTTTGATATTTAAACAAAAATTCAGGATGAGAACTTTTCATCTTCTATCCTTTTTTTTTTTTTGCTGAAAAAAACAAATTTTGCTGAACCGAGTATTTCACTTCTAGGTCGTTTTACGGTATGAAGAACGATTGATAGAAATTTGAGGAACAATACACAAAATCATCCTTTTGGCATCAGCTATCACATGCCAAAAATCCAGGAATGATGAGAACTTTTGTTTTGGGGTAAGTTTTGGGGTGTGAAAATCTGATTTTCATATAAAAATTATTTTTTTCGCAATTCGGCTAAGATTTCGGTAGCAAGGACAATAGACCGGAGCTTTTGAATACCTCCAGTCGATTTTCTGCATAGTTGTTGATTTTTAGGCAAAAATTCAGGATGAGAACTATTCATCTTCCATCCTTTTTTTTTTTTTTTTTGGTTTTTACTGAAAAAGAACAAATTTTGCTGAACCGAGTATTTCACTTTTCTTGTGTTTGCGGCGAATTCAAAATTCAGATATATTTCGCGGCGAATTGAACAAAAAGTTGGGCTAAAGATTTTGGGCTATCTTCACAGAAGTGCAAAGTGAGCAGCACACAAAAAAACGATTTTTACAATGCGTGTGAAAACACAATATCAAGTGACAAAAAATTCTAAACTGTCACTTTTCAATACAAGAAAAAAACAAAAATTCTTTATTTTTTCAGCTGCTAGAGGTCACATTAAATGTTACTTTTTTTCGTTTGTGATTTTTTTAAAATTTTCATTTGTTGTGGTTGAAAGATACGAAAAGCTTAATTTTTTTGTGTAAACTTCTAACTTTACAAAATTAAATAAAGAAGCACCCGGTCAATAAGGTAGAAAATAATTTTGTCCTCCAAATTGATTTTTCCTAATACGGAACACGAATGTTTTCTTTGAATTAAATTTTTTTCAATTTGAATTTTTCCAATTTGATTTTTCAATTTGAATTTTTTCCAATTTGATTTTTGGTTGAAACATCATATTGGACAGTCGACTATATATTTCCTTTTCTCGCAAAGTATTCCTTTCATTTTTATCCGTGGCTAGTTTTAAATCTTAAAAATACTAAAACAAGTCAGTGACAGCCATAATACTTACTGATATTTTTGTGATTTAAAATTTTTAAGTTTTTTTAAAAAAAAATATGTAGAGGCTAAAACGCCCTATTTTTTTTATACAAATTTGTAAGAACTGACAATTTCATATATTTTATATGTAAACGACACTAAGGATGTAAAAAACGGCTTCCAGAACTTACAACCCAAGAACTTTCGCCCGATAAAATGGGGCAAAAACGCTCGAAATTTTTTAAGAATTGAATTTTTAAAAAAACGTCGGAATTTGAAATGGCAACTGTGCTCGAAAGAAAAAAATTACGCCCGAATGATTTCGAAATAAATCCCAAAAGAAAATGAAAATTACGCCCGAAATTTTCAGCAGTTTTTAGGGCTTTATTTCCAAATCTTTCGTACATAGTTTCCGTGATCTAAATTCATTGTCAGATTATCAAAATATAAAAGAACAGATTTGAGTAGTAAATTAATATTCCCCTGTAAAATTATCAGCAAAGACTTAATTCCTTCCATTTGGTTTTGATGGTTTCCATGAACAATGGCTCCATGGATATTATGTCCGGATAAAGCCTAAATGGTGTTTTTTTGATAAAATTATTTACCCTTTAATGGAATGTTATTTTTTACCTTCCGCACAAGGGTAAACCATTTTATCATAACAAGTTTGAAATTTCTTAACTTTTTTGTAAACAAAAAGGTTGGCGTTTTTCTATATTTTAATTTGGAAGACATGCTCGATTTTTCTCTTCCTTTGCAAATATTTGAAAAAAATACCCGAATTTTATTGGCAAAAACTTCCGAAAAATTACATAATCGCCAGAAATTTCGATAGTCAGTTTGGTGACTCTGCACCATCAATTTCAATGGTTAATGGTTTCAATTTCAACGGTCGTAAAAACACAAGTGACGCCGAACGTTCTGGTCGCCTTAATGAGGCCACCACACCAGGATCGGTCACTAAAATTCCCAATACGTGTTGGCCGATCGCAGAGTTAAAGTGCGCGTGATTGTTGAGGCCGTAGACATCTCAGACGAACAGGTGTGGAACATTTTGCGAAATCATTTAAATATGAAAAAATTATCCGCAAGATGAGTGCCGCGTTTGCTCACTCTCAACCATAAACGCGATCGTGAGATTGATTCAAAGGCGTGTTTGGCGACGTTGAACAAAGATAAGAAGAATTTTTTCCGTCGATTAATAACCGTGGACGAAACATGGATCCATCACTACACACCAGAGACAAAGAAAGAGAAACGTTCCCATTTGGCAAGGAAAAAAGTGCTCTTCCATGAAGACAATGCGCGCGTTTACAAAATGCCATGAATTGAAGTACGAATTGCTTCCTCATCCAGCATATTCTCCAGATTTGGCCCCCAGCGACTATTTGCTGTTTCTAAACCTGAAGAAATGGCTCTGCAAAAAGAGATTCACCACCAGAGTGGAGCTCATCACCGAAACAGAGGCCTATTTTGAGGACCTTTCGAAAACTAAAGGGTTAAAAGAAAAAATCATTCCTTGTTTTATTTTTCACTGAATTATCAAACTACCCTCGTATGATGCAACAATTAGATTTGAAGAAAATTAGGTTTGTTGGAAAATTAATCTCAACACAAGTTTTTTAAATTTAAAGTAATAAGTCGTTATCAGTTCTTCCTACCAAGCCTCACCCCTTCTAATGTGGGCTGAAAATTTAAATAATTCCGTTTATGGAAGAGACTACATGTTTGTACACATTGATGCCACAATAAAAAAAAATGGACACAACAATAGATTTGCTTTGTACTTTCATCTTGCATGAAATTGACGTTACTGGAAGTAGCCGAATTTAAACGAATATTATTTATAGTCCCAAACTATGGGTTTTTATTTAGGTGTCCAACTTAGAGTTTGTCTGTCCCTTCGAAATGTTTCGGGAGTCCCCCGTTTACATGTCTCTTAATCATTGTGTCCAGAAACAACGGACACAAAACTCTGAGGTCTTTTGTTAATGATAATAAAGATTAAAATAATAATATGTTTCTATTAATAATATATTATATTTCTATGCAATATATGTTCATAAATACTAACTTGATAAAATTTCCAACGAATAATTATATCAGAAAAAAACTAAATTTAAATTGACATCAAAAATTCTCCGATATCTTGAAAACTAAAGATTTTTCATGAAATAATGAATTTTGTATGCAATATCGTTACTTGTGAGAAATAACGGTCTTCAGTGCTGAATTGTTCAAAGCTTTAAGAATGATTAATTTAAAAAAAAAAAATTGGTTATTTTTATGTCAAAAAGTTCCCCGTTCACGAAAACTATAGATTTCTTTAGTACTACCCATAGTTTGGCCACCTTTATTTTTTACTTTACTTGCACAAACAAGCCCTAAAAAAAATATTGAAAAAGGGTGAATTAAAAAAAACTTCTTTCACAATAATATTTGAGAACAAAACTTAACAAAATAAAAATACAAAAAAAATGTATTTCAAAAACACTCTTTAACCACGGCAAAAAACATACATAAGACATCATTCAGAAAAGTTCGGCCACCTGAAAACTGGCCACCCGATCGCCGCTCGTGAGAAAAAAGGTAGTTGTCAAGGCTACCTTGTAAATTATTGTATCATGATTCGGCCTATTTCATATATCGATGTGTAGTGTGGCATTTCTGACTTATGGCTGCTGCATTAAGACGAGGTATTGTATCCTCAAGTTCCTGGAGTATTCTGAGATAAAATGCACATTGTATACTAAATATATGCCATAAATTATTAAGTAATGTTAATATTAGCTTTACCAGTAATAATTTTTCAAAGACAAAGTTGGAAAAGAACGATTTTTTTCAATATAGATAATTATGATGCGAAAGTTATGGGATAAAAAATAGGGCTGCTACCTAAATTATTTCATTTTTACGAATCCGAATCCGTTGTCACAATTTAAGAAATGATGTAACTACATATATATAGCTATGTATGTGTAGATGAAAGTGTAGACGGACATGGCTAAAGCGACTTAGATGTTGATGCTGATCAAGAATATATATACTTTTATATACCTGTCACGCCTCCTTATGGGCGTTACAAACAGAATGACAGAGTTAATACATCAGTACGTAGTGCGCGTGGCGGAATAAATGTATTCAGCCAATAACTCTTGAGGCGGGGTGTGTGTGAGACAAACCTAATTTTGAAAATTTTTCTAAGGATTGACCCTTGACCTTTCATTTGGTATTTAAATCGTACTTATCCAAGCAGTGAGGTAGATACTATGAGCAAAAAACACACAAATTATCTTAAAAGTATAAATTGCAATTAACATGCAATTATGGGACAGCCCTTATTTTAAAATTTTCCAAGGATGTAGACTTAAAGGCTGACCTTTGGCCTTTTATTTGGTATCACAACCGTTCTTCTGCGATTAGTGGTTTGCATACAGCGAGCTTGTATATATGTCCGTCCTTGTTTGAGTTTGTATGTTGCTGCACATACATTGTGGCTGACTGACCAGCTCTGTTCAGATGTTGAACTGACTGACTGTCATTACTGTTATTTATATGCAATATACAATCTATTTAACAATTTTCAGCCTTTCTAAATCGAAATAAGTACTTTGCAAAACTTGACACGTTTGATAGCATATATTTATTACCCGCCTGTTCTACAGTTCGCTTGACTGACCGCAGTATGTGTGTGTACAAAACTACGATAATCAATTCCAAAGAAAATCAACCTATTTAAATGAAAACAGTTCTTAAAGCCCTGGCTCTTAGTCCATTATTGGCCTCAAAGAATAAATCCTTTTGCCGACGCGGAATTCATTTGCGGGAAAAAGTGATCGCAAGCGATGGACAATATTTTGAATAACATGTAATTTCATTAAATAATTAAAATTATGCATTTTTTCATTCAAAAAAGTACGGTTTTCAATGAATACACCTAATATTAAAAAAAATATTCAGATTAACACAAAAATAGTTTTACACTTTTTGTTATTAAAAAATTAGGGGTTTATTTTTTTTTTTTTAAATGTTTTCATAATTTTTAAAAAAGACCAAGCTTCAAAATCCAAATCTATCAAAATTTATTGCTAAAAATCTATTTTCGTAATACTAAATGAGATATTTATTATGCTATATCCAAGGTAGTAAAAATAAATTATATATTATAAAACTCATTTTCGGTTCGTTTGTTTTACCTTTATACGAATCTAGACGACTGAACGGATTTCCTTCCAATTTGACACATGTCTTACTTGCATCCACGACAAAGTAGTAGCGTAATTTTATGGCCACGCCACATCCGCCCTCCTTCAACTATCACAAATCCAAATACAAACTTGAAAAGTATTTCTTTTTATTGCAAAAAAAAGCAGCGTACGCATTTGAGACACATGAAAACAATTTACTTTCATGTCTAAATTTGTTCACAGATTTTTTTTTTTTTGTGATATGAAAATTATGTAAGAAAAGCTCCTTACCATTCAAGATCTTCAAAAATGAACTGGACTGCATATGTATATCTCTTACGAGTACTCCTGAATATGCCTTTTTTTTAAACCATAAGAGAGATGACAAGACTTTATCGAATTTGAATTAAAATTAATTTTGAATGCTGTGTTTTTGATATTTTAAAATCAAAAATTAACACAAAAAGTAAAATTTTTTATCACAAAATTTGGCTAATACAACAATATTTGTTTTAAAGGTGACATATAAAGATTCCTTGCAGTTTATTAAAATCCAAATTAAAATTAACTATGAAAAAATAAAACTTTTAATAATAATTTCACCGGTTGAAGCTTAATTCACAACTTTTATGGGGCATGTCACATAAACGGGAGAACCAAAAAATTACAGTCCACATGGTAGATTCGGTTTATTTTTGGCTATCTTATGCCTCTATTGATCCCTAGCTTGTGTACAAGTATTTGGGCCAGTGTGAAGCCTAGTTCGAATTATCATAAAATGCCAAAATATTATTTTTCCCGAAAACGATTTCGACGATTTAAATTATATTTCAAAGAAATTTTTTTAAAATCTTTAATAATTGAACTGTTGCATTTTTTCATAAAAATTTGATATCGTGACTGAAAAAATCATCCAATTCCCAATAACAATAACTATATAATTTTAAAGGTATAATTTAATTTATTTTATACAATTATATATAATAATAATAAGTGTAATATATCTTACAAAATTTTTTGAGCAGTGGAATTGTCTCCAATAAAAGTCACCTTAAATTTTAGATGATTTTACAAAACTCTCAGTTCGAAAACTGGTCTTTGCACAGAAACATTATCTTATACCTAACATCTTATTTGAGTTATCACATCAAAATAAGACGTTATTTTGCTAAATATTTACGTTTATTTGGCTAAAAAACTTTCATTGATTCAGCGAAATTTCTAAATTTGTGATGAAAATGTGGAAACTTTTGCATCTTCAAGTAAATTATCATCATTGCCTGTTTTTAAAATAAAAAAAAAAATACATTTTGATTTAAATAGTCTCATTTGTTTTATTTTTCCATACTTTCAGAACCCTAAGGGGGGTTTGAACCCCTAAAACTCCCTCTAGGCTACTGGTTGCCACAATATGAATTTTACTATGAAATAAAATTAATCTTTACTAAATAGAAAACATTTCTTAGGAGCAGTTAGTTTTACAAAATTAATGTCATAATTGAGACATTATTAATTATAATTTTTGATTATTTAATCGTAACCTTGATAAAACGATTTATAATTTTAAATTTTGACTTTATAATTAATTTCTTAAAGTGTTGATTTTAAAATATTAAAAAATAGCTCAGCTTTAAAAACAACACTAGTCTACAAGGTTTTTATCCTGAAATACTTTTCTAGAAGAGCTTTTTACGCTGATTCTACGTCTATACTCAGTTTTCCCCTAATAGTTCGAATTTTTGAGATACATTTTTTAGACTTCGATTCAGTTTTTCTTCTCTAGAAACTAAACTGTATCATATAAAACAATCATTTGTATGTCATCGGACAGATAATTAAATAAGCTATACAATACTGTATTAACCATTTCTAAAGTTTAAATTTTAAGTTTTTGGTAAAAAATTTTTAACTTTTATCGTCTTTTCCATAATGTTTTAAACTATTTTTCAAAGATGTTTTAATATGATAATTTTTTTTTATTTAATTTCCTTCATTATTTATATGCCAATAACAATATGACAGAGATAGAACAAAAATGAAAATGAAAAATTGAAACAAGTGTTAAAACCAAGTTTCTCAATCAATTTATATGGAACCCCAAAGAACATTTTGTTTAAAAAATAAACAAATTTTGTAAGTACATATTAAGAGTTTGCTTTTTTTTACAAACAAAATGTTCTTATAAATTGATTGAGCAAAATGGTTTTGAAACTTGTTTCAATTTTTTTATTTTTTTTCCTAATTCTGCCATATTGTTATTGGCATATTATTGAAGGATATATATAATAAGTCGGGGATTGGCCGAATCAGACCACAGTGGGTCCCTTTTCGTCCCCTATTTGACGAAGGATGCTACTGCTCGGAGCACTCATAAGTGAGCATGCTCCTTTTATAAGCACCCTTTGTCACCTCAAGCATGTCCTTGTAGGTCAGTTGACCAATCTCGGCTTCGTCAATAAATGGACGTCCCAAAATGGTCAATCTTATGCTTGCCACCGCCTGACACTGGCACAGAATGTGTGTTGCTGTTTCCGGCTCCTCTAGGCACAACCTACACGCATCGTCCTCGGTCAGAGTCATCTTCCTTAGATGGTAGATGTAGGGACTGTGTCCTGTGACCAGTGCAGTAAGCCAGCTTAAAGTCTGCCGATTGTATCGGGTGACTTTTGCTGCCTCACTACTTGACCATTTCATGGCCGCCTTTGATTGCCTGCAATTACCAGCTTCTTCCCACCTTGTACGGTGTTCTTAGTCCGTCCATTGCTTAATAAGGCCTGCCACCATGTTGTCGCCTATGGCGATACGTGGTTCTGGTCCACAGAAATCTTCTGCTGATCCTTCTCTTGCTAAAGAATCAGCCTTTTCATTCTGCTCTATGCCAGAATGTCCTCGCACCCACATAAGTGTGAGCTCATTTGTCTGAGCGCACCTATTGAGTTTGGTAAGACATTCCATGGCCAACCTAGAAGTAATATCTGTCCGTTGCATGCACCTAATCACCGACTGATTGTCAAGGGCAATGACAATTTTCTTGCCATTTACCCGGTCATCTATCAAGTGGTTCAGCGCATGCACTACACCAAGCATTTCCGCCTGGTATACAGACACGAACCTCCCCAGCCTCAGTGCACAGGATAGGTTCAACTCTTCTGAGTAGACGCCTGACCCGGCTCTGCCATTCATCAGAGAGCCGTCTGTGAATATATTGATGTCGCTACCAGCGGTTTCTTCACAAACGGATCCATCTGTTATTAGAGTTTTATAACATTTTTCTGTTATTCTCACTCTCTGCCTTCCGTCCATAGGCATACACGTCTCCCTGACATTTCGCTGTGCCATGTCCAGGATGCGCATATGACCATGGAGGGCTGTTGCTCCATGCCACGTAGCATTTCGCAACATCCTGAGGGCTGTTAGAGCTGCCGTTTTCTTTATTTCTAAATCCAATGGCAGCATACCTAACAAAACCTCCATTGCGCTTGTTGGAGTGGTGCGTATTGCCCCTGTTATTCCAACACACGCCAGCCGTTGGACTCTGTTTAGTCTCTTCTTAATGGTTTTCTGACTGACTTTTGTCCAACAGATCACCGAAGCATACGTGATGACAGGTCTAACCATCATAGTGTAGATCCATTTCATAGCCTCTGGGTTTAGCCCCCATTTTAGACCACAAACGCATCCACACTGAAACAGAACCCTCTTGGCCTTTTGAATCCTGTCTCCTACATGTTCGTTCCAGTTCAGTTTACTATCTAGAGCTACCCCTAGATATTTAACTTTCGTAGACATGTTGATTTCAGCTCCAAAAAGTCTAAGTGGTTCTCTCCTCAGGCCTACCCTCTTTCTAGTAAAGAGAATATTGTCTGATTTTCCTGCGTTCACGGTGAGGCCTTGTTCTCGACACCACTCCTCCACTATTCGGAGTGCTCCCTTCATTATGTCAGAAATGGTGTCAATGAACTTACCACAGACCACCAACGCAATATCATCTGCATACCCTATCGTGTGTATGCCCGATGCATCTAGTCTAGCCAAAAGTGAGTCCACAGTAATGTTCCACAGGGTTGGCGATAACACCCCTCCTTGAGGACATCCTCTACTTACTCTACCTCTAGTCTTGACTCTACCGTTCTGAATGTTGACAATGTTGTCAAGCTCCCTGTGCTTGAGCATATTGTCTACCCAATTTGTTATAATTGGGCTTACATTGCGCTCTGTCAGAGCCTGTCGCAGCCTTCCAAAGCATATTTTGTCGAAAGCACCCTCGATGTCCATAAATGTGGTAATCGCGATGCCTCCTAAAAAAATCTCTTTTCCAACCACTCTAACTAATTTGTGAAGAGCACTCTCCGTAGACATGCCTGCTCTATAAGCATATTGGCATCTACTCAGAGGATTATGCATCAGTGAAGTGCTCTCAAGACAGTCAACCATCACTCTTTCCATCGTTTTCAAGAGGAAAGACGTAAGGCTGATCGGTCTGAACGACTTCCCCTCCGCATAATCTTTTTTTCCGGGTTTCGGGAGAAAGACAACTTTCGCCTCTCTCCAGACTCTCGGAACATACCCAGTCGCTAAGCAAGTAACGAATATACCCCACAGCCTAGGTGCAAAGAGATCTTCCCCCCATTGCATCATAGCCGGAAATATACCGTCCATCCCTGATGTTTTGTACGGAGCAAATGAGCGTATAGCACTCCTCACCCCGTCCATAGTGATCATTCTTTCGGCTTCCAGTCTGTCAACCCTGTGCATCCCTTTCTTCAGGTTTGTCCATGGGTCATCAGACTTAAAACTTCCAGGAAAATGCACCTCCATCAGAACTTGCATCGACTCTTCCAGGTTCTCTGCCATGGTTCCATCCGTTTTCCGGATCAGTCCCACTTTGGAGAATGGATCTTTTGAAACCATTTTCTGAAGCCTGCATGCTTCTGAAATAGTTTCCATCCCAGAACAGAAATCTCTCCACGACTGCCTTTTACGGTGTCGTATGAGGTTCTTAAGTTCCCTTTTCCGTGCCTTGTATTCTGCCCATGTTTCTGGGGTTCTCCCTCTCATGTGCCGATTGAAGGCCTTCCTAACCTTCTTCTTCAGAGATTCGAGTTCCGTACACCACCATAGCGTCGGATCACCCTCGTCTATTGAAGTTGTAGGACATGCCACCTCGTAAGCTTCGACCATGGCCGAACTAAGATGTTTGACATGGCTTTCCACTTCCGCTGTGTTCCCTGGTACTTTATAGCTTTTTGGGTCAGTGTTTCCCTCAACTTCGCCTTATATTTCACAGGATCCGTGTTCTTGGGAATCCTGACCTTCCTGCTACTCTGTTGGCGTCGGATTCCGAACTTGACTTCAAACTGAATGGATCTGTGGTCCGACATGGTTAGCCTATCCACGACCCTCCAGTTTTCTATTCTGCTCAGAATCTTTCTGCAAATAAGAGTGACGTCAATGACTTCCGCTCGCCTTGCATCAACGAAAGTCGGCCGTACTCCTCTATTTGCTACCAACAGATTATACCTCTCCACAAATGCAAGCAGTTGCTCTCCTCTGTCATTGTTGTTGGTGCTTCCCCACGCAGTATTATGCGCGTAGGCATCACATCCTATGATCACTCCAATGCCTCTTTCCTCACAGTACTTTACCAGGTTCTCCACCTCTTTTGAAGGTGGCTGGTCCGGAGAGTCGTAAGGAAGATACGCTGAAGCCATCATACAAGTACCTGTACCATCCCCGATTCTCACAACGGTAAGATCCGGGGAACATAGGTGTGGCATATGTACCGCTAGTATACCATGTCTCACCAGGATACAGGTCCTCCGTCTGCCATCTGCCACCGGTTGGTACAGCGTGGCTTTCTGCTCTGAGAGACCGTTGATTCTATTGTGAAGAATCCAAGGTTCTTGGAGCATTGCTATGTCAATTCCATACTCCTCCATGCAACGCATCATCATTGCTGATGCTGCCCTACTATGGTGTAGATTGAGCTGACACACCACGAGGTTTTCCTGGTACGGGCCCACCACCCGCCCTGGTGGTTCCTCCCTTGCAGAATTCCCCACCAGCCCCGTACCAGGGGTTTCGTTGAGCTCACCTTGCATCCTTTTGGAATTTGATGAGAGCTTGATCAAGGCCGCAGTTGAGTTTCCCCCCTGCCAGCCTGATCGCTTCCACCTCATCCGTCCGGCACCACGCAGTGAACTTGACGCCTCCTTCCTTTGCATCTCCGAACTTCGTTGCATTGCTAACTCTCCATTTAGAAGTGTCCGCAACGCACCGGTTCTGGGTCTGCAACCTCCTAAGGATGACCTCCTTGCTTTCGGAAGTACCGTAAACAATGATAAACATCCGTCCTTTAATGCGTATAGTCGGTCGACCCGCAACTCAGCCCCTTCCCATAGGTTCATGAGCTTTGGCACGGTTCGGCACAGCCATACCTTGGATGATGGGTTCTTGCACTTGAGTACAATAATTCCATCCTCCAAGTTTGCATTGCCAACAAATCCTACATCGCCATCGTTTTCATTGATGGTGTCGAGAGCCTCCAAGAGGGCGGATTTAAAGGCCGCCAACTGGGACTCTCCCAACTGACCATCGATGGAGCAATCAACGATGCCCATTAAGAGGTCCTTTTCCGCTGCCGTAGCATAGGATGCACGGCCGCTTCCAATTATCCCTTCCGGGTTGAATTTCCCTCCCGCTGAAGCCTTCGACTTCGCGGACGCAACTCTTATTATTGAAGGAAATTAAATAAAAAAAATTATCAAATTACAACATCTTTAAAAAGTACTTAAAAAAATTATGGAAAAGACGGTCAAAGTTCAAAATTTTTAACCAAAAACTTAAAATTTGAACTTTGGAAGCATGCCATACAAATGGTTAATACAGTATTGGATAGCTTATTTAATTATCTGTCCAATGACATACAACTAATTGCATTATACGAAGAAATTTAGTTTCTAGAATGGAAAAACTGGATCAAAGTCTAAAAAATGTAAATCACCCTGTAGCCCAAAAATTCGACCTATTAGGGGAAAAACTGAGTATAGACTTAAAGTCAGCGTAAAAAGCTCTTCTAGAAAAGTAGTTCAGGTCTCTGTATAAAAAAATTTTCCTGAATTTGTAAACTAGTGTAATTTATCTATTTCAAAGATATAATTCAATACCATTTGAGATTTTATTGATTTTATGGTTTTAGTTCCTTTTGGCTTTTTTCCAAAAATACAAACGAACCTGCGGTTAATAGCTAGTATATAGACGATACATTAGGGAAAACTTTTTACTTGCTTTTAAAAATAACTCTTGATAGGAAAATAAAATTAAAATATAAAATAAATGATTGCAAGCAAAAACAAAATCAATATTTTAAATACATTTTGAACAAAATCTACTCAAAGTCCGTCTTCCAAGAAGATGGCAATAAAAAAAAAATATTTAACGTCAAACATTAGTAGGTACGACCCAATTTTTATCGCAGACAGCAATATCAACGGTTCAACTGGCTGTTGTTGTTTCCCGCTTTATTTGTTGATCTTCCACTCTTATGCTTTGAATGGCATTTCCGTAAATTTATGAACTCGAAAATGTGGTGATGACATGAGCAGCTAGTTGCTGTTGAATTTTGACGCCGTATTACATCAGCCAATTTGGTAAGACAAGCAACTGCTATCCAAAATAGTTATTTTCAAGCTGATTCTTTTATTCTCTCTATGTGTCTCTTCTGACACATAATATCAGATATTACAAAATTCTTGTGAAAAAAAGAGAAAACTAAAAAAAAAGCATGTCATAGTCGAATTGCCAGAAGAAAGAGAAATGAGGAGAGGAAGGTAAGCACGAATGTATACTTGAAAAATCACGTGCCATCGAAGTGTAACCAAAAAACAAAGAGCATTGAACAACTTTACCTAATCATGTTTGTAGAACCGCCGATGATCGGTAAGAACGTATCAACCCAACCAGCCCCACCTGCTTTTTATCATTTATATTATCTGCAATTTATATAAAGTGCCTAACAATGAAAGTCAGGTAGGCACAAGGAAAATATTAAAAAATGAAACCATTTCCGTTAATTGTCATTCATTTAAGAGATAAATTTTCACACCGTTTTGAAAGAACGGTAAAAGATTTATTATCTAGCACAACAAAAGTCGTCTGTCTTTGCAACATGATTCTGTGTTTCAATTTTGTTTCTGTATGGAGGCTTTAGTATGTATGTATAGTGCTTTGTGGTTATAAAGTTTCTGTGACATTGATTCCATTGTGCCAAACTTTTGCATATCAAATGTTAATTTAGATCCATTAAAGCATTCAGTTGAAGCACTTGTAAGCTTCGCACAATTGTTCCATTAACACTTTTTATGATCAATTCACAGTTTCGTCATAAGTCTTGTATTGCATCGGAGCTGAAGGCGGTAGGCTTACTTTTGTCTGCCAACAAAATCTGTTTAAAAAATTTTCATTTGGGCCTATTCGGCAAAATCTGTTATGAAAAAATTCCGTTATTCTGTTATGATTTTCCATGCAAATTTTTGAGCTGTCAAAAAATCTGTTACGAGACTAAAATTCGTATTCTGCACAGAGCAGATTTTTCGAAATTTCAAAAAATCTTTTAAAAAATCTTAAATTCATATTCAGCATGACAAATCTGATATGAAATCTGTTATGAGTGATAAAAGAATAAATAACAGATACATTTTTATGTCTTTTATCGTAACAAATTTTTAGAAAGTGAATATTTTGATCGGAAAATGAATGTGTAACTTTTATAAACCAAAATCAGCACCTACTTTAATAACTACACCAAAAAAAATCACCTAGTTTATTTCTACACAAACATGCACATTAATATATTAAGAATATAAAGCGAAAGAAAATTGTTTAGATGAAGCACTTTATTCAATTGAAATCAATTGTTTGATTTAAACTTCTTTCTAATCTAGCAGCACTTATGAACCAACTAGTAATTTACTAAATAAACTATCTAGAGCGGGCATAATTTGTAATTGCTTAAAAAAGGAGATTCAGTTAAAAAAAAACAGTTATTACGTTAAAACTTAACGTTTGGCAAAATAATGTAGGTTAAGAATTAAGTACAAAATATAAAAGTAATTATTAAAATGCTTGCTGGTATTTTGCAAATATTTGCATCGCGTTACACATCAGTCTCCACTTGGTACTCAATCAACATTTGATCCACAATTTAGTCAAATGCAACTTTTCCGGCAAAGGATGTCAGCGAAGGTATCTCGCTTGGATTGGAGTCAGATGGTAAATTGCTAACTTCAATTTCTTCATTAGCAGCAGTGGCAACAATGTTTTCATTACACTCGGATGGGTGGCTCCAGCAACTGCACATCTGATCCATAAGCAAGGTCAACTTGTAGCACACCGATAAGATTCTGCTGCCACCTGGAGTAGTCCAACACCTTACCCTCTCGCAGTATCGGCATTTGGAATATGTAGACAATTTCATTGGACATTTTAGTATAGTGTCGCTCAATTTCCTCCTGTGCTATGGATGCACATCTGCCATCGCCATGTGAGTAAAGCCAATAGTTAGAATCATTTTGTCGACCCATTGAATCCTTACAATTCATACCGAGAATGTTTTGGTGTGAGGCGGGTAGTGGTGCCCATAGACCGCCCAGCATGAAGCAAGCTACTGGAAAAGCACTAGCAGCGCCACTAGTATAGACAATTTGCGTCCGCTAAGATTCTCTAATATTGTGCCAGACATGACGTTACTGACGCACTTTGATGTTGAATTGTGTTAAATTTACTACTGTTATGCTGCGAACAGTTCAGCGTAATTGATAAGACCCGATATTTTGCTCCACCAGATTTGTTAAAATGATGCATTGGCGTAGAAAAACATGAACTTTTCTACATCTAGCAAGGATCAAATGCGCCAAAGCCAACAAGAAAAAGCTAAAAGAATTTATTGGCAGCAATCAGCTGTTTCATAACAGAAAATAACGGAGTTGTAATAGTTTTTTATTTTTGAAGATTGATAACAGGATGCCATAAAAGTTCGAAATGCTGAATACCGATTTTAACTGATCTTTAATGGCCGACGTCTTTTATGATTGATAACAGAAAATGCGTAACAGAATAACAGATTTCGCCGAATAGGCCCAATTATGTCTTTGATTTGAGAGAAATTATTTCATAGATGCACATTTAGAGTCCCCCAAACTCAATAGACTTTTATTCTCCCGGGTCAGTCCAAATCAACTGATCCCACACTGGTTGCTCGACCATTTTTAAAAAATATTGATATTTTTGATATTTTTATTAACAGTTGCCCAATATATTTGAATATCAGAACTGCTTTCAAAAAATTGTTCTTCCTCTTTCAAAATGGTGGCCATACTTTCTTTGCTACCTGTAGCGATATATGCATTTGTGCTAATTTATATTTCTCAGCTCCTATTTAACATAGACTGATGAGCTAAAAACCATAATATTAAGCACACTTTGGCCTTTAATCTGACATTTTAGAGACGCATATGAAATAATTTCTTCATATATAAAAAAAAATTATTACATTTTTGTGTTCAAAACGTGATATCTTGCAACATTAAGAATTTTTTTTTTATAGAAATCAATAAGTTGCAGTCGTAGACTTTTTCTAGAGAACATTTAAGCTATTTGTTTAAACGTACATTTTTTTAAGGTTCTGACTCATCAAATTTTTCGCTACAGCCTCTTAAAATTTTTAATTTTGAGAAATTCGCTGAATTTTGCTGACTTTGGGGTCAAATATCTCTAGTGGGCACAGGTTAAAAAATTTTAAATTTATTCGCAATAATTACTCTGTATATTTTTCAGATATTTAAATTAAGACAAAAGACTCCTTATTTGCCCATTTGTCCTTCTGCATACAACATAAAAACAAAGAAATTATGTTGGAGGTGGGCGGGACCGAATTTTTTTTTCAATTTTATACATAAATATATATTTCATGACATTTGGAGCCAATCAACAACCATAAATCATTGAAATTTAAAAAAAACAAAATAGGTCACAACCACACTAATATGCATACTATGAGGTGAATTTTCACAATGTTTGAAGGTCAGTATCTTCCAAACGAGGCAAATATCAAACTTAAAATTGTGACAGCAACATAATGTTATTATTTACTTAATTGTGAATAAATTTCAAATTGTTTACCTTGTGCCCAGTGATATTTGACCCCAAAGTCAGCAAAATTCAGCAAATTTCATAGTATTCAAATTTTCAAGAGGCTGTTAACAAAAAGTTGGTAAGTCAGAATTTTAAAAAATTTATGTTTATGCAAACATTTAAAATGTACTCTAGGAAAAAAAACACAGGTGCGTCGCTGAATACACGACAGAAGCGAAGCTTTTTCGCAGTTACATAGATTTGATAGCTTAATAATTTTGTTCTTTTTAATAAATTAACTTTTAAACACAAAAATCTAAAATAACAAGATAAATTACATATATACAGAAAACATATTTACTGCTTATTTTTTTTATTGCTGAATGTCAAATTTACACGCCAATTACATATACGGGCATATAATGCCAGCGACTCTCCATTTTAACTTACCACACATGGTTGTGAACTTGGCTGCACTGAACAAATTTTTTCCTTCAACAGCGTGCTACCTAGCGAAAAAATCTGTCGAAAATTTTTCAGATTTCACTCCAAGCAATCACAGAACGAGGAGTAAAAAGCTTTGCTTCAAAAATATATATTAAAGAACGCACACGAAACAAAATTTAACAAACATTTTAGATACCTTGCTGATAAAATTTAACAAAAATTTTAGATGCCTTGCTTATGTCATGCATACTTTTGTTGATTCCATATTTATTGATATCATCTATTTTTTTGACACTTAAAAACGCACTTGTCAACGCACTTGCGGGCATTGCTAATTTTCTTCGTGCCAACAACACCACAAACGCATTCACAATACAAACACGCCGATGCTGGAGACACCTTGTGGCAAATAAAAGCGAAGTTAGTTGTAGCATAGCAAATACACAATCCTCTATCTATTGATAGATGGTGACGATCTACTGCAGCATAGCTTCTGTTATAATTAATATTGAATTAACTACTGTCTTAATCAAGTCTTTGTGGCCTGGTGGATAGTGTGTTGAGCTCTCGTTTAGGAGAACGGGGGTTCCGAACCCTACGGATGGTCCAAGAAGTATTTTTAGTATTTATTATTAAAGTATTAAATTTTTTGTTGTAATAAGCGCTAGCAACAAAGAAACCATCAAATTTCCAAGAAAAAATATTTCGAAAATTTTTCAGATTTCACTCCAAGCAAATCACAGAACGAGGAGTAAAAAGCTTCACTTCAAAAATATGACTGCAACTTAATGCTTTCTATAAAAAAAAAAATCTTAAAGTTGCAAGATATCACGTTTTGAAGAGAAAAATGTAATTATTTTTTTAATATGAAGAAACTATTTCATATGCATCTGTTATATATCAAATTAAAGACCAAAGTTGTGCTTAATGTTATGGTTTTTCAGTCTTCATTCTATATTTAATAGGAGCAGAGATATATAAGTTACCACGAACGCATATATCGCTATAGGTAACAAAGAAAATATGGCCACCATTTTAAAAGTAGAAGAAGAAAAAATGTTTTGAAAGCAGTTCAATTATATTGGGCAACTGTTAATAACAATATCGGCTTTTTAAAATTGTTCGAGCAACCAACTTTCGTTTTTTTGGATCAGTTCATTTGAACTGACTCTCCCGATAGTTTGATGCTCCAATAAAAGTCGCGGCCGACAAACCAAATATTTAGTTGGTGGTTAATACGCACACTGTCCTCGGATAGTTTGCCAATTGCACTTTTTGAAGTGAAACTTTTGTAGCCGCGTATACAACAATCTAGCATACGGCGAGCTAGATGTGGTAAAACCAATGTAACGAAATGGTTCTTATGAAAACAACAACACAGCAATTCGCCGCACTAGTTGTATAAAATGGAAAAAATTTGCTATTTTAATTTTTTTACTTCCATTGTGGGTTGAACACAGTACGTTTGTATCCATAGTCGGCTGTTCTAACCACTGTGCCACGTAGACATATTTATTTGAGTAACTCATACTTATGTTATACTCTTTCTTTTATAATTGAATTGAGTCTTTCGTTCAATACTCTGAAGTACAGTACGGTCTAAAAGTTTGAATCTGAACGTAGCTTTTTTTCAGAACATTAGCATACTTTTAGGCATTTCTCAAATTGAGTTTTGATAAATACACATTGATTGCATTGATTGATTTGGAAACAGCACATGCTGCAATATTAACGAATGCAACTGTGAATCTAAAATTTGTTTTATTCTTAGATCTGCGAATTTCCATATAAATATCGTATCTTTCATATAATTCAAATGTAGTTTTTAACTCACATTTATATCGAAATAAAAAAATATATTCGCATGCTGCTGTATTTTAACATACAAAATACTGTTTACAAGTTCTTCCATTACCAACTGAGCTGTCAGATTACCTACGATATGTTGGTCGAAACTAAAACATAAGAAGGATATGTTACTAAAATATTGTGTCGAAAATTAACACTTGGCAATGCATATGTAACCCACCCGGCGAAAGTTCGTTTGCAATGAACTTTTATCGAAGATTAATTTCGTATTTTTCTAATTAGCGATCAAAAATCGAAATTTATTTCATACCAGTGTTATCGCGTCAGTAATAATAAAAGTAAGTCTGAAATGGCCAAAAAAATTATCCGAAAGTATCCACTTTACAGTAAAAAAGTAGAAAATATATTTATCTTCGCCTTTGTGATGAAGGTTTGGAATTGTAAACGAGTAATTTTTCGAAACATAAGCGAACCTTCGTTTAGGAAGTAATCGTTACGTCCTCCAAACGTATCTTTTTCGAATAGTAATCGATATCAAATTCGATTTTTATCATCGCAAGCTATTCGTAAATTTTTAAATTTTTGATATCGAAGTCGATTTTTGTGCCGTGTGAAAAATAGCAGAATTTTTGTGATAATGTTGAAGTTTATTCTATATATATACATGTATGCATCATTTAGCATTAAATATCGTCGCAAATGCAAAATAAAATACCATTCAAATCTTTTAACGAAAAACGCATCAACATTTTTAACTGTATAGGCACGGTAAACTAAACCCAAACAAGTATGCGCGGTAGCATAAGGTCAGAGCTTCTGTCCACGGAGCGAAGGTTTAGTAGTCCTGTTTAGTAGCTCAACATTACACATTTTTGTGTAGTAATACAAACATTTTTATATCCCAACGCGTACTGCGTAGGGGGTATATTAACTTTGTCATTCCGTTTGTAACGCCAAGAAGGAGGCGTGGCAGGTATAAAGAAATGTATATATTTTTGATCAGCATCATCTCCTGAGTCGATTTCCGTGTGTCCGTCTACAATTATAGCCGCAATTTTAAAGCTATCACGATGTAATTGTAAGTTTATTTTTAAAAAAGGAAGATCAAGTTCGAAAATGGGCCAAATTGGATAAACACCACGCCTACCTCCCAAACTAAGTGTCTTTATATTAACCGTAAAATGTCTTTAAAATCCACAAAAATTAAAGAAATGCCTTGAAATTTGGCAGGTGAACTTTGCTCTTCAGTCTTAATTCTGGCTACGAAATTTGGAAAAATCGGATGAAAACCACGTCTACCTCCCATACAAGGTGGCTTTATTTTAAACGTAAAATCTCTTAAAAATCCACAAAAAATAATGAAATGTCTTAAAATTTTGCACATTGGCTTTGATATATAATATGAACCATCTCTATGATATATAGCAAAATCGGATCAAAACCACGCCTACTTCCCATACAAAGTGACGTCATCAAAATAGGAAAACTTTCGTTAATATATAAAACTGAATGTCATCGTGAATGTCGTGGCTAAAGACTTCGAATATAGTTCAATATGGCCGCGGGGGTATTTTAGCTCCGGTACCCTGCCGAAGCTCCACCCTTACTAGTTTTATTTGGGCTCGTTGCAATCGGTAAGTGTGCGCATTTTCATAAAGCACCGTGCCCACATGAAAATAAATCAACTATCGGCAGACTAAAAGTCAATAGTGTGCGGGGCTCTTACACGCAAGCATTAAATAATTCTGTGGTGACAAGGAATAACGACTAAACTCAAAATATCGTAAAAAACGATATTTTAATTGCACTAACTATGACCTTTCTGCTGAAATATATGAACCGTTAAACCAACGAAATAAGTGCAGGCATAAGTGGTTATCTATTCTGTGCAAAAAATGGATTCCTCCATCCTTCCGAAGATTGGCAGTAAAGAAAATGCCATATCACTTTTCAACGATATTTTGAGTTGTCGTTATTCCCTGTGGCCACAGAATTATTATATAAAATGGACACCGCGAACATTAGACACTACGCTGGCCTAACAGGGTTGCCACTCTCGAAAAATTACCAAAAAATACCAAACACCTGTAATTTTTTAATGTAAAAGTATATATACATCAATCCTTTATTCATTTTTCTTTAACTCTAATATCACTTCATTTATAAAACAAAATATTTAAAACAAAGCAAAAATCGCAAAATTATGAAGTACTATAGACTACATCGAAATATTAAAAATAAAACTTTATTAATACATAACTATGAGGGTAATATGATTTTATTTTTCAAACAAAACATAAAATAATAATAATAACATTAATTAACAATAATAATTACCAAAACTTTTTTTGTTCTGTCCTATGAACCAAATATATCCTATCGGAAAGAGGGAAAAAAATAAAAATACGCGTGTATCGTCGTTTTTCATATACACGTCAGAATTTTTATTTTTTTACGTTTTAAGTTCTGTGATGCCCAGTTAGATGGTTCAATACATTTGTTGGGAAAAAAATTTTTGTTGTTGGAATTTATGGAAACTTCATTTCTGAAATTATAATGGCATACTGGTTCCAAATATCGTTTTTTTTTCTCCTTTTTCGGTTGGTTAAAACCCCGATTTATTTTATTGACTAATTTTGTTAATACCTAAATACTTAATGCTGTGATTACAGAAATGCATTTGGTATTTTTTGCACCGGTTACGTTTTTTTTTTTATTTTTATAGCCCAACGCTTACTGTGTAAGGGGTATATTAAATTTGTCATTACGTTTGTAACTCTAATAAGGAGGCGTGACAGGTCGTGAGTCGATTTCCAGGTGTCCGTCTGTATGTCCGTCTTTCTGTCTGACTGTCTGTCGACACGATTACAGCCGTAATTTTAAAGATATAGCGATGAAATTAAAAATAAAAGATTGCTTTAAAAAAATGAAGATCAAGTTCAAAAATTAACCAAATCGAATGAAAACAACGCCTACCTCCCATACAGAGTGACTTTATTTTTACAGTAAAATCTCTTAAAAATCCACAAAAATTAATAAAATGCCTTGAAATTTTGCTTGTAAGCTTTGATCTTTAATATAAATTCTGACTATAAAAATTGGAAAAATCGGATGAAAACCACGCCTACATCCCATACAAAGAGGCCTTTTTATGAACGTAAAATCTCTTAAAAATCCACAAAAATTAGGAAATGTCTTGAAATTATGCACATGAGCTTTGATAATTAATATAAGCCATCTCTATAATATTTACCAAAATTGGATGAAAACCACGCCTACTTCTCATACAAAGTGGCTATTTTAAACTTAAATCTCTTAGAAATCCACAAAAGTTAAAGAAATGCTTTGAAATTTGCACATTGCACATGAGCTTTGGTATATAATATAAAGCTTATCTATGATATTCGACAAAATCGGATGAAAACTACGCCTACCTCCCATACAAATCGACGTCATCAAAATAGGAAAACTTTCGCAAATATATAAAACTGAATGTCACCGTGTATGTCGTGACTAAAGACTTCGAATATACTTCAATTTGGATGCGGGGGTATTTTAGCTTCGTTACCCTGCCGAAGCTTTATCCTTACTAGTTTTTAGTTTTTTTTATTCACTTTCTTTTAAAAGTAGCTTAGCTTAGCTTAGGTAGCGCCTACAACCGTAAGCTGGTTCCCGCCTGTCGTAAGAAATTGCGACAGCCATTTCTGTTTTGCGCTTGCTGGCGCCAGTTGGAAGCTTTCAGTTTCGTAAGGTTGTCCTCTACTTGACCGCCGCTGGGTACCGAATCGAGACTTTGAATATACTTGAATTTGACCTTGAGGGAGAGGGTTATTTTAGCTTCGGTACCCTGCCGAAGCTCCATTCCTTACTAGTTTAAGTTAACTTTTTTCACAAAATTTTTTACAATATTAAAAATTCGCAATATGAGTATGACCTATCATGAACCAAATTTATTTTGAGTTACTTTGATTTATTGTTTCTAATTTTTCGTTGGCGGAAAAAGCGGAAAAATATAGAAAACATAAAAAGGATTGCTTTGCTGCGATTAACAAATTAACTAACGATTTTTAATATGAATACTTATTGTGAATTTTGAATATTGAGAAAAAAAAATTGTTAAAAAATAAATAAAAAACCGTAACTGATACAAAAAAACTAAATGAATTTCTGAAATCACCACCAAAAGTGTTAAATATATAAGGAATTACGAAACAAAACCTGGTTCGGCTAAAAAAAATTAATCAGTATTAATTATCTAAAATTGCAGTAAATCTAAATTATTTGCATAAAATTTTTAAAACGTGTTTAATCATTTAAAAGAGTATTTACAATGACAAAGGTGATGCTGAATAGTGATAATGACTACTCAAATTTGAAAACAATTATTTTTTCTAAATTTTGAGGTTTTTAGTTTTTTTTTTAAGCTTTCAAAATATGACCAAAACGGTACAAAATTTACCATTTTACCAAGTCAAAAAATTTTTACCAAAGTTGGTAATATTTTACCAAAACAGCAACGTTGTGTCCTAGTCGCGTTGCAAACGATTATCACCAATGTTTTAAACCAGATTTATGCACATAGTTAAAAATAATCCCAAAATGATCCCAAAAATAAACAGAAAATCCCAGTATTTTCAAAGTTAGTGGCTACTGGAATGGTAGCATAAGTTTTCCATTTTATGTATTTGCTAGCAAATACCCGCTGCACAGTGGTGACATTTGTAAAAAGTGGTTGCGAGATCAATTTTGGCGTGGTGGAAGTTCACAAATCTAATGATACAGTTCGATAAACTCTTGCTCTAAGCTCGTGAATGTAAAATTTTACGGCATCATTTCCTATCTCTAACGAGCGACCCAACGAACGAGTGCTAGGCGAACGATGTTGTGTTCTAATTGAAATCTGTATCTCTAACGAACTTGTTCGGCAACCCTTATGGTATGATTGTGCAAACTTAACGTAACATAGGTTAACATGACGCAACGTACTATGACTTTTTGTTGATTATGCCACCAACGTACCAACCACAGCAAGTGTCAAATAGATCACTATATCAATTAGTTTTTCATCGTCTACCCTGCTGAAACATATTTTAATTATTAATAAAAAATCAATTTAAATTAAAATACTTAGATTCCACTTCAATAAATTAACGCAAACAAAGAAATATTACTCAAAAATAAAAGTGTGATGCAGAAATTAAAATTCAACAGACTTCTACGTCGCGTTATGTTTCGGCTAATTAGATACACGAAAAACGCGTTCGGTAGATTTGTATGTGACAAAAGCAACGGCTGTGTTGCGTAGATCTATGTTTGGCTAATTAGGCCATTACGGTAAGCTTACGCTTCTTACGTTAACTTAAACTGTTACACGCAAACAGTTGTCGAATTCAGCATTGCAAGATCAAACATTTCAGAAGTTTTCTGAATTTTATCTATTTTTTCCAAGATTTCTTAAACTTTTGCCTTTGCTTCTTGTTTGTTGGCAAATGCCTTTTTTCAGTTTATTTATCTTCAAAGACAGCTGTTCTTGTTTATATTTTGTTGGTTTTTTACAATAAATTAAATTGGAAATAAATATAATTTTTTGTTTCGTGAAAAATGTTAACTATTTTGTGGAATGTAAGCAGCGATTGCAATTTTAGATTTTCACCAGGTGATGCAAGTGAGTTAAAGGTGCAAAGCAAAGACTGCGAGACAGCACAAATGTTCTGGAGCAAGCAGACGCTGAGTAAGTTTGTACATATATTTTCAAGAGCTTCACCGCTTTTAGCCACTACACAGGGCGCTTTACCTTCATCGATTGATTGACTGATAGAGATACAAGGTCTGTTTCCGTACTCACTTCAAGTAAACTTCGAGTAAAGTTCGAGTAAGATAGAGTAATTTGATTATCTGTCAAAATGAGAAAATTTGTCAAAAGTACGGAAACTACTTCAAGTAAGTTCCAAGCACAACAGCTGGTATTTGAAAGTAAATAAAAATTTAATTGGCTGGTTGGCATATTTAAAAAATGCAAAATTAAAATACTTTCAGATGAGCTGGAAGCTTCTGGTAGCAGTATATTTAAAAGATCAACACTTCCATTTCCGTTCATTTTACGTGTTTCCATTTTTTTTAATTTGCTAACCAATTGTATTAATTTTTTCTACAACACAGCACAAAATTAATTTTTTTTTACTTTAACAATCAACTGTTTGAAGCTTGAGATTCGTGCTCGAAGAAAGTTTTCAAGTAAAGTTCGAGTAATAGAGAATGACATTTGCTTGTTCTTCTTCTCTCTCGTGCTGGAAAAATGTGTAAAGAATCACGTTCGAGTAACTTCAAGTTACTTGAAGTGAGTACGGAAACAGACCTACAGATTTCACATACTTCAGCTGATCAGCTGTTATCGTTAGAAGATTCTATCCGAAATATATATTTCGAAAACTCGAACGAGCAGTGTTTTGAACAAAACGAGTGTTCGGATAAAGATACAGAATGAGGCCGTAAATATTGTAAGTTAGTAATTTTGGAACCGGGCACAGTGTTTCGTTTAGTACAAGCTAGCGGGGCAAAATAATTTTCTTAATGTTTTTCATTGCTTAGCGCACAAAAATGATTTGGGGATAATTTTTTCAATATCCGAAGCAAAAATACCCTACATTTAGCCAGGGGCGTAGCTACTGGGGGGAAGGGAGGGCACGTTGCTCCCCCTAATTTTTTAGAGTCGGCCAATTTTAACTGCAATTCATGGAAAAATATAAAAAAAATTGCAAAAATTTCTATTTTTGACCAATTTTTTCTATAAGTCGTACCTCAAACCATCTGTAATCGGCCAAATTTGAGTTGCAGTCGGCCAATTAGAGTATCAGTCGGCTAAATTGAGTTTCAGTCGGCCAATTTGAGTTTCAGTCGGCAAGCTTGAGTTTCAGTTGGCTAATTTGAGATTCAGTTGTACTAAGCACAAAGTCATATACATTCGGCCAGTTTTAATTTTATTCGTGCTCAACACCAACTGCACCAACTTCTGTCAGCCAATTCACTTCACTTCCAGTTGGTTCAATCATTCAGTTTCAGTTACAGTTTTGCCCAGAACCAATTGAAGTCGGTAATTTTATTATATCAAAGTTTATTCGCGGCAAGAACCAACATTTGTGCTGCCACATAAGCTTTAGTTGACCTTTAAACTAAAAAGTCATGCCATTTGGTTAAATTTGGTAAACTGATATTTTGTAATTGTCTGAATGTTGTCTCCTTCCTTCTGTAAACAATCGTTATGTTTAACTTCTTAATTCTCTTGTCGTCTTTTTTCTGCAGTAATTTATATCTTCATTTATGTAAAAGCTTTAATTTTCAATGACTTTCGTTCTTATTGTTTTTAACGAAGAAATTGAAAAAGCGTTTTATTTGGTTAAAATAATAATATTTGTTAAAAGAAATTGTTTAAAAAGCAATCGTTTATTCATATCAAAAGAAATTTTAAGAACGTAAGTATTATTTTTAGTTTATAATAAAGGCGGTTAAAGCAGTTTAACTTATTTGTTTAAGGAATTTAAATAGAAACATTTTAAAATGGGAAAACGAAGAAAAGTAGAATGCTTAAGCTGTGGAAGCATATTCGACGATGATTTTCAACGAAAACATGAAGCTTCTCGTCACGGGGGAAAACGAATAAAAACCAAGGAGCCCGGCGCTCTAGGGAATCCATTCCTTGCCGCAGCAAAAAATAAAAAAGTACGTACTTAATAAAATATGTACCTAATGAAATTTTTGATTTACTAAGTGTTAGAGAAAATCAATCGATCACAAAAAGTTTTTTTCTGCAATTTATATGCACAAAATTCTTCATTTTAAGAAGAAAATAATACAAACAACTTTGCGCTTTTGGGAATAACTGCAAATAACGCTAGTTTACAAATTTCGAAAAGTTGCTTTTACGTCTAATGCCTCTAATGAAAATTGGTCACTGGTTTCGAAAATCAGATTCCGTTTTTATACCCCCACACGTACAACTGTAAAGGTATATTAAGTTTTCAACGACGTTTGTTGCGCCCTTAAGGAGGCGTGTCAGGTACAGCAATAAGTATACATAAATAATCAACTCGAAAACTGAATCGATTTAGCCATGTCCGTCTGTCTAGTCTGTCCGAACGAGTACGGGCGTATTTTTAAATTCGTTATGTAAGCTTTTCGCTCCAAAAGTAAGTTAAGGTTTCAAGATGAGTAAAATCGGACAAGAACCATGCCTATCTACTATATGAAGTAACGTCATTAATATGGTAAGGCCTTCATAAGTCCCCTAGATTTCGAGATATCACACAATGCGTTGAATGGGGACAAAAATACAAAATTAAAAAATTTGTATGCACAATTAAAGGTAATGATTCAATTGTGCCAAATCAGAAAAAACCAAATGAATATGTTTTTAAGAAATGCCAGATTTTTAAAGTTGACATATTTTATTCAGGAAAATTAAGAAAGATCTTGGAAAGATTTTTAAAAAAATTTTAATTTTTGATATACCAATGACAAAAAAAATTATGCACAACTATTTCAAATGATTTTGAAATTACGAAAATTATTGGTTTTTGTTCAAAATTTATTTTGCAAAAAATGTAACATGAACCCTAATAAGTGGTCTTAAAACTCAAAAATTACCAAATTTTGAGAAGAGATAAAAAAAATTTTTTTTATTTTGACTATTTGCCTTATCAAAGTATTCACCTTTAGTGCACAAAATTTTATCTGCGCCTGAAATCAAAAACGAAAGTTACGTCATGTTTTATATGGTTAGTTTTTGTGAAAATTGGTTAATTTTGTATGAATAGTTTGCAAAAAAAAATTAGCAAAGTTTGAAAGACGATAGAAAAAAATCGGTATTTTAGTTTTTTTTCTTAGTTTTTTTTTTATTTTTACTTTAGGTATCTGTTCTCCGTTTCTAAAATTAAATCTTCACCATTAATTAAAAATAAAAGTTATAACGTTTTTAAAAATGCTACTTTTTGTTAAAATTTGTAGGGAAAATCGTATTTAAAACCTTCTTAAAATGAACAAACCCTAGTAAAATGGACTTTTATTAATTTTGTTTTTTTTTTCTTAAGTCGTGTTAAAATATAATTTAAAAAAAAACTTAAGAATACGAACAATTTTTTATAATTTTAAAAAACTAAAATGACTTGCAGCTAAAATTACATGCCCCTAAAAGTAGGCACTGATTTTTGTTTGAAGTTTTAAGAATTTACACAAATTTAAATTTGGATGTTTCGAAATCGTGTTCAGTCTATTGTTTTTTAAAGTGAAACAAAATTAAATACTATTTTGCTTAAAGAACAAAACATTCACCTTTCAGAAAGTGTAAGCACATATGAAATCTGACCGCACATTTTTATAAAATAATTACTCAAGAATGCCGAAATGTGCATTTTAAAACGCAGTTTGTAAAATAAGTATCAGGTTTTCATAAAATATTTTGCAATTTTTGAAATCAGCAACGTCAAATTACCTAAGATGAAGACCAGACTACTGCTTCTATTTTTGTCCATGAAACTTAACATATAAGTTTTTCTATTTAAAATTAATTTTTAATTTGAAAATGAGAAAAATTGGATAAGCACCACGCCTACCTCCCAGACAAAGAGGTGTCATCCACGTACCAAAATCATCATAAAACCCACAGTTATCGAAATATCGATTTCCAATTTGTTTTTATACGTTTTCCTCTTCGACGCCCACCTCCCAAAAAAAACACGTCTACTTCCCAGATAAAGTGACGTCATCATTTTGATAGTTGTTTTGCAGATATGTAATACTTTTTATATTTTTTCTGTCACTTCGTTTTCGAAATATAGCCCACTGTAGTTTTTTTTACGAAAACGAAAATGTGAATTTGTATTTATGTTATTTTTTGTATCGTTCATTAATCAGAAAGTATCACTGGTCTAAAAAAATTTTTAAAAGTTTCTAACAAAGCATCTTATAACTTTTCTTATACTCCAGATCTCAATAGAAATATAGTTTCGAATATTAATAAATGAGTGTAAAAAGTCAAAGTTTGTAACAAAAAAAAAAAAAAATTTCCCCTTATGCTACAGCAGAGATAAAACAAGACAGAAAAGTAATTAATACCAAAATACAAAGCTTGTTTTTAATTGTCAATAAGTTGCAGGGTAGGAAAAATGTCGCTCGCTCGCGGCTCTTTTTGGCTCTTGTAGCTTAGCTCTGGCTCGGGAAACGAGCAGCTTTATTTATTCAGAAAAAGTCAGAAAAAGTTTTATTGTGGCTCGGGCTCGCGAGCTCGAGCCGTAATTTATGGCAGCCGATAAATGGCTCTGGCTCGCGAGCCGGCTCTCTCAAGGCTCCCCAAAACTCTCTAGGCAAAGGTGAAATATTGGGACTTTATAGAGCTAAATGTTCTTCTTGGACACAAAACTATGATTGAATGTCAAGAAGGTTTACTTGAGAAAAAGTGGGCTGAATTGGACTAGGGGGAGAGGAAACAATATTATACGCTATTACTCAGCAAATATTGATGCTAGGATTATGATATTTGGAACATGGATGCAGGTGGCTTGTGCCAAGTATATTGCAAAAAGTGGGCGGGATTGGACAAAGGTGCGTGGTAACTAGTAATGGGCAAAAATGAGTACTTTTGAGATTCGAGTACTTGGAATCGAGTACTACGAAGAATCGAGTAGTAGTACTCGAAGTAGTAGTAGTATTCGAAGAAGTAGTAGTACTCGAAGTAGTAGTAGTACTCGAAGTAGTAGTACTCGAAGTAGTAATAGTACTCGAAGTAGTAGTAGTACTCGAAGTAGTAGTAGTACTGGAAGTAGTAGTAGGACTCGAAGTAGCTAAAGTACTCGAAGTAGTAAAAGTTCTCGAAGTAGTAAGAAAAGTAAAGTTTTAAATTAAAAATAATCAAAACGTACTTAATATTTTGATTTCTTTAAAAAATTTGCATTTAATTTTTCTTTTTCTTAAAAACTCGAAAAATCCTAGAAACTTTAATTATTTCCGCAGAAACAAACAAGTCAATCAAAAATGATGTATTCATTGTTTGTAGAAAATGTTGTTACCTAATTTTGTATACTATTTGTTCGATTATTGCTGTTAATTCGGAAGTTATACGAAAATAAGTTTAACCACCTTTTCGTTTTCGTAAAAAAAACTACAGTGGGCAATGTCTCGAAAACGGGTTGACAGAAAAAAATTAAAGTTATTTTCGGAATCAGTGACCAATTGTACATTAGAAAGTGTGCGTGACTTGATAAAAAACATCGTGATGATTGCGAGTTGAAATCACTAACGCAATTATGCGCGATTATTAATATATAAGATGCGCTGAGCTATTTATAACTTGACTATTTTAACTATTGGTTATTTTATTGTTTAATTATATATATCTACCCAGTGTAATTATTTTGTCAAATGTTTAATTAGGTAAACTTTCAAACACTGCCACAAACAAGCCAAACTGTTGAAACAACAGAAAGAAGTGAAGCAAATCCCACCTTAGATCTAAACCAGTCAAAAATTGTATTAAGTCAAGCTATAGAAATAGACCAAACAAGTAAGCATTCAGAAACACCTGATACGGATGATATTCCAAATATAAATAGAGCAGACTTAGTCGCACCAAACTACAATGAAGACATATTAGAAAATGTATATTGTTGTGCTGGACAGTTCAAGCATCTTCTCGAACTCGCTGAAACTTTTAAACCTATAGTACAACAACTGTATGAGACTGAAATTGTAAACAGTTCGAAGTTTGTATTGGAAGCAAAGGATGCATTGGCACAAATACTTAAAATGACTTCCTCAGTTATCACTAAATGTGAGCAGCTAGAGGAGAAGATTGAAACAGGGTCGGGAACTATTTCAAACAACAACACTGTAGAAATGCAAGTAGAGCATGATCCAGGGTTACGAAAGAAAGTTATTTCAGAAACACAACGGAATTTTTTGATATCGCTCGGTCCACATCAACCAAAATTAGGAGATTTTCCCCGAAGGGGAACGCATCGCTTTTGCGCGGTATGGTATAGTCAGTATCCGCATTTGGAATACAGCACAGCCAAAGATTCAGCATATTGCTTTGTCTGTAGTTTATTTGCCAACGTTCCAGGTCGACAAATGAATAAAGGGTTTTGGACCAAAATAGGAGTAACAGAATGGAAAAAAATGAAGGGAACAGATGGCAAACTTCATAAGCATTTTAACTCGGAATCTCATAAGGCCGCAAATATGTGTTATGTCAATTATATTAATAAAAATCAACACATTGAGTCTCTACTTGACAAAACTGTGCGACTGCAAAAAATTGAAGAGGAGAGGGATAGAGTGTTCCAAAAAGAAGTAATTTGTATTCTTTTCGATATTGCTAAGACACTCGGTAGACAAGGTTTGGCGTTTAGAGGCAAAGATGATGATGAAAATGGAAATTTTAGACAACTGACCAACCTTGTTGCTCGGCACTGTCCGCTGTTAAAGAGGTGGTTAGAAGACGCCAAGTATCGTTCCTACCATGTTACATACTTGAGCCCTCAATCACAAAACGAATTTATAAATATCCTTGCGAAAGGTCAACGATGCTGGAATGTTTTCTGTGATGGCAGATACTACACCCGATTTATCTCATAAAGATATGCTCTCAGTTCTAATAAGATTCGTGAACAATGAAGGAGATTCAGAAGAGAGATTGTTACAGGTATGCGAAGCTATTGATAAGACTGGTGCTGGAATGGCAAAGGAGGTTTTAGGAGTTATTCAGAGTAATCATCTTAGCATTGAAAATATCGTTTTTCAGTCTTATGACTTCGCAAGCAGCATGTCAGGTGTTTTAAATGGTGCTCAACAAAAATTATCCGACCTATTAGGTCGAAAGATTCCATACATTCCATGTCAAGCACATAGAATGAATACTTTTGTGGAACACAGCTGCGAATCTAGTCTCATTATAGCTGATATGTTTTCAATAGTTCAAGAAGTTTTTGTTTTTTTTTCATCCAGTACAAAACGATATGCGCCTTTGTTAGACAAACTCTCTGAGGTTGAAAATGCTTTGAAGCTGAGAAATTTATCTAAGACAAGATGGACTGCGCGCTCTGAAGCCCTTCAGTCAATATGGACTTCATTTAATGCGATAGTCGATGTATTACATGAAATTTCAGAAAACTCGGAAAAGTTTGATAAAACAACTCGACATTCTGCGAATTATCTTGAAAAAAAGTTAGTTTCAGTAGATTTTATAATTAGTTTATATTTTATGAAAAATATTCTTAAAAAGACAAAAATTTTAACTGAATGCCTTGAATCAGTTGAATTAAATATATTGGATGCAATTAAATTTATTGATAGTACTCTTAAGTTAATACAAAATGTAAATTCAGACACTGAAAGTATGGATAATTTAATAAGTAGTGCAATTTTATTTCTAAAATCCTTAAATGTTGACGCTGAAAAAGAATATTCTATTCGCCATCGACGACGTCTAGGTCCAAAACGTTTTGATGAAAACAACTCAAACGCGGCTAATTTTTCGTTGAAAAGTTTTTATAGAAAGGAATTTAAACAAGTTTTAGATAAATTAAGTTCTCTCATGCAAGAAAATTTACAAAATTTTATTGCATCTATAAAGCCTTTGTGTGAACTCTTTGATCCGGTTCTGTTTGCTTCTGATTCGACTCTAAATCGAATAGAAGAGTCAATACAATTTTTACCAAAAAACTGCTTTGTGGATAAATATCAAGTAGAATCAGAATTAGAAATCCTATTCAGTCTTTGTGAAGGCATAGAAACTCAGTCTGGAATATGTAAAATTTCAGAGCGCAATAAAAAAGCTCTAAGTAATATTAACAAAATGTCTCGTTTGCTGTGTACTGCACCAGTTACTGTTGCAGGAAACGAAAGGACATTTAGCAAACTAAAATTAGTAAAAAATTATTTAAGAACCGTGCAAAGTGACTCTCGGCTTAATGATTTACTTATACTTGCTATGGAAAAAGATATAGTTGATGTCTTAAGCTTAGACAAAATTGCAAATCAGTGGGCTTCTTTAAAAAAGAGAAGAATAAATATTTGAATTAAAAGAAAGTGTTATCAATAAATTTTTATGTATATTTTTATTAATTAAGATATGTATTTGTCTTAATTGGTACGAAAAATAAAAAAATTTTGATTTTTAAATGTTGATATAAAACTGTTTTATTATTATAGAATTTTTTGTTCGGATTGGAATCAATTTGGCAATACGCCAAATATTTCAAATAAATATTTTAACTAAAGACCACAGTTTCATAGTCAAATTTAGTTGCGATCAAGGACTTACATGGCTTTCCTCGGGTAAGAAATTGCATATGTTTAACTATTTTTTTTTATCTAACTTTTTATTGCCTTACAAAAAATGTCGGAAATTTTTATTAAAAATATTTAAAACTCTCCCATTGCAACGTCACTTCCGGTGACCCTTCGGAAAAAAGGTGATTGCGCGTTGACAGCGGAACCCATGACAAGATCAACTGAAGTAAAAACAATACGTGTTTTAGTTTTATACAAGCAACTTCGAAAATACAATTTCGAGAAAAAAGCTTTTTAAGTTTTTCTGCTGAGTCCAACCGGCTTTGATTGCGCAACTCCTTAAGGCTCTATTTTCGAATCCTTAAGGCTCTATTTTCAAATTTTATTTAATGAAGCCGTGAAACTCTTTAAAGTTAGAAGACTGCTATTTTTTGTGGTTTTTTAATAAAATTTAAAATATGGCAAGCAATTAAGAGTAAAGATGTTTAAAATCGTTTTCTCTGCTTATTTTGCGCAGCACATGTAATATGTAGACAGAATTAAAAAAAATTCAGTCGGAATTTATAGGAACACAGTCGGCCATATTATCATGCTGCCCCCCTACCAAAACGGTCTCGCTACGCCCCTGCATTTAGCATACCGTTTACCTACAATAACGTCTACCCTACGATTCCAGGGTACTAAATGACAAAAAAAAAATACTGTTTATGCTAATTGAACATTCTAAAATATTGGAATAAAAAATTTTGCAGATTTCATATCCAGATTTCATCCAATAATGTCTGTCTACAAAAACACAAGTTTTCAGGAGAATGAAAAACTGTTTAATTCACTCATTCGCAACAATTTTGTTGAACCCATCTTCTACAATATTAACAAAAAGAGTCTATTAGACGCCACAACTAAACAGATTCTTATAATGGGTGGTTAAATTTTAAGGGCCGATGTTGAATGTGAACCACACCTAAACGTCAAGTTTTTTCTTGACACAATCGAGCAACGCATTAAAGTTATTCAGGCTTATTATGAAAATGGACATTCAAATCAAAATGCATATCGTGCACTTCGTGATTTTTTCGGACAATTTAATCGTCCCAATGTGCGTAAAATCGGAAAAATCGTGCAAAAATTTGAGCAAATCGGGTCTGTAAGAGGTGTGAAAACACCAGTGCATGCTCGTACAGCTCATACTGCAGAAAATATTGCTGCTGTTCTTGATAGTGTGGCTGAAGAGCCGTCCACCTCAACTCGTTGTCGTGCCCAACAATTGCACCTCTCACGCTCGTCGTTGATGAACATTATGCATAAAGACTTGCATTTACACGCTTACAAGGTGCAATTGACTCAAGAACTAAAGCCTCTTATGAACTAAAGCAAGAAATGGCAACAGTGGATGATCAATTTTCGAAGAAAATCATCTTCAGTGTTGAGGCACATTTTCACCTCAGTGGATTCGTCAATAAGCTGGATTGCCGCATTTGGGCGAATGATAATCCAAGAGTGATTGTCGAAAAACCAATGCACCCACAAAAAGTGACTGTTTGGTGCGGTTTATGGGCTGGCGGCATCATCGGGCCGTATTTTTTCCAAAATGAGGCCGATCAGGCAGTTACTGTGAATGTGAATCGTGAGATGATAACGAACTTTTTATGGCCCGAATTGGAAGATATGAATATGGACGGTATATGGTTTCAACAGGACGGTGCCACTTGCCACACAGCTAACGAAACAATGGCTCTTTTGCGCTACAAATTCAATGGCCGTGTTATCTCACGTGGTGGCGATGTCAATTGGCTTTTCCAATTTTTCCTTTATATTTGCATGAGCACTGTCACACTCCATCTATGTGCGTCCTTTCTCTAAGTATTTTTGTTCTATGATTTTGTTGTTTTCTATTGCGAAAATGGACAAAGCATTCTACAAAAAATGGTTACGGTTCTGGTAAAGCTAATATCTATCTTTGTAGATAGAAATATGGTAAAATACACGATATTTAGTACTAAAAATGGGTTTTTTAATTTATTTTAATTTAATATTAACATAAATTAAAAGTTCAATTCAACGAAGGATCCTTAACGGTTCGCAGATAGAAGAGTTACGAACGAATCGCCGAGAAAGATCTTAAGCGATTAGCTGGGAAGAGTCGCAAATAAATTTTTCACACTTTTTCACAAGTTTTAAAAGTTCTGCTTCACTTTACCAGTTTTTCAAAGCCTGCCTTATATTCCAACCATATTCCATCTTTCAACAATCGCCGGAATGAGTGAAAGAAGATTTCTCAAATTTTTCCAAGAACCTTATATTTTGCAACAAACACCTAATGCAAAAATAATATAAGCAATGGTAAATAGTATATATTTAAGTTTAAATGGTAATTAAATTGATTTGCTCTGTCAGGAATAAATAAAAGCCGTCAAAACCTTTCCAACGATATCTTCAAAACAAGGATAGCATAAAAAAAAATATTAAGTTATTTAAATTTTAGTGAAAATAACATAAAAAAATATCAAAAAAATGCATGAAAGTCGGGCTTATCTTTGGTTCAACGGTAAAGATTTTTAATTGTTGATGCAGTTTTGAAGAACTTTTCCAGAACTATTATTTCTGACTGTTTGTTTTTTTTTAACAACCACACCAGCCGAAATTTTTACGAAAACCTGATTTTTTCAGTTTATTTAAAAATAATTTAGCTCACTGGCGGTTGTCGTGGAAGCGGTTGTGTTGGGAATCGTCATAAAATAGATCAAGGTTAACTTTTAGTCGGTGGCAATGGCAAATTATTTTTTTTGAGATATCCTTATATACATACCTCACAATTTTATAATGTAGATAGACAGTTTTGCATTCGTAAACAAGTATCTTTGTACATAGAAATATGATAAAATACGGGATAAATAGGACTAAAAGTGGTTTTTTTTTTTTTTTTGTTTAAACTTTTACTGTAGATGCAGCTTGGGTCAGCGATGAATTTGGCATCAAAAAATTTTTTTCGTCAAAATGATGATATGCACTATTTAATATAAGCCTTCGATATGATTTTTATAATTATTTTATAAAACTAATGTTTTCAATTCTTTTTGTGTAATTTTATTCACCCAATTTTTTAAGCTAAGAATTTGTAAAGTATTGTATTTGAATTAAATAAACAAATTTAATTCTCATCTACTTTTGGTATTGTTTATTGTTGAATTGTTTACCATTTGTATTTCTTTTTAAACTATCATAGCAACCTCACCACTGTTGCTATAAAAAAGGGCTATTGCTATAAAAAAGGTTGTATGGGAGGTTGCACTTTTGTTTGTCAAATCTTGAATAAACTTATTTAAGGTACTTGATATTTACAATTGTACAATTGATACTAAAATATTTTTCTTAATTTAATACTCTTGTCAACTCAACTTTAAGACTAAGCTCAATCATAATCTTTTATCTTCAGTTTCTTTTTCATCTATTTTCCTTAAGTCGATAATTTCATGAGTTAACTTACCTTAAGTTTAATTGAATTAATTTTGGCGTAGAATTACGTCTTACAGAGCGGTTTGTATGCGAGTATTTTCACAAATTTTTTCAAGGCCATGCTAACGTTTTTTAGGGGACACTTTAGGGCATTATACAGCCTTTAATATTCATCGAACAGAGATAATATCCAAAATATCAGTTATTTTGTGCATAAAAGGAATATCTAATTTTAGATTTGGTCACTTCTTTAATAAAGCCACACGATAGCAAAAGAAAAGAAGAAAAATTCACATTTTTGTATGAGAAAAATGCATTGATAATTCAGTTACTGCTGACATTCATATGCTTGTTGCTTTAGTTCGTGCCGAAATCTCAAACGCAACATCGAGTTGTTTGTTGAATAGAATCATTTTATGAATCTTTCAGAGCTTTACAAGCAATGCATACGCATATAAATGCTTGTATGCATATAAATTTCGTAGAAATTGCAAACGAAGTAAATATAAAATGTTTACAAGTTGTAAACGGTGCTGTCGAGTGTGTTAAATTTGTGATAATTCGAGCAGAAATATTATAAAAATAATGTAATAAAAACTAGAAAATGTGGAAGAAGTCTTAAAAATGCAAGAAAACTTGTAGCAATTCTAACCTGAAATTAACTACGAAACGTTAACACAAAGAAACTCGAGATGAACAGTTGATTTTGACAACAAGCCGGCATTTTTTCTGCTGTCTGCTCCATTCTTCTCCGAGTCGGCCTTACCTTATAATTCTGCCATGCTTGCGCCGATAAGAAGCTTTCAGTCCACTGGCAGACTCCAATCAGTTGGAGTAGTGTCGCTTTGTCGGCCTGATGCCTGAGAAAAGACGACGTTGGAATATGAAGAAGCGATGCATAGTTCATAATATTAGTCTATATTTGGTATTTAAAAAACGCAGTGCTACTACATAAAAAGCATTATATAAATCAAAAATCGTAACTGCTTGTGTTGTTATTAATACGTATGTATAACGATCGTATCTCATTTTTGCTGAAAAACAGGATAATTCAGCAAAAACTCTTACTTTTACAGGAAAAAATGTTTTGAATTATTGTATTAATTTTTTGTTTTTAGTTTTGTGAAAAAAAAATTAAACATATATGATTGAAGAAGAACTAATGCCTTTTATAAATAAGTATAAATAATTAAAGATAAACCTTCAATTAGTTATTTCAAATCATTTTGTTCGTCAGTTTCGACATCTGAGTCGTCTTCAATTTGCATCGACGGATACGGTGGATCCAGGCAAACAGTATGTATTCGGCGATTTAAGCCATCGTCTGACAAGCCTTTTTATTGTCCGAACGCTAGAAAACAACCGCTTGGCAAAAAAAAAGAGGAGTTTTGCAGGATTTTACAGAATTTTTGGCGAAAGCGCAGGATTGCAGATTCGGATCGAAAAAACAGGAGTATCCGATGGTTGCGTATGTATGAAATATTTGCATACATATATTCTTTCGTTTTTGTAGTTTGTTATCGTTTTTGTTAATCTTCAGCAAGATTATTACAATAAATGATATATAAATAAAACAAAAAATTATATAACTACTATGCTGGTTAACATATACGGAGACTGGAGGCTGGTATAGTAGTAATGCTATTAAAAACTTCATTTATTTTTAAAATTCGAATTATACTTAAATTTTATTATAATAATTTATTATAATTTTTATTCGAATTATTTATTGAACTAATTTTATACAGGGTGTCCCGCAATTTAGTGCAACTATTTACGGAGCTGAAAGGTTATGTCGAGGTGAGCAAAAAATCGTATGGGAGGGGGGGTCTATTTTCACATTCTTAGGAGCTACAGGGTTAATTCTACGTCTTCACTTACTATACTATCGAAACTTTGTCTTTTTTTCCTTAAATTACTCTATTTTAACTTTCTAACGTTTATATTACAACATTTTTAATATGTTTAGGACTTTATACATTTTTTATTTTTTTTCCATTAATTTTAATTTAATTTTAATAATACTTGATAATATGACACATGTATTTGCATGCTGTCAATGTGGCACTTAAAAGATTCAATCTTATTTGTCAACAATTAAGCTAATAATAAATAAATAAAATAAAATAATAAATGTAATGACAACTACTAATTTTCGTTGTTTTATTCTGCAAAGGTCTTGAAATATTTAAAAATTTTACAATCGGTTGTATTGGATGTACCACGCCCCTTTGTGATACCTTCATTTGAGTAAGTTTATAATGTTACGAAGGTCTGAAAGTAACAGAATACCAATTTAAGTGAAGATGTATTAAGATTTTGAGTTTTGGCCGACCCTCCCATACAAACAACACTAGTGTGCGACGGCAAAGCTTTGCTAAAAAATGAAACAGCTTCGAGTAAACCTTAAGGCAAATGCCTCGGGTCACTCACTCGCTGGGGCCCCTTTCGCTCACCAGTCCTGAGACCAATATTTTTTTCAACCAATAAAACACAAACCAGTACATATTCAATTTGTGCCTTGTACCGTTGATTAGTACAGTTGATTTATTCATTAATTTTATACTTAAGGGGGGAAAGGTTTTTTAACTTTTCTTCTTACCATTTCTTTTTCCGATCCGAGTAAAACTAACGGAGATATGAATTTTTAAGTAAGTGTACCTCTAACGTCATTTCGCATACCTGCGCGGCGATTTCGCATACCTGCTCGACGCGCTTGCCTGACTACCGTTTCGTGCTCTTTTGTTGTCCCCAAATCCCCTTTCTTTGTCGAGCGATCTTCCTACGTATACAAATGCGATGCCTGCCTTCTGTACATTCGGTTCTGTTTCGAGAATATTTAATTTAGTAAAGACATGTAAGTAAAGCCATAAAGACATATTTGAACCATCTAATTTGGAAAATTGCACCGAAAAAGTTATCTGGCAGCAAACAAATTGTTGAATTTGTATCCTACCTCATACAAATAATTATATATGTGCATAAATATTCGCTTGCATTTTTTCTCCACCTAGAATAGTACAGTATTTTTATGTATGCAGTTTGTTTTTGTTATTCGTTGTAACTGTTTAACAAGTTTTAGTATGCAGTTCGTAATGCATTTAATGTACCGTTATATGAAATGTAACGGTGCATTGAATGATCAGTAGTAAAGAATTATATGTACATGTACGCATTTAGTTGGTGTTTGGTTGCTTAATTGATAGCTTTAAGTGCTCGCATTGGTTCGCAACGTTTTGCCTTGACATATTAACGCACGTTTGGCCTTCGCCACCATGCTCCAATTTTTGGATGAGGAATGGCGTAACATTATTTTTAGTGACAAAAAAAGTTCAAATTAGATGGGCCTGATGGTTCCAAGAAGTATTGGCGGCGTAGGGATCAATTGCGGCGCACTTGTCACTTGCGTGTCCATAGGGGAGGATTGGTGATGGTCTGGGCTGCATTTTGTTATGAAAGAAAGACTCCAATGTGTTTTATATCAAAAAAATTGAATGCTGAAATGTACGTCTATTTATTGGACAATGAACTATTATAATTTTCCGGCCAACTTCGTGGCGATAATTGGACTAATTAGGAGGATAATTCGTCAATAAACTGTGCAAAGCATACAAAAGAGTTTTTTACATCCAGAAATATACCATTACTGCAATAGCCAGCAATAAGTCCAGACTTAGACCCCAATGAGAATCTCTGGGGAATCCTCTATGAAAAAGTTTATAAGGATGGAAGGCAATTTGAGGCAGCTAGGGAGTTTAAAATAGCAATATTGCAAGAATGGCAAAGTATCAGCCGATCCAATCCAAAATCCTTGATTAATTCTATGCCATTCCGGCTGAGCCAAGTTATTAAAAAAAAAAGAAAAGCATATAAATTACTAAAATGAAATTTTATTTCATTTTTTTTTATTATTAAGCTCGAAAATTAAGCAAAAAACACATATAGTTAAGTTGTGTACATATAATTTCTTACTATGTATGTTAATTTTTTTATTTAATTTAAAGCACAATTGAATAAAGTCTTTGTTATGTTATGTTACTGTTGTCATAAATAATATAACTGCAAGAGTAGAATTTTGAAACATTTTTATTTTAGCGCAAAAATAATTTTTCTGATGGTGCATATATAATAATTTGTATGAGGTATGTAGCTGCATGCACTTTCGACGAAGGTGCTGATGCTTTTTCTCCCTTCTGTCGGATATGAAGGTCACCGTCGGCCCAAGCGCTCATGAATACGCAAGATTTGAGGACAGCAATCGCATTGACAGGGCCGAGATCCAAGCTGAGCAGCAGAGACTTGAGAAAAAAGAGGCTGAAGACATCGAAGCTGCTGCAAGGAGTCTACTCTATGGGACTGGAATCGATGATTCTGTGTAAGTTGAAAACAATTTTCTTCACTTTTTTAGCTCATAAACTTTTAAAAGCGTTCTTCTCAAAACTACTTTTTCAAAGTCCGTGTTCACTGCCATTTAAAAAGTTCTTGGCCGATTCATTTCAAACTTGGCACACATTTTCTACATATAAAATACCTCCCCTCAACGTTTAAATAATTTTTTTTTACAATAAGGGGGTTTCCCACCCACAAAATGGCGGAATTTTTTGTGAAAAACAGCAGTTTACACTTTATTGGCCACCAAAAATTTTTAAATAAAAGAAAAAATAATCATAGAACTTTGGGGGGAGGATTTGATGATATTTTGACTAAATTTTAATGGTCTCCGACCGAGATATAGTGAACACCGCAAATTGTTAGTTTTTTAAGACATTCTTGGGCAAGCTCTGTCCCCGGCTTGTTTTTCAGAATATTCTTAATAATATACAAAAGGTTTGAATTAAGGCTCTGCAAAGAACCATCCAAGCACACTAGTTAGTGTTGTTATTTTTTTCTTATATCAACTTGTATCGGTTTCACTCTCTAAGCATTGAGTATGCACACGGTTGCCACTTTGGTACAGTTGTACCAAAATTGGTACATTTAATTTCACTTGGTACATCGGTACATTATTTTCTGATTTGGTACATTTTGTAAAATGTGTTAAAAAAAATGCACAACATTTTTACACAACAGACTTTTTATTTTTTATAAAATTGTACTGATGTTGCTACATTTTGGGAAAAAGTACGGTGTATGAAGAATGGATAAGGGGAAATTTGTTTTAAAGAATTGACCGAATTTGTTAATAGTCTGATGTGCCTTCTACATAGCTCAGGAGCGTACTGCGTAAGGGGTATATTAACTTTGTTATTCCGTTTGTAACGCCTAGAAAGAGGCGTGGCAGGTATAGAAAAATATATATATATTTTTTATCAGCATCACCTCCTGAGTCGATTTCCGTGTGTCAGTCTGTCTGTCCGTCTGTCCGCCTGTCGACACGATTACACCCGCAATTTTAAAGCTATAGCGATGAAATTCAAAATATAAGTTTATTTTTAAAAAGGGAAGATCAATTTCGAAAATGGGCCAAATCGGATGAAAACCACGCCTACCTCCCATACAAAGTGACTTTATATTAACCGTAAAATGTCTTTAAAGTCCACAAAAATATAAGAAATGCCTTGAAATTTGGCACGTTAGCTTTGCACTTCAATCTTAATCCTCGCTGTGAAATTTGAAAAAATCGAATGAAAACCACGCCTACCTCCATACAAAGTGGTTTTATTTTAAACGTAAAGTCTCTTAAAAATCCACAAAAATTAAGGAAATGTTTTGAAATTTTGTACATTAACTGATATATAATATGAACCATCTCTATGACATTTGGCAAGATTGGATCAAAACCTCGCCTACCTCCCATACAATATGACGTCATCAAAATAGGAAAACTTTCGTTAATATATAAAACTGAATGTCATCGTGTATGTCGTTGGTAAAGACTTCGAACATACTCCAATATGGCCGCGGGGGTGGGGTATTTTAGCTGCGGTACCCTGCCGAAGCTCCATCCTTACTAGTTTGATTTAAGTCTGAAAAAACTAAGCTTATAGCATGTTCTCACGGCAGTCTGAATTAAGTAATTCGGCCTATGAATTACGAATGTGAATTACCTTGTTCTCATGAAGCAATCGTAATTCGGTTTGACAGCTGTTCTTTATGTATTTTATTTTAATTTTATTTGATTTGTTGTGGAAAATGTGCAAAATAAATATTTGTTTATTATATTATTTATTTTTTTAAGCAATGATACTCACTTTGCTGACTTGGAGAATTTGACTATTTGTTTTGTCTTGTTTTTATTTCTTCTTGTGGTTTGCTTGTGGTTTTCGATTAATTTCGATTTTCGATAAAAATTAGAGATTAAACCGATTTCTACGTAATTCGGATGTTAATTCAAATTGAATTACATGCAAATAAGGAAATTCGCTTGCCAAATTTTGTATGGCGAATTACTTAATTCGGAACATAATTCAGCCTCGAATTACGAATGAGAGCCGAATTACGTTGTTCAGGGTGCTGTGAGAACATGCTCTTAGAAATATATCACTCATAGAATTAAAAACACTTATCGACATAATGCTTTCTTAATTGTGTTGTGCGTCGTACGCAATGAACCTCATTACATCTGGTCAGCGAAATAACTATTTTGACTTTTTTATTTTTTTAATATGTTTTATAAATATAAGATAACTTAACCATTTCATGCCCGCATTAAAATAGGAGGGGCAAACATTGTTTGAGGATAGATATGTGTTAGTATTGACTAAAATATGAACTTACTAAAATTTCGAAGTCTGTTAGTTAGTTACAAGATGTTGCCACAGCACTTTTAAAAAATTATTTTAAATGAACTAAACACTTTTCTCGCGATTTTGTTTTTTTAAATAACTCTCTTACCTTCTTATTGTTCACTTGTTTTTACAATAAAAAAATTATTTTAATGTTTTTAAACACTTATTCTCACTTTAAGGAGAACGTCTACTGAATGAACATGGGCGCAGCTTTCAAAGAACAAAATGCTGTAAGCTTGCACAACACATAAGGCTACATAATGCATAAAACTATAGATAAAAATAATGTATTTAGCGGGACTTAAAAGCCTATAATTGCAACATCGGGTATGAAAGGGTTAAAATAGTTGTTATGTTTTGTATATATACAAATATACTTCAATGAATTATTTTGATAAATAAATGCTTAGAAAATTGTTATAGAAAAAAAAGTTGGTACATTTTTCTTTTATTTGTTACATTTTTTGGAAAGTTTGGTACAAAAAAAAATGAGAGAGTGGCAACCGTTAGTATGCATGAAATATTTCTCTTTTCGATAACTATAGAACAGGATTGAGAGAGTGAAATTACCAAGCATTAGGAATACTATTGTAGTTTGAGAACATACGCAACAAACAGATGTATCGGTAACATTGTCATCTCTACTTGGAACATCTGGATATGTGACGTCAAAAGCATAAAGAATAAAGAACGAATTATTTCAATAAAAGAATAAAAGAACACTTTATATAAGTGCAATGCATTCAAGTTTTCCATTTATTTCATAAAAATAAACATAACAAAAGCATTTCTTTCGATAACTTTATGAAATTAAAAATTAATAAATGTGTAAACCAAATATAAAGCTATGGATTCACATAATCCATATCCATTACACAATTACTTTTTTTAGAAGAATAGAATAAGTAAATGCACGATATTAATGCAAAGAGAACATATGGAATATCAATATTGAATGGATATATCTATTTAAAAAAGAGTTAAAACCAGTGTTGCCAACTTTTGAATTCTAAAATCCACCAAAAAGCCGAAAAACATGCGCTTTTACCTCAAAAATGCACCAGATTTTAAGACTTTCAAAAATGCTACAACACCAATTATATACCAAGCACTATATTGCATGCGTTTGTGGAAAGTTACAAATACCTAATTATATTAAATCAATTACATTTTATTATGGTTGCCAATTATTTTTAGAAAATAATTAATTTCACAGCATTCTCTTAAAAAACTTAAATGAAACTTATTAAACGAACCTTAAGTCTACAATGACATATGCTTTCATGTATTTGTAAATTTAATTATATTCTGAATTGGTTATTGTAAACATTTTTGAAAAGTTTGTTCCTTAACAAGTTTGTGCAAATCTTAAACCTTAAAAAAAACAAAATTTTTGCAAGTTTTCATTTATAAGACGAACTATTTTACCTTTTCCAAATATGATGCAATCACAGGTAGCTTAAGCGGCAGAAAATATTTAAATAGATGATCAAAATACCAATGTCGATTTATTCCAAAAAATTAATGCTTTTTAGAAAACAAAAAATAGTTCTTGAAAAAATAGTACCTGAAATACCATCTAAATAAAACTTTTCCACACTTTCTGTATAGCTCAATTCAATTATTCAGTTGTTTTTAATTTTCAAACATTGTCAAAGGTAGAAAAAAGTTTAAATTTGACAACAACTGACCCCAGAAATGACATATTGAAAACTAAACTAAAATAGGTCATATTGGGTGCCACCGAAATTAAAAAATAAGCACCGAAAAATACACCAGGCACCAAATCCCATTCTTCTTGCGTCGAAATTTTCAAAATGCACCAAATCTGGTGGAAAAGCACCAAGTTGTCAACAGTGGTTAAAACAGTTACTCTGCTTAGTGGGACTCATGATACAGGCTCATGATAAGGTAGGGCCATGATACTGAGTGCTCTCACGCGTCAACGAAGAGCGGATAATGAGAAATTTCACTTTAAATTGAGTGAAAATATTAGTGGTATTCGCTCTTTCGTGTATTAGATGTACTGATTGTAATTGTACCGATAAATACAAGGGAAAGAGTGAGTGACTTCTTCCACAGCAGTGTATCTACTATTGGCTACACTGGTGGCAATTGAACGTTTTTTCCTTATTTTAACATTTTCCATTACAGATTCCATTACAGATGGATTTTAAACAGTTCTAATTAGAAAACGATATGATGTGACGAGCTAGCGCGAAAAATTATGGCGAACAAAGGACAAGAAATGGTGCCAAGAATGCTGCCAAGTAATGTCAAAATGATACAATTAACACATACAACTACATTACAATCATCTTTTGATGTTGTAAAGAAACACATAAAGTGTAACTTCAAAAGCTATGGTATTTGTTGTTGCATGTGTATTTAGTGTCATTTTTTGACAGAAGTACACTAGTGTATTCATATTCATATACCACTATTATAAAAAAAGTGTAATAAAAACTATAAATTGTGAAAGAAGTCTTAAAATTGCAAAAAAAAACTAACAGTTTTAACCTAAAAACAACTGCGAAACGTGAGCATAAAGAAATTCGCGATGAACAGCTGATTTTGACATCAATCTAGCTTTATTCTGCTTTCTACTCCATTCCTCTCTGAGTTTACCCTACCTTATAATTCTGCCATGGTGGGACTGATAAAGAAAAAAAAAAAAGCTTGCAGTACAATGAGAGCCAGAGAAATGGATGATACGCTCTCTGTTCAATCCAAAACATGTAAGCATAAGTTAAGTTCTGCTCGTTGTTGTATTTGTACCAATAATATCAGGTTCTTGTTTTATCTGTTTGTACAAGTAGATTGATTGATTAATTCTATGCCATTCCGGCTGAGCCAAGTTATTAAAAAAAAAAGAAAAGCATATAAATTACTAAAATGAAATTTTATTTCATTTTTTTTTATTATTAAGCTCGAAAATTAAGCAAAAAACACATATAGTTAAGTTGTGTACATATAATTACTTACTATGTATGTTAATTTTTTTATTTAATTTAAAGCACAATTGAATAAAGTCTTTGTTATGTTATGTTACTGTTGTCATAAATAATATAACTGCAAGAGTAGAATTTTGAAACATTTTTATTTTAGCGCAAAAATAATTTTTCTAATGGTGCATATATAATAATTTGTATGAGGTATGTAGCTGCATGCACTTTCGACGAAGGTGCTGATGCTTTTTCTCCCTTCTGTCGGATATGAAGGTCACCGTCGGCCCAAGCGCTCATGAATACGCAAGATTTGAGGACAGCAATCGCATTAACAGGGCCGAGATCCAAGCTGAGCAGCAAAAACTTGAGAAAAAAGAGGCTGAAGACATCGAAGCTGCTGCAAGGAGTCTACTCTATGGGACTGGAATCGATGATTCTGTGTAAGTTGAAAACAATTTTCTTCACTTTTTTAGCTCATAAACTTTTAAAAGCGTTCTTCTCAAAACTACTTTTTCAAAGTCCGTGTTCACTGCCATTTAAAAAGTTCTTGGCCGATTCATTTCAAACTTGGCACACATTTTCTACATATAAAATACCTCCCCTCAACGTTTAAATAATTTTTTTTTACAATAAGGGGGTTTCCCACCCACAAAATGGCGGAATTTTTTGTGAAAAACAGCAGTTTACACTTTATTGGCCACCAAAAATTTTTAAATAAAAGAAAAAATAATCATAGAACTTTGGGGGGAGGATTTGATGATATTTTGACTAAATTTTAATGGTCTCCGACCGAGATATAGTGAACACCGCAAATTGTTAGTTTTTTAAGACATTCTTGGGCAAGCTCTGTCCCCGGCTTGTTTTTCAGAATATTCTTAATAATATACAAAAGGTTTGAATTAAGGCTCTGCAAAGAACCATCCAAGCACACTAGTTAGTGTTGTTATTTTTTTCTTATATAAACTTGTATCGGTTTCACTCTCTAAGCATTGAGTATGCACACGGTTGCCACTTTGGTACAGTTGTACCAAAATTGGTACATTTAATTTCACTTGGTACATCGGTACATTATTTTCTGATTTGGTACATTTTGTAAAATGTGTTAAAAAAAATGCACAACATTTTTACACAACAGACTTTTTATTTTTTATAAAATTGTACTGATGTTGCTACATTTTGGGAAAAAGTACGGTGTATGAAGAATGGATAAGGGGAAATTTGTTTTAAAGAATTGACCGAATTTGTTAATAGTCTGATGTGCCTTCTACATAGCTCAGGAGCGTACTGCGTAAGGGGTATATTAACTTTGTTATTCCGTTTGTAACGCCTAGAAAGAGGCGTGGCAGGTATAGAAAAATATATATATATTTTTTATCAGCATCACCTCCTGAGTCGATTTCCGTGTGTCAGTCTGTCTGTCCGTCTGTCCGCCTGTCGACACGATTACACCCGCAATTTTAAAGCTATAGCGATGAAATTCAAAATATAAGTTTATTTTTAAAAAGGGAAGATCAATTTCGAAAATGGGCCAAATCGGATGAAAACCACGCCTACCTCCCATACAAAGTGACTTTATATTAACCGTAAAATGTCTTTAAAGTCCACAAAAATATAAGAAATGCCTTGAAATTTGGCACGTTAGCTTTGCACTTCAATCTTAATCCTCGCTGTGAAATTTGAAAAAATCGAATGAAAACCACGCCTACCTCCCATACAAAGTGGTTTTATTTTAAACGTAAAGTCTCTTAAAAATCCACAAAAATTAAGGAAATGTTTTGAAATTTTGTACATTAACTGATATATAATATGAACCATCTCTATGACATTTGGCAAGATTGGATCAAAACCTCGCCTACCTCCCATACAATATGACGTCATCAAAATAGGAAAACTTTCGTTAATATATAAAACTGAATGTCATCGTGTATGTCGTTGGTAAAGACTTCGAACATACTCCAATATGGCCGCGGGGGTGGGGTATTTTAGCTGCGGTACCCTGCCGAAGCTCCATCCTTACTAGTTTGATTTAAGTCTGAAAAAACTAAGCTTATAGCATGTTCTCACGGCAGTCTGAATTAAGTAATTCGGCCTATGAATTACGAATGTGAATTACCTTGTTCTCATGAAGCAATCGTAATTCGGTTTGACAGCTGTTCTTTGTGTATTTTATTTTAATTTTATTTGATTTGTTGTGGAAAATGTGCAAAATAAATATTTGTTTATTATATTATTTATTTTTTTAAGCTACTCACTTTGCTGACTTGGAGAATTTGACTATTTGTTTTGTCTTGTTTTTATTTCTTCTTGTGGTTTGCTTGTGGTTTTCGATTAATTTTCGATAAAAATTAGAGATTAAACCGATTTCTACGTAATTCGGATGTTAATTCAAATTGAATTACATGCAAATAAGGAAATTCGCTTGCCAAATTTTGTATGGCGAATTACTTAATTCGGAACATAATTCAGCCTCGAATTACGAATGAGAGCCGAATTACGTTGTTCAGGGTGCTGTGAGAACATGCTCTTAGAAATATATCACTCATAGAATAAAAAACACTTATCGACATAATGCTTTCTTAATTGTGTTGTGCGTCGTACGCAATGAACCTCATTACATCTGGTCAGCGAAATAACTATTCTGATACTAAATAACAGGATGTGACTATTTATGTGAAGAATAAAGAACGAATTATTTCAATAAAAGAATAAAATAATACTTTATATAAGTGCAATGCATTCAAGTTTTCCATTTATTTCATAAAAATAAACATAACAAAAGCATTTCTTTCGATAACTTTATGAAATTAAAAATTAATAAATGTGTAAACCAAATATAAAGCTATGGATTCACATAATCCATATCCATTACACAATTACTTTTTTTAGAAGAATAGAATAAGTAAATGCACGATATTAATGCAAAGAGAACATATGGAATATCAATATTGAATGGATATATCTATTTAAAAAAGAGTTAAAACCAGTGTTGCCAACTTTTGAATTCTAAAATCCACCAAAAAGCCGAAAAACATGCGCTTTTACCTCAAAAATGCACCAGATTTTAAGACTTTCAAAAATGCTACAACACCAATTATACACCAAGCACTATATTGCATGCGTTTGTGGAAAGTTACAAATACCTAATTATATTAAATCAATTACATTTTATTATGGTTGCCAATTATTTTTAGAAAATAATTAATTTCACAGCATTCTCTTAAAAAACTTAAATGAAACTTATTAAACGAACCTTAAGTCTACAATGACATATGCTTTCATGTATTTGTAAATTTAATTATATTCTGAATTGGTTATTGTAAACATTTTTGAAAAGTTTGTTCCTTAACAAGTTTGTGCAAATCTTAAACCTTAAAAAAAACAAAATTTTTGCAAGTTTTCATTTATAAGACGAACTATTTTACCTTTTCCAAATATGATGCAATCACAGGTAGCTTAAGCGGCAGAAAATATTTAAATAGATGATCAAAATACCAATGTCGATTTATTCCAAAAAATTAATGCTTTTTAGAAAACAAAAAATAGTTCTTGAAAAAATAGTACCTGAAATACCATCTAAATAAAACTTTTCCACACTTTCTGTATAGCTCAATTCAATTATTCAGTTGTTTTTAATTTTCAAACATTGTCAAAGGTAGAAAAAAGTTTAAATTTGACAACAACTGACCCCAGAAATGACATATTGAAAACTAAACTAAAATAGGTCATATTGGGTGCCACCGAAATTAAAAAATAAGCACCGAAAAATACACCAGGCACCAAATCCCATTCTTCTTGCGTCGAAATTTTCAAAATGCACCAAATCTGGTGGAAAAGCACCAAGTTGTCAACAGTGGTTAAAACAGTTACTCTGCTTAGTGGGACTCATGATACAGGCTCATGATAAGGTAGGGCCATGATACTGAGTGCTCTCACGCGTCAACGAAGAGCGGATAATGAGAAATTTCACTTTAAATTGAGTGAAAATATTAGTGGTATTCGCTCTTTCGTGTATTAGATGTACTGATTGTAATTGTACCGATAAATACAAGGGAAAGAGTGAGTGACTTCTTCCACAGCAGTGTATCTACTATTGGCTACACTGGTGGCAATTGAACGTTTTTTCCTTATTTTAACATTTTCCATTACAGATTCCATTACAGATGGATTTTAAACAGTTCTAATTAGAAAACGATATGATGTGACGAGCTAGCGCGAAAAATTATGGCGAACAAAGGACAAGAAATGGTGCCAAGAATGCTGCCAAGTAATGTCAAAATGATACAATTAACACATACAACTACATTACAATCATCTTTTGATGTTGTAAAGAAACACATAAAGTGTAACTTCAAAAGCTATGGTATTTGTTGTTGCATGTGTATTTAGTGTCATTTTTTGACAGAAGTACACTAGTGTATTCATATTCATATACCACTATTATAAAAAAAGTGTAATAAAAACTATAAATTGTGAAAGAAGTCTTAAAATTGCAAAAAAAAACTAACAGTTTTAACCTAAAAACAACTGCGAAACGTGAGCATAAAGAAATTCGCGATGAACAGCTGATTTTGACATCAATCTAGCTTTATTCTGCTTTCTACTCCATTCCTCTCTGAGTTTACCCTACCTTATAATTCTGCCATGGTGGGACTGATAAGGAAAAAAAAAAAAGCTTGCAGTACAATGAGAGCCAGAGAAATGGATGATACGCTCTCTGTTCAATCCAAAACATGTAACAAGTCATGTTACTCATGTCATGTTACATTACAAACTCATTTTCGTTTGAGATCATCGGGAAAGCGTTCACCTTTGCATCAGACAGTTTGTTATGCATTGCATTTTTGATAAACTCTGAAACATTTTTGAAAAGAATCGGTCATCTAGAACGTTCGTATGGATAAATATATGAGCAAACAATCTCGATGTTGGAAAAATTGGGCTGCAGTTTGTCCTCGAAGATTTTTCAAAAACATGGATGTCTGGGCTTAAAAAAATTATGTTTTTTCAATTCGCACTCGAAAAAAAGACATCACCATTAACAACAGTCATGTAAAATGATGCGATGTTCTTGCAGACTGATGAGAATTCGTTTTTGCTCAATTTGTAATTGAAAAATTGTAATTAATTGTTTAAAAATATTAGGAAAACAAAATGTGTACATAATTCAAATTTTATCGAGGTCATAGAGGGATATATAAAAAGACTCACACCAAACTTAAAGATAAGCGGTCCATTAGAACTTGAGGAAAAATTGTTTCGAAAAAACGCATTTAAGGATTTGAGTTCCGTTCCTACTAGATTAGAAGCCGGTCCACTAAAATGGCTATAACTCGATAAATAATTGGAATTTTCAAAAATCCTTTCAAGGGCATATTCTTGCAAAATTAATTTTTTTTTCAAAATTCTACACTAGAATACTGCCTTTAGTGGACAGATATCTCATCTGAAACGTTTTTTTCACCTCTATTACATTTCCAGTTCCGATGAACTAATTTCTGATGATCGCTTCAAGGACTGAAATCATTTTTAGTACTACAGAACTTGTAATCCTCTTCAAAATTATTTAAAGAAACTTTTCAATATGTTCGGAAATTTTTTGCACAACATTCTCTAATAATTTTGACCAAATTCCCTCTCTGAAGAATTTCGAAGCAAAGAAAATAATTTGAGAATTATTAACATAAAAATGGATGCATCGAAAAAATACATAAAAATATCGGAAGCGTCTAAGTTTTTGCTATTTATCGAATAACAAACATCGATGTTTCCGATGCATGGATCATCCCTAAGAAGACATTAATTGAATAATTTTTGGTCGACCAACGTGTGCCTGTCGATCTTTTGAGAACACGTTGATCGGGTTGCAATGCGTCTCAGTTTAAGTCCCAGCGAAAAGTTGATCAGATAAAAAATAAGCACGTATTTTCCAAAAAAATAAAAAAAAAACAGTTTTTTTTGTTCTGCAAAACCGCATCTACCCCGACTAGATTCAGAAAATGTGGTGCCCAAAAAAAAAAAATTTTGCGATTCGATTTAAATTGAGAGTCCTGCTGGAGTCCGAAAGATTTCCCAGCCATATTGTTCATATTGCTGTATTACTGGTCACGACAGTTCAAGAAATCGATTGAATATTTCTCCAGGAACTAAATCACGTTAAATATTCCGTGTTGCAACTTGTTGCAAATAGAAAACTCAAGCCAATTTTTAGTGGTCCTTTATTGTTGAATATTCAGTTTAACCCAGTGAATATTTTAGGTACAATGAAGGTAAAGAACTTAAATTTCTAGAGTTATAAAAAGATGTTAGAAATTACACTGATTTAAATGATATTTTGCACTTACGGTGCCTGATTCTATTGAAAACGTAACTATACAATTATTAATCTCAATTGGCTGATGAAATTGAAAAATCTTTGGGATTTATCCTCGTGGCGCGCTCAATCAAACTTTTCTTTTTCTTTTCTCTTTACATGACGTTTACACGAATTGAAAGGTTGAAACACGATGTTTCTTTCGCGGTTTTGATTGACCGCACCCAGGTATGCTTAATTACTACGAAAACTTAAGGCATAAATTTATAAAGGCTTTTGCGCATTAAAATAACAAAGGCTTTAATTATATTTTTAACACCCCCACCCGTGAAACCTTGTGTTTCACCCTCTCAACTCGTCATCTTTATCGGTGCCAATTTCGCTACTGGGCGGAGATGGACCCCTTTCGATGTTTGAATAGTCGCTGTCCTCACTTGGCCATCCTTTCCTGGATGCACTTCCAAAACTCTCGCCTTCGGCCACGTATTTGCTGGTTGATTTGAATCGCAAAGAATCACAAGGTCGCCAACTTGAATCGGTTCTGATTGAAAGAAATTCTTGGATCGGCATACTAGATCTGGCAAATATTCTTGTATCCATCTTTTCCACAGATTGTTCCGGAATTGTTGAGCGGTTAGATACTTTGCTTTCAGACACATATCACCAGCAGGAACCTCTCCAACCAACTTCACTCCGTTGCTCGAACCCAACAAAAAATGATTGGGGGTTAGCGCCTCTCCTTTATCGCTATCAAGAGGCAAGTAGGTCAGTGGTCTGGAGTTGACCATATAGGCTGCTTCAGCAAGGCACGCTTTCAATAATGGGTCCGTGAAATTTCTGGTGGGTGTTACAGCATACAAGGCTTTTTTGAGTGCGCGAACTAACCGCTCCCAGGCTCCTCCCATATGAGGAGCGGCAGGCGGGTTAAAATTCCAACGAATACCATCCTCATGAAACTTGTTCGCTATTGAAGAAATGTTGACGTTCTGTAGCTCTTCTCGAAGCAGTTTTTCAGTGGCGACGAAGTTCGTTCCGCAATCGCTGTACATTTCAGCCGGTTGTCCTCGCGTCAGCATGAACGTGCGCAAACACAAAACACACGAATCGGTATCCAAGCTGGTTGCCACTTCGATATGAATGGCTCTGGTAACCAAGCACGTAAAAAGGACTGCCCATCGCTTTTCAGTCGACCTCTTGACCGTAACGTAAAAGGGGCCCAAGTAATCAACGCCTGTATATGTAAACGGTGCTTCATAAGGCGTCAACCTCGCAGACGGCAGTGCACCCATTTCGGGATGTATTATGGTGGGATACTTTATTTTACATACGAAACATGTGGTTGAGAACCACTCGTATTTGTGGTATATGAAAAAATTGTCTCAATTCATTTATCACAATGTCATGATGTAAATGTCCATATTTACAATGATAATGATTGACGATCAAATCTGTGATGTGATGACTTTTCGGTAATATAACCGGTCGCTTAGTGTTCACAGAAACACAGTTTGTTAGGTCAATTCTACCTTTTACTCTCAAGACATCATCCTCGTCCAAATAAGGAGAAAGTTTTCGTAGGGGGCTCTTCCGTATTACAGCAATCTTCTTCAAATCGTCTGAGTGGCGAAGAGCGTTGATTTCCCTTGAAAAAACATCGCCTTGGGCGAGTCTGTAGAGCCATTTTTCTGCCTTAAGATAGTCTGAAGGTAGAACGATTTTTTGAATTGTATTCTTTAGAATGCGTCTTCTATAATTAAACATCAAAGCTATAGTTTTTCTCAGTTTTCTCCATGTAGAAAAATCTTTTACATCTAGAATCGCTTCTGTAGTTTTATGAATAGCTACTATCTCTTCTTCGCATTCCACATTTGAAGAGGTATACTTTTGGGCCGGCCAATCTGATTCCGGCTGATTGAGAAAATTAGGTCCAACAAACCATCTATCACTGCTGTCCAACTTTGGAGGCTTCGTCCACTTAGTTGCATCATCAGCAACGTTATGCGCCGACGGCACGTACCTCCACTCTGATGAATTTGTAATTTCTTGTATTTCAGCGATACGAAAGGCTGCAAACTTACCAAGTCTGCGCAGGTTTGACGATTGTATCCAGCTCAGCACTGTGGAAGAATCGCTCTAAAAGATGCGTCGTGAGGGCTTTACTTCGATGTGCGCATCAATGGAGCGCCAGTTGCGGATCAGGAAACCAGCTGTAGCATTCACGTTCTTTACATCGCTTGTACTGCAATCGCATCTGCTTCAGTATCGAAACTTTGTAGCCAGTCATCAACATAGTGATTTTTAACAATCGCATGGCATGCCTTTGGAAACGACTCGCGGTAGCCAAGTGCATTTTGGTTTTTAACAAACTGGGCACAGCTAGGGCTGCACGTGGATCCAAACGTCATGACACGCATTATATACTCAACAGGCTCCCTATTTATATTTTTTCCTCGCCACAGAAACCTTTGTGCATGTTGATCTTCCGGTTTCACCATTACCTGGAGAAACATCTCCTTAATATCACCAGTAATTGCGATGCGCTTTTGCCTGAATCGCAGCAAGACGCCTAGAAGTGAAGCGGTGAGGTCGGGACCAGATAGTAGAACAGAATTTAGAGAAACTCCATTCACCTCCGCAGCTGCGTCCCATACCATGCGAACTTTTTCCGGCTTATTCGGATTCTGTACCGGAAAAATAGGTAGATACCACACACGTTTTTGTGGAACATCTTTGTCATCATCTGTGAGTCGTCGAATGTATCCTTTTTCTTCATACTGTACTAGCTGTTTATCGATTTCATCAAATAACTGTGGCTTTCGCTTCAAGCTAGCTTCAAGGCACTTCAAACGCTTGACTGCCATCGGTTTACTGTCTGGAAGCTCAATTGCATCGTATTTCCATAAAAGGCCGATCTCGAAATGGTCACCCACTTTCCGCAACGTTTCAGACATCAATTTACTCGCTCTTTGCTCTTCTTTTGTTGCCAGCGCGTTCGGAGTAGCGCGAACTCCCATTCGATCTACCGCATAAAAACTTTTTACCAATGCTGTCAACTCGTTGTCGCCTGAAGTTGAACAATCACATGAATGAAAAAATAGCCCGGCCTCTGTGCGTCCTGATGTTGCAAATATTGTCCATCCAAGCAGACATTTTGCCGCAATTGGTTCTTCGTTCAAGCCCTCTTTGACGCGCCTGGGCACAGCTAACTTCCAGTTGTCAAGACCTATTAAAAGTTCTGGTTTTATTTGACTATATGACTTTATTGGTAAATTTTTCAAATGAGGAAATTTATTGGACATCTCTGGGTAATCTAAGGATTGGACTGGTAGATGTAAGGTAGAAATAGTCCGAGCACATAAGCTTGCGCTTCTATTGCCTACAAGCTTTATGCTCAATTTTAGCTGCTCTGAATCCTCTTCTGTTCTGCACACTGCACTATCAGTCCAGGTGAGACTCAATGGTCTTTTCTCACCGCTAGCTCCTAATTGACCTGCTAACTTTTGGCTGATAAGCGTCGTTGAGGATCCCTCATCTAAAAATGCATATGTGCTAACTGAGCGATCTTTAAAACTCAAAATAATAGGAACATAACGGTAGCGTGTATCATGCTTTTGGCCTAAATGCGTAAAGTTGTTACTAGTGGATGCTTGTTCACTTCTTTGCTCGGAAATATCCCTAGTGCCAGCACTATGCAACATCGGGTGATGCTTTCTATCGCATCTGTCAGTTGTGCATTTAACAGGAGAAGAGCACGGTTTCCTAAAAGAGTGCTGCTTGAGACATTTTCTGCATAAGTGCAAGTCTTAAACATACTGCCACCTTTTATCAACGGGTGATTCCCTAAATGCTTCACAGGTAGAAGGCCTGAGAAGGCCCCAAGTGAAACTGCTCTATCGGAGGGGGATGAAAAGGTCTGGGAAAGGTCGCTGGAATTGTATTTTGTTGGGGCACTGATGCCAGAGGCTGGGCAGCACTGCCTGCTTTATTGTTACCAGCTGAAATTGATTTTGGTTGTATGGCAGCAGGGTATGGAACGTCGTTCAGCTCTGCAAGTTGGCTACCTGCCTTACTGGTCACAGACTCAGAATCCTGACTGGCACTGGATCTACCCTTACTTATTTTTGACAATTCTAGCAACAGCTGCACTTGTTCTGCGACTACTTGTCGCTCCCTATCAAGCAGCTCCTGCTCTTTCTTAGACTTTCCTAAAGCTTCTTCCAAAAGCTTTTCACGCCTACTCGACAACACGCTTGATTGACTGCATGCTACAGACTTTGCTGAAGAATGTTGCGCGATGTGCCGCTTTGCAGCCGCAGACTTTGGCACTGTGCCAGTATTTTTTGGCTGCTTCAACTTTGCTAAGCAAACGCTACAAATCCACGATTCATCATCAATAACTACGTCAATAACATCAATAACATCGCCTACGTTCGCGCACTCATAATGAACCCACTTCTTGCACTTAGGACACTTTGCCATATCCTCATCCCGTGCTCCTTCGTTGCATATTGGGCATGGTGGATATGTGCCTACGGTTGATGTATCGTTATTATCACATACTTTTTTACCTGTTGCAAGTTGACTCCGTGTCTTGCGAGAAGCTGCCTTCTTTGCTGGATCCATCGGTGGCTGACGACCTTGTGACGACATTGCAAATACGAGTTCCAATGCAAATTTAGTAATACAAATTTAAGAATGTTGCAACTTGTTGCAAATAGAAAACTCAAGCCAATTTTTAGTGGTCCTTTATTGTTGAATATTCAGTTTAACCCAGTGAATATTTTAGGTACAATGAAGGTAAAGAACTTAAATTTCTAGAGTTATAAAAAGATGTTAGAAATTACACTGATTTAAATGATATTTTGCACTTACGGTGCCTGATTCTATTGAAAACGTAACTATACAATTATTAATCTCAATTGGCTGATGAAATTGAAAAATCTTTGGGATTTATCCTCGTGGCGAGCTCAATCAAAGTTTTCTTTTTCTTTTCTCTTTACATGACGTTTACACAAATTGAAAGGTTGAAACACGATGTTTCTTTCGCGGTTTTGATTAACCGCACCCAGGTATGCTTAATTATTATGAAAATTTAAGGCATAAATTTATAAAGGCTTTTGCGCATTAAAATAACAAAGGCTTTAATTATATTTTTAACATTCCGATTTGTGATGAGTGATCGGAACAAATTCAAGAAATCGCTCGACAGGAGCACGTTTTCTAGTGTAGATTACTCAAAACACCAATTGGTAACAATGACCAACGTGCATTGCATTTCTAAGCTTGCTTAAAACTATACTCATTACTTTTGTTCCAAGAAAAGCAATGAACACGCCGCAAACCGCATCCGATAAATACGATGCTCTGCATAAATAGTAATCAAATTCATGTTCGTTAATCATGATTCTTGTTTCCGCGTTTTGCTATGTGCGACGCAAGAATTGGGTCAAATTCACTCAATAGATCTAAAATACCCAAAAAATCGAATTCGATATCTTTTTCATTGCTTTCGTCGTCATCTAAAGAGGACATAGTTGGCGTCGATGTCAAAGTAGAAGGTATCACTTGAAAAAGATGGGTCTATCTTTGGTAATTTTTCTATAGCTGCAGCTGCTTTTGATTTTTTCTTTTAGATTTATTAAAACAAATGCGCGAATGGAACTATGAAAACAATGAAATGGAAACGTGGGTGAACTAGTTTCGTTTTTTATTCATAAAAATGTGACAAGTGTCAAAATTAAGTCAATTGTAAATAAGATGTAGTGCTGCCGTGTCAGAATTATAAGGTAGGTCCGAATCGGAAAAGAATGGAGTAGAAAGCATATAAAATGCGGGCTAGTTGGCAAAATCAGCTGTTCATATCGAGTGTCTCTTTGTTCACGTTCTGCAGTTGATTTAAGGTTAGAATTGTTACAAGTTTTCTTGTAAATTTAAGACTTCTTCAACATTTGATAGTTTCATTAAATTGTTTTTATTATTTTAACTCAAATGATCAGTAATAATTAACACACGCGGCAGCACAGTTTACAACTTGGAAACATTGGGCGCATTCAGCGTAGTCAACTGTTGTGAATTATTATGGTAGCGATACTTTAGTGAGCGATGTTTTTCTCTAAATGTGTTGTTACTCTAAACGTCAGAAAAGTTGTCAATTTTAGAATTTAGAGTCAAAGTGTAACCCTTAAAAAAAGAAAAGATTATATTTATCTCATTTTTTTACCATTCATTCTCTAAGGCTCAGTACATTTCAAGCTTTCAGGTGAGTGCATGCTTTCGCATTGATCAGTCGTGTTGTTATTTAAGGCGTTCTTTGAAAAAAACATAAACTTCTAACTACATTTTTGGAGGTGTGCCAGTTAAAGGTAGAAGGTAGAAAGGTAGAATAGAATTTTTTCGCTCGATTAAATGGCGTCCGCTACCTGATCAGTTTTAGTAAGCGCTCAAATAATTGTACCATTCAGCGAATTTGTACACAACTGTTGACAAGTGTTGACTACGCTGAATGCACCCATTTTATATTTACTTCATTTGCAATTTCTACGAAATTCGTTGTTTTGACAACTAGCCGACAATTTCATTCTGCACGATTCGTTAACGCGTGAGGACACTAAGCGAGTCGGCCCTGCCTTATAATTCTTCCATGGTGTCGCTGAATAAGACTTTTTGGCTCAAAAATTTTGCTAGGAAAGGCCTCGAAGATTTTACTGCCTCAGGCCTCACAAAACGTTAGCTCGACGCTGAAATTAAGTATAGTGGCGAATTTGAAATTATTCATTTCATAGAGCGATTTGGGCTAAGCTCGGTTCAATAAATCAAGCTCAGTAAGATAAAAACACAAAACAGAACACAATACAAAACACAAATGAATGAAAGGAATAATTTACAAAAATATAGAGATTTATATCAGCATGCATTAGCTGACAATATAGATACCTACTTTTCCGTAAAGATGTGTAATTGTAATATCATAAAAAAAATGTTTTATTTAAATAATGTAGGGCGATTTTTACATTAATAAAAAATGTTCAAAATATTATTTTGAAATAATCACTAATCACTAGAGATTGGATATTACTGTGGGCAAAAAATATGGGGAATTTGTCTATAAATAGAAAAATCGTTATTTATTCTTCTAAATTCATTTCATTCCCCCTTAAAGTAGTCTCCCTTCCCCCCGGATTAATTTTAAAAACATGCTGCAAAGTCCTCTTCCGGTGTAGCCTTCAATTCCTTCTTCGTTTTGGTTTAAGTCTCTTCTATTGATTCAAAACGGTGTCCACGGAGCGGTTTCTTGAGCTTAGCGAATAGCCAGAAGTCACATGGTGCTAAGTCAGGCAAATACGATGGTTTCGGAATGATATGTGTAGAGTTTTGTGAAATAATCACGAATTACGATTGCAGTGTGAGATGGTGCACTATCGTAATACAAAAACCAAGAATTGTCTGACCATTACGCAAACAACGCATAATACCCAAGTAGTATTCTTCAGAGACCATATCAATTATGCATTTTATAATAAAATGCAAAAAATAATAATTATATTTTGACTTTTAAAATTTTGAGCAAAAAATAATAATTATTTCTGCTTTTTATTTCTTAAGGCAAAAATAAAAAGCAAAATCTGACCAATATTTTTTTGAGCAGTAAATAACTGGTAAGTTTTGATTTTTATTTTTTAAAGTTGTTGAATAGTCTCAGACATTATAAAAAACGAAAAATTCGCTTTTAGCTATTAACAAATGCACGCGTAACTCAAACACTAATGAATATTTTGGCGTGTAATTTGGCAAAAATGTCAATGACAGTAGTGCCCACTTAAAAATTTGTCCCTATCGGAATCCTCAAAAAATATTTTAATTCAAATTTCCCGGTAATTTTTGCACACAGTATATTTTACTCAACTCTTTTTTGGCTAGAAGTAACTACTTGATATATATAATTTCAACATTACCATTATCTTAGGATTTTTATTTTAAGTATTTCAATCATAGATTTTTGTCCTCTAAAAATGTCCGAAAATCTTTCAAATCGGCGATTGAACCTGGGGACCTTTCCTTGTAAGAATTGAACTCACTTCCCCATAATAACCTCCTTCTTCGGTACCCACTGAGCTATCGAATACATTATTAAATCAAGGTTGATACAAACGTAAGTACGAGTACTTATATGTATTATTTTGAACACAACTTTGTCCAAAAACTGATTTTGACGATTCCGATTTTTTGGAATTTTGCACGTACTTTTAAAATTAAAAATATTTGCTTATTTTTTGTTAATTTCTTTTTTTTTTGTTTTTGCCATTAAGTGTGGACAGTGATGGTCCAACATATACTGTCCTGAAAAAAGTTCAGTCTGAAAGTGTGCACTGAAAATTCATTTGATACTTATCAGTGACATGCTTGCTTTTATGTATTTGCATACTTTCATGCTGAACATTTTTCAGGAAAGTATATGTTGTAAAAGCACTGTAATGATGGCAAAAAATAATTACACTGTGAACATTAATGCTCCCAACCCGTAGCACAGTGGTTTCATCCCATACAAATTTCGGGAAAAATAGAAGGAGTAATAGTTGCATAAGTTGCAATAACTTCTATTAGAAGTTATCAAAAAAATTTTTTAATCCTCCCATAATCACGCCTACCTCCCATATAACACAAAATTTTAAAACGCTGTATTTTTTTCGTATTGAAATAATATCAAACCAACTTCCTCAATAATCTGATATACAGCCGTGGACACATAAATAGCACAAAAATACATGAAGGGTGTTTCACATAAATTTAAATAAAATACATAGAGGATAACAAGAATTTATTTCATGGTATTTGAGTTTAAACATTATAAACTTAAAATCAGTAGTAACTTTGTAACTACGAATTAAAAATTAGAAAATTAATGAAAAATCTGAAATTGTTCCTTAGCTGAAGTGGACGTATAAATAGCACAAGTTGGATTCTGAAAAGAAGACATAGTGATTTATTTTTATTTTACAATGAGCTTACGAATATGTTTACTAGTACTTGGTACTGTATCCCGAATTGTTCAAAACAGCCCGACTTCTTCGTCCCATACTCTCCACAAGCTTCCTGACCCAATCCTTCGGAATAGAGTACCAAGCCTTCTCAATTCCACTCCATAACTCATCTTAATTTCGAAATTTTGGTTGCTTATGCTGACCTTCACATCATTCCATAAATTTTCTATGGGATTGAGGTCTGGGCTTTGAGCCGGCCAATTCAAAATATTTATTTTTTCCTTTTTTAGCCAATCAATCACAACCTTTGCTGTGTGTTTTGGATCATAAAAATTCACCTAATAGGCATGTTCTCAAATGCAAATGGTTCCATCTGGTTATTAAGAATATCTAAATACATATTTTTGTCCATTATTCCTCGTATACGAAAAATTGGCCCAACGCCGTGCCAGGAAAAAGGTCCCCAAGTCATTAAATTCCCTCATCCATGCTTTAAGGATTTTTTTGTATACTTCAGATTCAACTCTTGGCGTTTGGGGCGCCGAACAAAAGTTTTTCCATCTGGTTCAACCCTATTAAATTTAGTTTTGTCAGTCCAGAGCACGTTCTTAAAAAATTGGTCTTCTTTATTCACATGGGCCCTTGCAAACGCTAACCGATCCTTTAAATTTTTTTTGGTTAAGAGCGGCTTCTTCGGCTAATGCGTCTATAAAGATTAGCTTCATGTAGTCTCCTAGATACTAGTTTTCTTGCAACATTTAGGTTCTTTTCTTCATTTATTTCTCTCATAATTTGCTTTGCTGTCTTGAAGGGATCAGCCTTACTTTTGCGAACTAAAGTCATTCAGAACAATAAATCAGTGGAAGCGCTGGTTTTACGTCTAGGATTGCGCGGCTTATTCTCGAAATTATTTTAACCATTTGATGTAACCAGCTTGAGTGCATTATAGACCATTTTTGGCGAAATTTTGAGAATATCCGCGATTTCAGATGGTTTTTTGCTTATTCCTTAGTTCGTTAATTATAGACCCTTTTTTCCGCAGTGCAATGTTTGCCACGACCCATTTTATTTAGAATCGGCGAAATTAACCGAATAAAACTCTACAATTTTTACAAACACCCGATATTTTTAACTTTTATTCACCATCTTACATGTGTGCTATTTATATGACCACAGCAGATCGTACATGCCTATACAGAAAGAGGTGACCTGAGCAAATAAAAGTAAGTAACCGTACATCTCTTTCGGAGTTTTAAACAACGTCACACTGGAGTCTCAAAAAATAATAACTACAGTTAATATATGCATTATTAGGTTCAAACGAAAGGTTTAAAAAATAAGTTGACATTTGTGCTATTTATGTGTCCATGGCTGTATATATGTAGATTAAAAAAATTAATTTTTGCCACGCCCACCTACCATACTTTTTATACGATATTTGCATAGCACTAAGAAAAAGTAGTCGTATATCAATAAAATTGGGTATATACGTTGAAATGGAGATCACTTACGAAAAATTTCGCAAATCTGCCTACCTCCCATATAACTCAAAAATTGAAAACACTAATTTCATACGTATTGAAGTCTTATTGAAACAACTCACTTAAGAATCAGGCGGACGTGGCGCAGTGGGTAGAGTGTGTGGTCCATACGCCAGAGAAATCTGGTTCGAGTGCCACCTGACACAGAGAGTTTTTCAATTGAATTAATTTATCTGTTCGTCAGTCACCTCTCTGCGGAAAATGGCAAACCTCAGAGAGTAAATACTGCCATGAAAAGCCTCTTGAGATCATAAGCCGTTCGGAGTCAGCATAAAACATGTAGGTCTAGTTCAAACATTTCACAACACACACAACACAGAAGCTCGGTCAAAGTCCTTTCAAGGGCGGAAATGGCCATTTCGTTTTTTTTTTTACTCAAGAATCTGAAATATATGTGTACATTTAAAAAAAATTACACGTGCACCGCCCACTATTTCCTTAAGTTCCCAAAATTACAATCTAACTTTATCAGAATGAATGCAAACATTAAATTGCCAACAAATGTTTCGAACCCAAGAGTATCCGATCGTGAAGCTAAAGCACTTCTATTGAGCTATCTAGACGATGAAAAATTGGTAGCCCAATACACTTAAACAGTTCTTTAGTCCCCTACTTAGCAACAAGCATGTTAAGTTGTTTTTAAAATCCACTCGATAATAATTTCATTAGCACAAAACATTTATTTAATATAAATAGCTTTTTTACTTACTGCTTACCCACGTTTCCTTTAGTTTTAAGCCATTTAGTTTTAAACTTTCCAACTAGTAAGAATTCATAGTTTTCTTTAAAGTAGGCTCATTCTATCAGATTTCGTCAAAAACAAAAAACACGTTCACAGAAGACAGAAAACTGTTTTAAAGAAGATTAACTGTACTTTTTAGCAATGTAAAATTATAGCTTGCCAGCTAATGTTAAGGTTTTAATAAAATAATTGCTGGTTTGCGGAAATAATGGATTGAAAATATGAATTTACGAAAAATGTGTCAACTTTCGGACCCTGTATCTCAAAAAAGGCACATTTTATAAATCTAAATTTTTTTTATTCTTAGCCTAACTAATTTTCATCATACTGATAAAATTTTAAGAGGATGTTTTGCCTTGTTTTTGGAAAAATTAGTTTTTTAAAATGCACCAAAAACCATTTTAATACAAAAAGCGTCAACTTACGCTTATTGTATATAAAAGGGACACATCATCGAATGCCGTTATTTTTCATTAATTCGTTTTTTAAAATCATTATTTCTACAAGCTAGCACTTATTTAACTACATTTTTTAATGTAATTTTGTTAAACAGGAACAAAATAAGAAATTTAGAAAAAATTATCAAGTTCCCTAAATTTCAAATGCTAAAAACATTGTGATTAAAATCGAATGAAACTGAATATTTTTGCAAAAGTTTTGGTGATTTTATGAAAACTTAAACATCTATTATTTCAGATTATTAAAAGGTACAGTTAATCTTCTGTAAAACTGTTTTTGAATCAAAACAATACCTATTTTAGAAATAAAGTTATAAGGGAAAACATAAAACCCTAAAACACGGTTTTTGGGCCGACCCCATAGCGATTCAAGTGCCACCACTGGCTAACGGTAAAAGAAAAAAAATTTAAAAAATCTTTTTTGTTGTGTCTAATAATGGGGCATTCACCTATATTTTTGTAAATTTTTTTCTAGATGGTGATGCGCCCACCCTTGGCGAAATCTGGTGGAATGAGCCAGTAATTATGAAGTTTTCTAATATCTTGTCCATTTTTTAAATACTTCTCGCACAAAAGTCGATTTTAAATTCTAAGCTCTTCTATTATTAAATGAAATAATGTATTTGATTTATTATCGACTGTTTCTTTTATGAAATGCGGAATGAAAACATGAGGCGCTAATGTTGGAAAGCAAGGAGCTTTAGGCATAGCTCACTTCGCAACTGTAATACAATTTAATAATTATTAAGCATAAAATAAATGGCAGTAGTTAATTAGTCCAAGTCAATTTCTTGTATTGAACGATTTTTTCTGCGAAATATCAAACTCAACCAAACTCAATTCTGTTAACTCTGTGTGAACAGCTTAAATTGAACTCAAACTAAACTCTATGTGTGAACATGCTATTATTTCACAGTGCAATACGGAAAACTTGAACAGAAACATTTTAAGGAACAGCAGTCAAAAGGTTGTTTGAATTCGATGACCTCGAAAATGTTTCACAGTGTATTAAGGAAACATGATTATTGAAAAAATTATTTATTGCCGCAAAAAAAACCACTGTGTGTCGTAGGACGGGCTTTTATACTAGTGTAGTAATAAAACTATATCTTCAAAACCGTTAGTCCTACAAAAAAAAATTGTAGGCCATTTTTTTAAAACCTTAAATGGTTGCTATTTTAAAGGATTTTTTCAAAAACTGCCCACGCATTTTTTACATACAAAATACTTTAGTTTTTAATTAAAAATGAGGGTTTTTGTATTTCTTACGGTATTCTATTATTTTTCAGTTAGTAATATACCTCCGACAGCTTTTCGTTATACTTAAAATTTATAATTTTTTTATTTTTTTTTTAGTTTTTTATTTAATGGGTTTCAGATTTAAATGAAAGAAGGTTTTTTTTTTTAAATGTTTGTTCAGTTTTGCGCAAAAACGAGCATTTTTCACTTTTTAATAAAGAATTCATATCTCTGGTCCTAACTAATATTAACTCAGATAAGCCCAACGTCCTTCCAGAAGGTTTTCAAGCATTGGCACGATATTTTAATTTTTGAAAACGATCCAATCAAAATACAGTAGCCGAACGATAAATTTAAAGTGCCCTTGGTAATGAGTTTTATTTTGCGGCATTAGATTTTTTTGCTTATATTCTGTTAGTTTTACTTTGGGCAGTCAAAAATAACATTAATTTTCTTTGCTTTAATTTGTGGATCTTATATGTAACAGGTGAGTTTTATTTATATAAAAAAATGGATAAAACAAACTTAGCTATGAAAATCATTTGAAAAATGTTTGTGATAAGTGTTTTCGACACATTTCAATGAAGTTTCAAATGAAAAATGTTTCAATGTAGTGAAAATCGTCAAATGTCCACCTAGAATGATTGGGCGTTTCTAAAAAATGGTGGGCATGGCATTTCAAAAAATGTGTTTGGTGGGTTGTTTATAATAAATAAAACACGTTTTGCACAAGAGTACCGAAAGATTAAAAAAAAATTCGGGCTTATACGAGTTAAGAAAAAATGTTTCAGGGAGTTTTACTTGGTATACAGAGAGTTTTACTTGGTCTTTTCAAAAACCTGCCCAGTTTGACACCGTTCCAAAAACCATTATTGTTTCGCCACCCGCAAAATAACCTAATTTTTAAAAAAAAATTTTTTTAAAATTCAAAAATTTATTACAAAAAGATGTTTAAAAAATATAATAAAAAAAATGTAAAAAGTTTTTTATAAAAATAATTCCTATGCAAAAAATCTCTTATTTGAAAATATACATATTACTAAAAATTCTTTTATCAGCAACAATATATTATTTTTTTTTTTTTGTTTATAGATTATTTATGAAAAAAAAGTTTTCAACAAAAACATGCAAATTGTTTGCTAACCTAAAATCGCAAAAAAAGTTACGTTTTGCGTCCACTGACAATTTTGTACTATGGCCACTTAAGACAGTACACCGTGGGCGAACGGCTTGATAGAAACTCATGCGGCTTGATGACAGCAACACCTCAAAAATTTGGGGGAAGATACCGTCATAGTGGATACAGGCAGGGCTAAGTATGAATACCTCAAAACGGCAATGTTTTGAAAACCCCTAAAATGAAAAGAATAGTGGTACCGACCATGTGAGGTCACATGTGACCAATGTGAGTGAAATTTTAGTGGCCAAAAAAATTAAAATTTTTCATGAAAGTGTTGGTAAAAAATTACACCAAAAAGAAGATGGATTCAAGGTCTTTTTTGATTTTTTTTTATTTTCCAGGGTATAACATGCAAAATAAAAAAATATAAAAATATATGCAAATATTTATTTCTTTTTTTAAGTACTATCGACGTGCAAAGTAGATACCAAATTTTTACAAATATGTGAGTTTCGAAAAGCGTAGGATTTGACATGAAATTACCGATATACGTTACGCCTTTAATTTTTATATGAGCCAGAAAAAAGCAAGAGCCTACAATAACCACCTATAAAATTGGGTCACTTCGTTCTCATACCCTAGGCTCCTGTACTCGAAAAGCCAATAAAATGCGCGTGTTTTTTTATCATGCTGTTTCTAAATACTAAACTGATTGAGTGTAAAGCGCTCCATGAAAGAACGAACGATCTGAAACTTAATGAATGAATCAAATTGCGTATACGCGTTTTATATATGTATGTACGTAATTTCTTGAAAAAAGATACAAACAACTAAAAAGAAATAAATATTTATTTAATGTTTTTGGGGGCTCGCCTGACTCTGTTTTCATTGCTTTGCTGCCCATTGATATTCTGGCTGCTCTAAGTTAGACGCAATTCAAACAGTGTATTGTTTGTGTTGCAAGCAGAAAAAAAAACTTTGTGAGTAATTTTAAGAATACATACAATAAGTAATTATGTGTAAAGTATGTATTTATATAATTTTTAAATAGTTGTCTTAATGAATTTTTTTTTAAATCTTAAATTTTCGTTTCAAAATACAGCACACTGAGGCTGCTACATAATTCCTAGCCATCAAGGTGAAAGAATTTTATTGAGTTTTATAGTTTATTTAAATATATGAATGACATGACGAACAAAATAAAATAGATGATAAGAATTCATTATCATGCCATTTTACTACCAAATTTGATCTTTTTAAATGTGCATAAGAATTATTTTATGAAAAAAAAATAGAAAAATTTCACGGACACTTGAGAAGAAGTTTTTGCTTTTTGTTTTTTTATTCTTACATGCCCATTTTTTAAACAATTTTTTTTTTCTTATTAACCAACACAAAATATAAGGCTGAATATCTTTCAATAGAAAATAGTAGTTTTATACCGCTACGCTTCGATATATACGAAAAACTAGAAGATCGACTTCTTTTAAGAAAAAAATCAAATAAATTAAATTAAAATAAAGAATTAATATTACAATGAAATTTACATATATTTTTAATTGCCAGTTTCCTTCCATTCCTTAGTCTTATCGATCGATATATGTATATGTGTATATTCTTTTAATTAATTTATTTGTAGCAAGTATGCAGTTTAACATGCATTCTGCTGTCTATGAAAGCAATTGATACCTAGATCACTGCAACGTGGCAAGTAGCACGTAGGCCATGTAACAGAATCTTAAAGTGATAATATATTTAAAATAAAAATATTCAGCAATAAGCGAGATATAGTATTATCAGTGGCAAACACTAGGTCGTTCGGAACGACTCAAACATAACATAGCCGGTAACATTCGTCGGCCAAACGAATCTAAACCAAACAACAGAATGAAGGATTTGTAAAAGATTAATGCTGCATAAAGATATGAGTCGAATGTTATGTGCACAACATAACATTCAGTTCATAAATTGAATTTAAGATTTTAAAAATTGGAAATTGGAATTGTACATGCGATGGCAGAATTAGACGTTCGCAATTTAGACTGTCAGAATTTTAAAATTCAAGATGGTTAATGGCGTTGCCACCTACATTTTTTTTATTTCACGAATTCGGTGCTGGAGCAACAATAAGTAAAAATGGGTCGCTACATCCAAATTCGTGCCAGATTTTCAAAATTGTGTAATTTTTTTATAACAGATCGCTGACTTCGAATCTGATGTCACAATTTTAAAATTCAAGATGGTTAATGGTGTTGCCACCTACATTTTTTTTTATTTTCACGAATTCGGTATTCGTTGCCAGATTTCCAAAATTCTGTAATTTTTTTATAACAGTGTGGCCATCCACTAAAATGTATTTTTAAGAGTTTTAGCATCGTTTTACAGTGTTTAGGGGTCGCTGACTTTGAATCTGATGTCACAATTTTTAAATTCAAGATGGTTAATGGTGCTGCCAACTAAAATTTTTTTATTTTTATGCATTCGGGGTTGTGGCGAGCAAGAGGTAAAAATGGGAAAGTTGTTGATTTTGAATCTTAGGTCAGAATTTTAAAAATTTATGGACACTAGGGTGGTCCTTGAACATGTTTTTGTTTAATACGTTTTGTACATGGCAGTATTAGAGAGTCGCTGATTTCGAACTTTATGCTAAAATTTAAAAATTTTATTGTGACACTAAGGTGGACCTCAAAAATGTTTTTTGTTATTTATATTTATATTTTTTTTTTTTTTATATATAAGAATAAAACCTTTGATAAATAAGATAGAAGACAAATAAAAATAATGGATTATTATTAATTAAATATAAATGAAGGTAAATAACAAAATAAACAAAATGAATATCTCGTACATTTATGACATTCCTCTCGGAAAAAATGTCAAAAAAACGGAATTTTGCAGAAAAGACGGTTTTTGGTAATAATTCGACCTTGGCGCCACCTAGCGATACGATTTCTTACAAACGTAGTTCCCTTACTTTAGTCAATATTTATCTTGAATATTGGTCCAATCGGAGCTAGTATGATTTTAATAAAACGAAAATAAACAACAGTCGCATCGTTATAACAACAATATTTACCAGACTTACACATATATCAGAAAAAACACTATCACCTACAACATTTGCCAACCTTATTGCAATCAACCGTCGAAGAATTTTAGAAAACTGAAAAAGCTGAGTGTGCATCACAATAATGTTATTTATTACTAAATTTATATGGATGGATTTGGATTTTTTGGATTTTTTGTTATATAAAAAATGTTTGCTCAACCACTTCCAAATACATTTACTAATGCATGTATATATTAAATAATGAAATCTTCTGAATTCTAAATAAAATTTGTTTTTTTAGAAATTTTTGTGTCATTCACTGCATGATTTTATTGAAAAGTTTTGGGGTCCACCTTAGTGTCACATAAAATTTTTGAAATTCTACCAGCGCATGTACAAAATCATGTACAAAACCCATTTTTACCTAGTGTTTGTTCCAGCACCGAATTCATGAAAATAAAAAAACATTTTAAGTGGCAACACCATCAAACATCTTGAATTTTAAAATTGTAACAACAGATTCGAAGTCAGCAACCCCTAAACACAGTTAAACCATGTTAAAAACTCTTGAAAATACATTTTAGTGAATGGCAATACTTTTATAAAAAATTACACAATTTTGGAAATCTGTCAGCGAATTCGGATTCAGCGACCCATTTTTACCTTGTGCTTGCTCCAGCACCGAATTCGTGAAAATAAAAAAATTTTAGGTGGCAACACCATTAATCATCTTGAGTTTTAAAATTGTGACATCAGATTCGAAATCAGCGACCCCTAAACACTGTTTAACCATGTTAAAAACTCTTGAAAATACATTTTAGTAGATGGCCAACTATTACAAAAAAATTACACAATTATGGAAATCTGGCAACGAATTCAGACTCAGCGACCCATTTTTACCTATTGTTTACTCCAGCACCGAATTCGCGAAAATTCAAAAAATTATAGGTGGCAACACCATTAACCATCTTGAATTTTAAAATTCTGACAGTCCAAATTGCGACCGTCTAATTCTGCAATCTCATGTACAATTCCAATTTCCAATTTTTCAATTCCAATTCAATTTATGCACCGCATGTTATGTTGTTGTGCACATAACATTCGACTCATATATTTTTGCTGCATTAATTTTTTACAAATCCTTCATTTCCTTCATTCTGTTATGTTTGGTTTAGATTCGCTTGCCTGACGAATGCTACCGGCTATGTTATGTTTGAGTCGTTCCGAACGACTCGTTTCCAAACGAATGTGTTGAAAGTCGGCTTAAGACTACCCGTGCAGAGGTTTAATATATACTGAAGCTTAAATCTACAAGTTTACGCTGCGCGTTTCCACGAACTCACCCTGAATAAATATCAATTAAACTGTGTAAATGTATAGAAAATAAGTTGACATCACGAAATTTTTTCAATCCATATTGATATTTTTGACATATGGCAATAATTAACCAATTTTTAACATTTTTTCTCTAGAGCGAAGTTGCTTAAAATGTCACATTAGCCCATAGTTGCATTCATGATACAATGATAAGGTAGGGCCGCTGCGCTGAGTGCTCTCACGCGTCAACGAAGAGTGGATAATGAGAAGCAACATTAATGTCAAAACGACGAATTTCGTAGAAATTGCAAATGAAGAAAATATTTTATGTTTCCAAGTTGCAAACAGTGCGGTCGCGGGTGTTAAATTTGTGCTAATTTGAGTGAAAATATTATATAAAAAGTGTAATAAAAACTATAAAATGTGAAAGAAGTCTTAAAATTGCAAAAAAAAACCTGAAACAGTTTTAACCTAAAAACAACTGCGAAACGTGAGCATAAAGAAATTCGCGATGAACAGATGATTTTGACATCAATGTAGCTTTATTCTGCTTTCTACTCCATTCCTCTCCGTGATGACCTTACCTTATAATTCTGCCATGGTTGCATTAACGAATTATACGTACTGTTTACGCCACGATCTTGTGCGATAAGCTGAGTATATTTACTTACGTACAATTTTGTTGTTGCAAATACGCTTTAGTAAACTCACCACACATACTGTGTTTACATCACCAATACGGCGTTCATTGAATACCACTAATGAAAATAAGTCCTTAAAGTCATTTCAGCCCCTTATTCCCTCCCCCCCACCCCCCCGTTTTACAATATGTTATCAACTTAATTTTGTATTGCAATTTAAGTTTGGCCTTGTAATCATCATTTGAAAAAAATTAAAAAGACAAAAATAAAAACTTAAGTTAAGATTTTAAAAATCCAAGCAAATAACAGGTCATTCAACAAGTCAATAAAAAGATAAAACTCGATTATATTATTCAACTTAGTTGCCTTCGAGAGCGATTCAACGAGTATAGCGATTTTCCAACTTTTCGATACCAGTTTTATAGTACGATTTCTCTTTCTCGTCAAAATAGGCCTAAGTTTCAGCGATGACTTCATCATTGGACTTGAATTTCTTTCCAACAAGCATTCTCTTGAAATATGAAAACAGGAAAAAGTCGCTGTGGGCTAAATCTGGAGAATACGGTGGGTGGGTAAGCAATTCAAAGACCAATTCATTCAATTTTGCCATCGGTTTCATCGATTTGTGACACGGTGCATTGTCCTGGTGAAACAACACTTTTTTCTTTTGGAAATGTGGCCGTTTCTTGGCGATTTCAGACTTCAATCGATCCAAAAGTGCACAGTAATAGTCGCTGTTGATGGTGGTTTCTTTTTGGAGATAGTCGATGAATATTATTCCTTTCGCATCCCAAAATACAAACGCCATCAAATTACAAGCCGACTGTTGGGTTTTTGCTCGCTTTGGATTCGGTTCGTCGACTGCTGTCCACTCAGCTGACTGTCTTTTGGATTCTGTTGTGTAATAGTGAAGCCATGGTTCATCCATTGTCACATATCGGCGATAGAATTCGATTTTATTGCGGTTTAACGGCGCCAAACACTCCTCTGAAGCATCAATTCGTTGTGGTTTTTGGTCGACTGTGAGCTCACGCGGCACCCAGTGTAAAATGGTAAAAATACTACAATTTGATATCTTTACAATGTCAGCTGGCTTCATACCTTCAATTTGCGATCGTTCATAACCAATTTGTGGATTTTTTTGATGTTTTGTGGATGTTTTGTGGAATAACAGTCTGATTTGGGCGTCCACTGCGCTCTGCATCATTTGTGCTGGTACGACCACGTTTAAACTCAGCAATCCACTTTTCTACCATTTATCTCGATGGAGCAGAGTCTGGATAATGTTTATCATTGTTTGGTTTCCACTGTATTTTTTTCATCAAAAAGTAATTCTTTATCAAAACTCCAAATTCACTTTTTTCCATTTTTTTTTTTTCAATAACAATAGTTGCACACAAAATGATATTACTCACGAATCAATTGTCAGATTGTAGTCAAATTTTTATACGTATCGTTTGAAGGTTGGTACTAAATAAAAATCGTATGGGAAAAAAAATCTAGTAACGCCATCTATGTGTCATCCTATGGACTTTTTGAACGTACTTATATTTGAATATAATCATATTATGATAATATTTAAACAGAAATTACATATGAAACTGAGCATTACATTTAACCTCTACTTGGAAATATATAGAACTTCCCTCTGGATGAAAAATATGAATTATCTAAAAAGCATCATAAAAAAATATTCAATATGCAATTTCAAATAAAACTGGAGTAGCCCGAATAAACAGATTGCACCAAAATGCTTCATCAAATCTCCACTTTCAAACGATATGCATTTTATAATATTACCAGGGTTCGGATCCGGGTTTAAAAAACGGGCAAAAATTCAATTGCTTTTGCTTAACTGTCATTATCCCCTTAAAAATTTTGAAATATTGTGTATCTCAAAAATGCTTCCTCCTATAGTTACCCCAAAAAATTGGTTATATTTACCTATTTTGCTTCCTCTTCGAGATATGGAACAACATAAAATCGAAAGATTTCGGAAAATTCTCGAAAAATTCTTGAAAAATATTCGAAAAATAGAAAAAGTGCGATATCTCGAAGGGGAAGCAAAAAAGGTAAAAATTAACCATTTTTTGGGGCCTTCTAAAGGGGGAAGCATTTCTGAGACGCACAAATAGAGGGGGTCTATCAGTCCTCCCTTTTGCACATTTTTAGGGAGGGACGTCGAAACATGTGTTTAACTGTCCATTGTAAGCCAGATTGAAAGTCCCCCTTTTTATGATCCCCTTTTAAGTACTGTATGTCTATTTAAAATATATATTTTTAAATGGTAACCCTCCCTTAAAGTGTGCGGCATATAAACAATGAAAAGCAACAGTTACCAAAACCAAAATGAAATGAACAGCAACAGTTAACGAAACCAAAATGAAAAACAACAGTTTCATAACAACAGCAAAATAAAATGAAACGCAACACTTACATAACAACAGCAAAATTAAATGAAAAGCAACAAATTATTTTTATTGCTGTTGCTTTCGCTGTTGCTGTTGCATTTACAATAATGACAGTTAAGCAAAAGCGGAATATTCGTTGCTTTTGCTATTTTGCTGACAGCGTTTTAAACCCTGGTTCGGATGTTGCTGACATGCCAACTTTTTTCTGTTCTAACATAGACAGAACATCATTTTACATCATTTTCTGATGATGTAAGACCCCGTTCGTTTTTTGAGTCATTTTTATGGATTTTTACACCATTTTGTATCATCATTAGTGATTTTAGTGTTTATTACTTACTTACTTACTTAGGTGGTCGTAACAACCCGTGTCCGGGTTTCAACCGACCTCATCAGCTCTCGCCAGGCGCCTCTGCTTTGCGCGCGCCTTCTCCAATCGGATACACCAAGTGCGATTAGGGCTTCCTCAGCCTGGTCCATCCATCGGAGGCATGGTCTCCCTCGTCGTCGTTGACCAGCGACCCTCGCCTCGAGCACCTTTTTCGCTGGAGCTTCATTCGGATGCGATAGTCATCGCCGACTCGAACAGGACCGAAGATTTTGCGAAGAACTTTTCTCTCGAACACCCCCAGAGCGGCTGCGTCAGTTTGCGAAACTACCCATGCCTCAGCGCCATAAAGCAGCACAGGTAGAACGAGCGTCTTGTAGAGTGTTAGTTTTGTCGATCGAGAGAGGGCTCTGGAACTTAGTTGCTTACTGAGCCCGTAGTAGCACCTATTAGCAATTATTGTTCTTCGGTTTATTTCCAGGTTGATTTCGTTGTTGGAATTAATGGCGGTGCCAAGGTAAACGAACTCCTTGACTACTTCAAAGTTATAGCTGCCGGATGAAACGTGGGAGTCTAAACGCCGCGCTCCCTTGTTTGTAGACAGCATATACTTTGTTTTGCCCTCATTTATCGTCAAACCCACTTTGGCTGATTCCTTTTCGATAGCGGCGAAAGCAGCGGTAACATCTCTCTTGGTTCTGCCGACAATATCAATATCATCAGCGTACGCAAGGAGCTGGACACCTTTGTAGAAAATGGTGCCATTACGATGCACACCGGCCTTTCGTACGATCCCCACCATGATGATGTTGAAGAGATCGCAAGACAGTGGATCGCCTTGCCTGAAACCTCTTTCGGTATTGAAGGTTTCGGAGAGGTCATTTCCTACCTTGACGGAGCTGCGTGTGTTGCTCAACGTCATTCTGCAAAGTCTAATCAACTTTGCAGGTATACCGAACTCAGACATTGTTGCGTATAGACAATCCCTTCTCGGGCTATCGAACGCAGCTTTAAAATCGACAAAGAGATGGTGTGTGTCAATTTGATTTTCGTGGGTTTTCTCCAGGATTTGTCGTAGCGTGAAAATCTGGTCTATGGTGGACTTACCAGGTCGAAAGCCACACTGATAAGGTCCAATCAGTGTTTTTGTAATCGGTTTTAATCTTTCACACAGTACGCTTGAGAGAACCTTATATGCGATGGAAATAAGACTGATACCTCTATAACTTGCGCAGATTGTTGGGTGTCCTTTCTTAAGTATAGGGCACAGTACGTTGAGTTTCCAATCGTCGGGCATGTTTTCTTCTAGCCATATTTTGCTGATGAGCTGATGCATGCGCCTTATCAATTCATCGCCACCGGTTTTAAACAATTCAGCTGACAGGCCGTCAGCACCCGCTGCTTTGTTGTTTTTGAGTCGTTGGATAGCAACTCGAACCTCTTCATGGCTAGGTGGTGGTACTTCCACTCCGTCATTGTTGATTGGTAGCTCTGAACTGCGCTCTCCATGGGCGGCATTGATGGAATCGTCGCCAGTAAGTAAATTGGAGAAGTGCCGTCTCCACAATCTCAGCACACACTGCGTATCCGTATTCAGATCTCCATTTTCGTCTCTACAAGTGGATGCTCCGGGCTTGAAACCTTGGGTTAGACGCTTAACCTGTTGATAGAATTTTCGTGCATCCGTCTTGCCCTGGTATACCTCTAGTTCCTCACGCTCACGCTTTTCCTGCTCTCTTTTCTTGCGTCTGAAAAGGCGCCTCTCTTCCTTCCTCTTTTCGCGGTAGTTTTCTCGCACGGCTCGCGTTGCAGCTGACTGCAGCGTTTTTCTATATGCGGCGTTTTTTACTGCAGTCGCAATGCGACACTCCTGATCATGCCATTGTTTCCGAGGTTGCGGGCGCCGGAAACCAATGACTTCTTCAGCGGCAGCGCGCATGGAGTGGGATATATGCGCCCAAAGTCCACCGGTGTCGTCGGGTCCAGAGGTTGGTTGGTTGAGCTTAACCGAGAGTTGAGCGGAGTAGGCTTCGGCAGTCAGTTGTAATTGCAGCTTAGCGACATCTAGCTTTCGTTGCATTCCTGTGCGTATGTTCTTCACATTGCATAATCGCATGCGGATCTTGGCTGCAACAAGATAATGGTCGGAGTCAATGTGGACCCCCCGAAATTTACGCACATCTAGAACACTAGAGGCATGCCTTCCGTCGATTACAACATGATCAATTTGGTTTCGCGTTTTTTGATCCGGGGACAGCCAGGTGGCCTTGTGGATGTCGAGGTGCTTAAATCTGGTGCTACTAACTACCATGTTTCGCGCCGCGGTGAAGTCGATCAGTCTTAGACCGTTGTTCGTGGAGGTCTCATGAAGACTGAACTGACCGACAGTGGGGCCAAAGATACCTTCCCTTCCGACTTTCGCATTAAAACCGCCGAGGACTATTTTCACGTCATGGACCGGAAGGTGGTCGTATACGTCCTCAAGACTAGCGTAGAAAGCGTCTTTGACGGCTTCGTCCTTTTCCTCCGTCGGGGCGTGCGCGCAAATAAGGCTGATGGAGAAAAATTTTGCCTTGATGCGGATCGTAGCCAATCTTTCGTTGACAGGTGTGAACCGGGAAACAAGGTGGCGTAGTTTCCGGCTAACAACGAGTCCACATCCAAATTCTTGCCCTTTCCATCGCATTTCCTGGATGGCGGTGATGTCAGCCTTTATTGTTTTGAGGGCTTCTGCCAGTTGGATAATGGCACCTTCCCTATAAAGGGTTCGGACATTCCAGGTGCATATCCGTAAATCATTGTCCGTTTTTCATTTGCGAAACCCATGTGCAAACCCTGCGCACATTCCATGTTTAAGGTCTATGGAGTGACCCGCCGCTCAAATTAGCCGTCAAACTGACGGATGCCAGTTTGCCGTTGCCCAGGGAACACCACGTGGAGGTTTGAGTCGACTTGAGACGATTTCGACATGGATAATGCTGGCCTCGCCAGGTTGAGGCGGTCAGACACGTTGCCATGTGAAGGTTCGCCCCCTGTTCCCCTTTAGTGTTTATTAGGGTCAGTTAAATATTTCATAAATACTTTTGCACGCCTTCAAGCCAAAGTAGTTGAAGGGGCTCAAACATTGTTTTCCAACAATGGGTATCATTTCCAAAATTTAAAAAAAAATATTTAAAAAAATATTAAACATATAATAATTTTCGTTCTAAGCCATGGATAGTGGTGCTAATGCACTAAACAAACTTGCTAATGATAGTGAGAATGCAAGTATTAAATAAAAGTTCCGGATATGAAGATGAAATATTATGTGTAAAAAAATTGAGATAAAAAATGTAAATAAAAGGCAATTCGGATGTAAACGATATTTCATCTTTTCTAAAGTAGTCAAAAGTTTTTCATATAGAAGACAGTTTATACCGTCAATAGATGGTTGTTTTATTTTGATAATTTAAAAATGAACACTATAATTTATTGCAACGAAAATAAAAAAATTTTCGCAAAAAATTTTCCGAAAATAAAAATTAAACACACCAACTCTCCTTTATAGGCCGAACACAATGTGCGCGACGAGCGGCAAGCAGCATATCTCCACTCTGTCGTTGTATGCCGTGGTTATGCTAGCCAAACATGATTGCCAAACATTTGGTGTTCATTTTCGTTTATTTATTCTCTTCGCTGAAATGTTTGTTTGGTGGTTATGCTTCTGTTTGCTGCACAGTTGCATCAATGTTATAATATTCCAAAAAACAAATTAAACAACAACCCCAATTTTTATGTATACACTTTTTAATACACTTTTTCACACTTCGGTCAAACTGCGACTCCAAGTAAATACCATTCCTACATAAAATATATGAAATTAAATACAACACAACAATAAGAATTGATGAAAATTAATCTGCAATTTGATTTAAGACTATTTTTTGTAGTAAACTTGTGAAGGCACAAAATTGTTAGTGTTTATTTGGAGCGACAATAAATACTGAAAATTTTTGCTCAACACATGTTGTTCGACTTTTTCTCAATGTCTGTTCTTTGTTTTTAAGGTTGCTTGTTATTTAAAATAAGTTGCTTTATAACTTATTTAAATGTTTACTACTTTTTGCTACTTTTTTGATGCTTCTATAGAAAATGACTGCAGGCAACACCGGAAAGTTCAGCATGTTTGCTGTTTCAATCAGCAATCAAAATTGTTCGGTCTGAGAGCGAGAGAATGAATTTGAGAAAAAGTTAATTTCTCATTTTACACGAGAAACAATAACAACAAAAAATGTTCGTCAATCTTGTTTGGCTAGCATAACCACGGCAGTAGAGATATGTTGAGCGACTTGATTATAATAAACGCAACAGCAGCAAACTCCAACTGCTCTTCAACTATTTGTTTATCTAAGTCCATACTGCAATAGAAGAATTATACTACATATTAAATGCTTTATGTTATAATTTATAAGCTTACCTTCAAAACTTTATCTCAAAAAACTTCTTTTACGAAGTAAAAAAAAAAAAATACGAGCACTTCAACAGCCAAACAATAGTAAACAAAAAACCATGGATGCATTCAGCCGACTCAACAGTTGCCGTTTAGAATAACAACACTGAGCTAAAAAAGAAATACATTCAATTTCATTTTAATTTATTAAGGAGCTATTTATTAACCAACATTTATTGTTTTTTTCAAAAGGGATTTAAAAAATAACTAAATTTAACAAATTTAAATTTTTAATTTTAAAAATTTGTCGACGTTTCGCAAATTGTTTGTCTGCTTCATCAGGGCGTCTTTTATAGTTTTATAGTTAATAAAAGGCGACCTGATGAAGCAGACAAACTATCTGAGAAACTTCGACAAATTTTTAAAATTAAAAATTTAAATTTGTTAAATTTATATTTTTTTAAAATCTTTTTTCAAAAAACAATTAATTTTGGTTTCTAAATAACGCTGTAATAAATTAAAATTATTAACACGTAACCATAAAATAAAAAAACTGAAATATAATCAAAACGGAAGGCAAACCGTGCACTATACAAGTTAATTTTATTTTCAAAGAAGTGAATGAGTGAATGACGAAATAAGAATCCATTCAATGAATGCAAAACTCATTCATAAATAAAAATTTTATTTCACATTAAGTTTTAAAAAATTCATTAATTATTCGTTTTATTTATATCAATTAATGAATAAAAAAATTAATAATGAATAAGAAATTAGTAAAGAATAATAAATTAATAATAAATAACAATCTAATAATGAATAACAAATGAATAATGAATAAAAATTAATAATATATAAAAAATGAATTATTAATATGAAATAAATAGCTAGTAAATTATGAATAATGGATAAAAAATGAATAATTGAAAATTTTTAAATTTTTTTTGAAATGCATTCTTTGTGTATAGTAGAAAAATGAATAAACTATTTATTCATTTTTTATTCATTAACCACTTGTTATTCATTATTCACTTGTTATTCATTATTAATTTCTTAATCATTATTCATTTTTTAATCATTGTCCAATTTTTATTCATTATTAATTTTTATTCATGGCTTCGGTGCAAATGATCAACTTTTTATTCATGGCAAATGATTAATTTTTTATTCATGGCTTCGGTGCAGATGAATTCAAAATTAATAATGAATAACGAATGAATAGTGAATAAAAATTAATAACGAATAAAAAAAGAATAATTGAAAATTCTGAAATTATTTGTGAATTGCATTCTCTGTGAATAAAAAATTCATTCATTATGAATAACGAAAATGAATATTTGAAATTAATAATTAATCAATTTTTTAAAATTAAATGTGAACTAAAAATTTTATTTATAAATTAATTTTGCATTCATTATGGATTCTTATGTTGTTATTCAGTTGTACTTAAAATTCTGAAGTTCAAGCAAAACATCCCTCAGTCACCATAAATTTTACAACAGTACAGTTTGCTAAATGCTACCAGTAATAACAAATGTAAACAATGGCAGAAACTTGCTTTTGCTGCCTGTCAAATTAAAATTAAATTGAAGCTGACGGCAACGGCAGGCGGCAATGTTGCGCGACAAGTCTCCAAAATTCGTCTCATAGGAAATACATGTAAATGAAAAGTGACAATTGGCGCTTGCCGCTCGTCCCGCGTGTTGTGTTCGGGCTATTACATTGTTGTTGACAACACCCCTATCGCATGAACGCTCAAAGCATACTGACTCATGATACAATAATAAGGTAGGGTAAGGAGATTCACCACACCGACCTCGAAAGTCAAAATGTATTTTAGCATTGTCACTTTTCTGTATTATTGATAAATGTGGGGCAAATAATAAGAAAGGAAATTTTTTGTAGGGTAAATAGGATAAATTAAAACAAATGTATTTACAATGAAATAAACGCTGTTTTGTGATTTTAAAGCTTTGTTTTCAGTTTTTGTTTAGCTTTTTGTGTTCTTAATTTTTTTATATAAAATTTTTATACTAATGTCTACTATAAATGTAATACATAGTTTTTTATTGCCGTCTGACAGAGAAACTGTTGAAAATAAATCAAAAATTTCTTTTTTAAAATTGGCACATTGCTTTTGTTTTATCGTTTTGTCTTTTTATTTAACCTGTTGGAACTGGTTATGTATGACCGAAGGTAGAACTTCTTCTTGACATTATTAAAAATTTTTGATTAATAGTAAATATTTATTTAATATATTCACAAATCGCAAAAACTTAAGTGCACTAATGTATCAGCGAACGAATTTGTAGCGAATGGGCTATGGTCTAATAGCGAATGGAAAAACCCCAAAAAAATTTAAAAACTTTTCTTACAATAAAATAATGTACTTCTCCGTTTTCCAGTGGCTACATGTTGTTAAAGTGATGTAATACTTTCACAGCGAATGCAAGGAGGGTAGATTCTAAAGAGAATTCACCAGACAATTTTTCCCCTTTTGCAGAAATTTTGAACTGGCCGACTTGGTGGATTCGAAATTATGTTCGAATCTGTGCTCGAATCTCAAAAAGCCGAAGTGCCGAAGCGATGAGGGAGAGCTTACGAATGGTATTTTAAGAAAACTGAGCGTCATGGTATAATTATTTACAAGGTAGGAGTGACAGTTCTGTTGACGATTTGGAGTTGGCAAAAACACATTGAAAAATAGAAAACGAAGAAGCAGCAAAACAGATGAAAAGTTAAACTTTGTATTGATTTGACAACTCCCGATCGCCGCTCATGAGAGAAAAGGTAGTTGTCAAGTCTACCTTGTAAATTATTGTATCATGCTGAGCATGTGTTTTTATTTGCTCTTATTATTTGCATGTAGGTATGTGTTTATTTTTTAGCTGGACGCAGTGTTCTGTTTTGGTTGGATAAATTTATTGAAATTTACATTAATTGCTTCGTTCAAACATTTTTCTTCTGATTTTGAAGAAAAATGTTTGATCTATAAATTGAATTTTGAAGAAAAATGTTTGGTCTATAAATTTTAAGCTACTAAAGAAATAATAGAAATTTTTTCTTCGATTTTGAAGACAAATTTTTTATATCTAAGTTTTTAAGCTGCTTAAGAAATGATAGCTTTTTTTAAAAAAAAATTTTACTCTGATTTTGAAAAAAAATGTTTCTTCTATAAATTTGAAGCTACTAAAGAAATGATCGAAATTTTTTCTAGAACAAAAATGTTTCTAATTTTGAACAAAAATTTTTGATCTCTAAATTTTTAACTACCACAGAAATGAAAGATTTTTTGTTTTTGTGAAACAATTTTTCCTCCGATTTTGATGAAAAATTTTTGATCTATGAATTATTATCCGCTAAAGAAATGATAGAAATTTGTTTTGTTCAAAAATTTTTCCTCTGATTTGAAGAAAAATTTTTATATACAAAATTTTAGCTGCGGAAATGGTAGAAATTTTATTCATGTTTAAAACTTTTTGATCAACCCTTTCCTGTTCTTGGACAATTCGAAAGAATATGGATTTCGAAGTGGGATGAGAGAGGCCGTACGAGAGAATAAAATTTTGCTGAGCGCCAGCTTAAACAGGTTTTGCGACAATTGGGAAACGTTGTCTATTTTCTAAAAAAAGAACTATTTGACACAATGTGCATGTGTGTTTGTGTGTGTGTTTTATTACTACTCTATAGGAACAAACTAACTTGTTTTTAAAAAAACTAATTAAAAAACTAATTTAAAATAAACTAGTATAACTATTTTGAATTATATTAAGGCGGCACCCACTTCAATTCTAAATAGTTTTTATTGGATTATTTATGAAGTAATTGAAATACTACTTAAAAGCAACAAGTTGATAAACTACTTTGAATTATATTAAGGCGGCAACTACTCTGATTTTGACATGTTTTAATTGCAAATTTTTATTAGATTACAAGTTTATATATATTTTACCCTGTTATTTCATGAAATATTATTAACTTAAGGCTTCACTAACATTTTGTTTCAAAAAGACATATTTTTTTATTTACGACATTGAGCTGGAAGACATACGTAAACCCGCTTTAAAAGTGATAAGCTGCCTCAAAACCCTGTGAAACGATTAAAAATTCTTTATTATTTAAGATATTCAAATTACAAACTGGTAGTGTTTAGCAAACATTACACAATTCGGACTCTATACGGAAATTGATGCATTGCTTAACCATTCAGCAAACACCCCATCACTTCAGAAGTAAAGACGCACGCCTTTCCCTACGTAGCGTCCAGGCTGCTCCATCACTTCATTGCGATTGACACATAAAAGTAGCACTAAGCAAAATATCGGTGTGTCCATCGACCATGACTGATGGTTGCAAAGCGTGGAAAATCCCGCTGACACGCTTGTTTAGCTCATATTTTGAAATGAAGCATCAAAAAGCTGGGTCGTGTTAAATAACGCGCAGTATCCACACAATTCCGATCAATTGGATTGGAACCTTCGTTCATGTATCTTGGCGGTGGCGTGCCCGTTTTTGGAAACTGCTTCCGTGGTACGCATGCTCACATATACCAAACCAAACACACCACAGAAAATATATAAACCAAAACAGAACACTGCGTCCAGCTAAAAAATAAACACATACCTACATGCAAATAATAAGAGCAAACAAAAACACATGCTCAGCATGATACAATAATTTACAAGGTAGCCTTGACAACTACCTTTTTTCTCATGAGCGGCGATCGGGAGTTGTCAAATCAATACAAAGTTTAACTTTTCATCTGTTTTGCTGGTTCTTCGTTTTCTCTTTTTTAATGTGTTTTTGCCAACTCCAAATCGTCAACAGAACTGTCACTCCTACCTTGTAAATAATTATACCATGACGCTCAGTTTTCTTAAAATACCATTCGTAAGCTCTCTCTCATCGCTTCGGAACTTCGGCTTTTTGTGATTCGAGCACAGATTCGAACATAATTTCGAATCCACCAAGTCGGCCAGTTCAAAATTTCTGCAAAAGGGGAAAAATTGTCTGGTGAATTCTCTTCAGAATATACCCTCCTTGGCGAATGTCAGATAAATATCAATATTTAAGTTTTTAGTACGTTAAAAGAAATTAATAGAATTGTCTGAAAAAAGGAAAAAAAACGGTATTTTATTAAAATTATAGCCTGACGAATGTGTTATAAGATACCAATTTTCGACAAATTGTCGAACATCGAAGCTTACGAAGTTAAAACATGCCGCCACAGCTAAGTAATTCATCAAAAACACATAGAACAATCGTGGATTTTTCGTGGACATTTTTTAAGAAACGGCAGCACTATATTTTATAATTTTGACATTCGAGGTCGGTGTGGTGAATCTCCTTACCCTACCTTATTATTGTATCATGGTTCCGAACATAGTAAACCTTTCTAGCTAATTCACAATACTGCGTTAGGTCGGTCGTGCGTTGACAGCTAGAGTAGAAACTCGCGTGTTCTTATGCTGCAATTCGTAATAGGACCTCATCCGTTGATCACACTTTGATCGTAAATATCGTAACGAAGGGGTAAAGAACGAGCAAAGTACGATCTAACGAGGTCAGTAGGAAAATGTTCTACTCGGTCGTGCGTTTGACATTCTTCGCTATGGCAGAGTTGCATTTCATTGAATAAGCTGAATATGTGGGTATTGTTGAGTTTAATTGGATTTGTTAAATTATCCCACAAATAATCTGTGCCACAATTAAAAATTATGTGATTTATGGTATTAAAGTAATTAAATTCAAGTTTTAATAAATTTCATATTATATATAAATCGAAGTTATTTAACGCGGTTTGCGATGAAATTCTAAAAATCGTCACGTAACAGTGCGTATTTGTGTATATGCGTGCGAGTACAGAGCAAACCATAGAGCATAATTTATAAATTTGGCATTTCTGTATTGGCCAATAGCTTGAGAACCGCTGCTATTCTAATAGCAATTGACTAAAGATGGTTCTTATATACTCAGAATCTAAAATATTGGATAGCTTCGTATTTTTTGGCTAAGAAACTGGTTTAAATTGAAATTTTTAGTAACATTTGGTGCTTTTTTCTATTATCTGCCTAGTAAAATTGGGTGCTTTTTTGCATTTGCTGCCTAAACAGTAAAAGATATGTAATTATAATATATGGACAAAAAAAATTTTCCTGATGCCAATAAAAAAGTCAGAGATAAATAGGTTTGTCCTCAAATTAATGTTATATTGCAAAATACGACGCTACAATTGCTTGCAAATAATTATTTTTTGTTTTTTTTAAGTCATATGTGCGTTAATTTTGTATTGCAATTATTATTTAAGAAATGAAAACTGCATAAAATGTTCTTAAAAGATATTTGGTAAATGAAATTAATAAGCAAATAAAATTGTATATTTTGATACAAATAATAAGTGTTCACTGTATTGTTTTCGTTGTTGAACAATTTAGCAACAATTATTTAATATAACTATACTATTTTCCTGTAATTATTTATAATAAATAAACAAATAAAACAAAGAAAGAACTTCTATTTACGTATTTGTACTGAAACTTTACTTGATACGTTCAATTAGCTGTTTTTTCTAATATACCATATACTAGATTTTTAGTATATTATTACTATATTGTTTAATTTATCTATAATTCACTTCATTTGTTTCCAAATTGTGTACACTAGAATTACTTTTTATGCTTTTGCACTTCTTGACGGAAGTTTTTATGTATAATTTTTTCGTACTATATGATACAATATCATTATATCCTACTTCATACATTATATCATACAAATTAATTACTTTAATGTCAGAATGTTATGCTGTCACCCCTTTTTAAAAATTATATACATCTATTCTCTTTAAAAATAACATTATAATATTATAAAAATAACAATAACATAAGAGCGAAAGTTATCTTTCAGATTTAACTTGAGTGATTTATGTTGAGTGATTTAGGCAAAAGATACTTTTTGTGGAATTCTTATGTAACTGCATACAATGGCAATACCTAAGTTGGTCTTATTTACAGACATACGACTTGCCAAAGCAACATTTAAGGTGGGACAAGACATTCGCGGCAAAGAAAACAGACCTTTTTTTAAAAATTCATAACTCAGTCAAAAACAAACATTTTTCCAAATTTTTTTATTATTGTAGAGAATTGAACAAATTACAAGAAAACAAAATTCAAAAAAATATATTTTTCACTCCAACATGGTTTTCCAAACTGGCGGCAGAGAAAAAAACGGGGCCTCGTGGTTGCAGCGCTGGGAGTTGCAAAAATTGTCCGATCTGGAAAAAAATGACTTTTTAAATCTTAACAAAATTGGTTATCGTATGACACGAGCTTTTTTTTAAATTTATTTTCAATTTTTGGTGATGTTCCAAATTTGAAAGTGTGTTTTTTCGAAAAAAATATTGACTTTAAAAATTCATAAAAAACAGAAAAAAAAAAATTACAAAAAAAAAGCTCGTGTCATACGATAGCGAATCAACAAATTCGTCAGAAAATGAACCTGCTAGTGCCGCAACTAGTACGGAAAACATGGTTTCGAGATAAACGCGTTCAAAGTTTGTGAACAAAGAAAAAAAAGGTTATCTTCAATCTGCCATGCCTGCTTCGTACTGTATGCCTTCGTTATGTTGTGCTGTTTCTTATAGTTTTTTGCAATCGTTTAGCAATTCGGGCTTCTTTTGAAGCTTCATATGCCTTCACTCTGGCGCATTTCAAACGATTTGCATCATTTCCTTTGAAAAAATGCAATGCTGTAGCTCCTATGGTGATACCAAGTTGTTGAAACATTTGCAAATAACTATACTATAAGGTACGAAATAACAACCACCAAAAGTCAGGTAGCAAGTAAAACAAGTATAAACCAGCTGCCGTACGGAGGTAGCGCAAAAATTAAAAATGCGCTCTCACTAATCCGGCTGTAACTTTTGAACCCGTAGGAATTTTTCCATGAAATTTTTTGTTAGAATCTTAAGAATATTTACTAAAATACAAAATTATTAAAAAAAAAGTCGATTTCAAAAAACTGCCAATGTCATGTCCCCCCTTAAGAAGTAAAATTAGAAGATCGTGCGTTCTGACAGCTCATATCGTAAAGTTTTTACAACGTCGATATAACGTACGATCGGCGCACGGCCGACCTAACGCAGTATTGTGAATTAGCTATTATTGTTGAGCCAAGCCGAAAAACACATTGGAGTAACAAAGAAACCAAGTCATGCATCTCTTTCGCTCCAATGTGTTTTTCGGATCGGCTCAACAATAAACGTTCTCTATGATCGCAACCTTAGGTTAGATGCTGAGAGTCGACTACCACATATAAATAACTTCGCTAAAGTTCTAGTCCACCAACAAAATACACATGCAAAAACAATACTTAATGACCACACACAGTAGCGGTACTATCAACATCAGCATCGTCGAGTGAGGGTTGTTTTTTATCGCGTTTAGATGCATTTGTTATAATTTAAGCGAACTGACGCTTTTGTAAAGTTTTAAGTTCACTCCCGTTAATACCTTCGCTAGAGAAGCTAACGCTTCAATAAATAATTCGTTAAATAATTGTACAAAAAGTAATTTTTCTCCTAATGTTTCCGTGGAGCAACGGCAACCAAATTTTAACTGTGAAAGCATGCACCATCTATTTCTGGAAAAAAATTTGAAACAGGTGGATTTTTCGGCTCTCCGCAAAATCGGTCAAAGTAAACTCCCAAAAAAAATTTAAAATAACCCAATTTTTTCCACACGATTTACATACAAAAAAATTGGCGATTTTGCATTTTTGTTGGGTAAAATTTCGTTTTATGCTTTTGGGCGAAGTTTGACATTTTGTTTTTGGGTGATTTTTCTGTTTTTTTTTTTTGTGATCTTTCGTTTTCAATATTTGGCAAAAAACGTCAATGAGTTCTTAAAGATAACGGTATTTAAAGTAAAAGCAGTGGTTCTACTTTTGTTTTTCTTGCTATTTCTTGTAATATTAGAGTGATTTTTCCCTTGTCGGAAATGTTTTAATAGATTTTTAAGTATGAGTTTATTAAAAATTAAAATGAACTTAAAAAAAAAAAATTGGGCCTGGAAAATGCTCATTTCGTATAATGGAATTTCATATCTCATGTGGGAACACAATGCAAAAAATTGGGCGATTTTTAATTTTTTCGGTCAATTTTCGATTTTGTTTTTGGGTCACTTTTTCAAAAATGTTTGGGCTTTTTTCGTTTTCTTGGGTGAAGTTTCGTTTTGGGAGATTTTTCATTAATTTTTGAGTAATTTTTCATTGGGTGATTTTTAATTTTTGTTTTTGTTTTTTTGATTTTTCTTTGGGCGATTTTGCGGAGAGCCGGGATTTTCCGAGCCGTTCGAATATTGAAACTCGATTTCGCGAAAAAACCTAAAAATACACATTGGCGATTTTGGCATGAAGGGGACAGACAATATATAAAATTTTAATGTATTTATATTTTGGTTTTTTTTTTTTTTGCTAACTTTCCCCCCTATCTGGCGAATCCTATATCCGCCACTGAGTATTATTACCACCGTTTCGGGTTTAAATACTGGGATTTTGCGCTATTCTGAATAGTAGATCCAAATTATAAATACGAAAGGTTTGTTACGAGACAACTTTGCAGTATTTTCTGATCACTACGATTTTATTTTCGTTGACTTTCCATCACTTATACAGAATACAGGAACTGCAGTGGCTGCGTGGTTATTAAACTTCTTGACCGTTCATTATTGACAAAACAAAACTAACAACCAAAGTTTATAATTTTAGATCCAGAAAATAATTATTAAGCTAAAACCGGAGAGCCATAAATTCTTGAAATAAAAATACCTTCCTATTTCTTTTAATTCGATTTATGACTTTGTAATGTCGAATTTCTCTATTTAAGCACTCCTTCGTGTACCCGAAATCATATTAAGAATGGAAATTATTTTAAAATTATTTTTAGTTAAGATACGTTCGGTACATTTTAATAGAAGCAAGAAAGATAAAAAACAAGCAACATGCTTAGAAACATTTCTTTGTCGATAGCAACATGCTGCAATGCAAAAATTATTTTGCATACTTTTAGGATTTTGCTAAAAGCCTTATTAAGTTGTCTTTAAGTTTGTTTTTAATTTAAATTTATGGCGTTTTCTTTTCTTGAAGAATTCTGCATTTTTACTGCCCTCTTTGAGAATTCTGCACTTTTTGTGTTCTTTTCTCAAAAAAAATTTCCTCTAAAATTAAATCGTGTTCTTTTCTCGAAAATTTTGACCTGAAAAGTATAAAAAATGCAAAATTTTTGCACTCTCAAGAAGCAAAAAAGTGATATGTTAAGAAAATTATGAACATTGTATTGACATTTTATTAAAGAGTGAGCTTCTTCTTTACAAATTACAAATATTTATTATAATTAAACATTAAATGGCTGATATTAACGAAATAGCCACATCAGTGGTTTGAACGATATTAACGAAAATATTAAACCAAGTTAATTTACCTTCAACAAAACTTTCGTCGCCAGACATTTTGAATTTTATTTTGCGTTTTGCTATTTCACGGAAGACTTTTGCAATTTATTTGACACTTTTTGATATAACAGGGCAGCCAACACAACGTTGAAAACCCAATGTTGCATTTTTATGTTCTTTTCTCGACTAAGAACAGGTCATAATTTTTTGAGTTCAAGTCAAAATTTAAAAAATTCTCCACTCTCAAAGGGCAGAATTTTTTGGCGAGAAAAGAAAACGCCATTAGTCAATTTAATAAACATACCTGACACATTTGCATTAATTTATCAACTTTCAAGCAACGGGACTTCCAGCAACGAAACAACACTTTTGTCTGCAACACTTCTACAGCCGTTCACTCTCGAATGTTTATCGCTTGAGTAAACAAATTTGCACAAACAAATATCTAATATCGGCAAATATCTTGTTGTTTTCTTTTTTTTTTTAAGAATTATTTTTATAACTTTTATTATTTGGAAGAATAAATAACTGACACGAGTTATTTTTGCAAATTCGTACGTTTTTACTCAAGTCTAGAATATCGAACGAGACGAATGAGAGTTTTATTTTAGTACATCCTGTTTCCAAGATTTCCGCTAACAAATTGTATCGAAAGCTATCACAGTCTCGCCTTTTTATATCGGAATCAACAAGTATCTACCACCAATCAAAGCGCTTCGAGCTCGAGCGGTGTTTCTGTCTTCGACACAGCATCGGCCATCGACGTTGGCGCTGGCTCCCCTAACAGCTCGACTACTGGCGCAGTTAGCTGCTCACATATTTGCTGCAAACGCAGGCAGGCATTCGGTCACCCTGTCGGTCAGTCGGTAAGACGCTGTTGGGCGCTCACCGTACGACAATAGTTCGGTAGAGACGATTGGGGGAGATCGAACGGTTATTTGGCTTCGATTCTATGTTAATGAGGATGATGACAATTTTGCAGTTGCGGAATTTGCGCCTCTACATCGAAGGCTTGACAACCCGTTGATGACTTTTCATATCAATATGTCTTCCTTTGCTCTCCATTTCTCCTTCGTTTCGTTGCAATGCTTGCTTGTTGATAATGTATTCGTCTTGTTTTGCCTCATTTTGCCATTTCATCCTAAGACAAATGCAAATTATTTTTAGGTTAATTAAATTATTTAAGTTTCATTGATGATCAGTAAATTTATATAATGCTACTATCATAAAATCAGTTGATATGCTATTTTGGATCTTATAGAAAGTTATAAAGTTGCATTCAAATTAATTAGGGCGTCCCTTTTTTGTGATCCCTCAACTCCTACGTCCTACTTATTTGTATAAGTTAGCACTATAAAATATCGTCCAAAAGGAAAGTCGCCAATAAAATGAAAAATCACCCAACTGCAAAATGCCTCAAAACTAAATGAAAAATGTCCAAAAACGAAATTTCAACAAAAAAAAAAAACAACAAAAAAAAGCCCAAAAGTTTTTGCAAAAATGGCCCAAACACAAAAACGAAAAATCACATAAAAAAAAAAAAAATCGCCCAACTTTTGGCATGAACGATATGAACAGAATTTTTCAGGCCAATTTTTTCTATTTTCTTCTGACTATTTTCATTCAAAGACTCATGTGCTATTAAAAATCGCCCAAAAGAAAAATCGTTAAGAAAATACAAATCATTTAAATGAAAAATGACCAAACGAAATTTCACCCAACAAAACCGAAATAAATGCAAAATCGCTCAATTTTTTGCAATGTTTCCAGGATAAGCTTGCCTTGTACGAAATGAGCAGAAGTTTTAAGGTCCATTTTATTCCAATTTCTTAGGGCGATTTCATTTCAACGAATCATGCTGCTGTGGCGGCCGTGGCGCAGTGGGTAGAGTGCGTGGCCTATACACCAGAGAACCCTGGTTTAATTCCCACCTGAAAGTTTTTTCAATTGAATTAATTTTTCTGTTCGGCCGTCACCTCTCTGCAGACAATGGCAAACCTCAGAGAGTAAAACTTGCTATGAAAAGCTTCTTGAGAACATAAGCCATCCGGAATCGGCATAATGCTGGTAGGTCCAGTTCTCAATCATTTGTGTTCAAACATTTCACAACACGCACAATACAATTGATCATAAAAAGCTCGGGCAAAGTCCTTTCAAGGGCTGAAATGTTCGTTTCGTTTTTTTTTTTGGAATCATACATAAAAATCTATAACAACACTTCGTACTAGGACCGAAAAAAAAAAAACCAAATTTCGCCCAAAATATTTTTATATTTTTCATATGACGTTCTTACCAATTTTTTTTTTTTTGCAATTTTTCTTTGGGGCGATATTTCATAGCGCAATGAATGATGCTTAAAAATCTATAAAATCATTTCGTATATGGAACGAAAAATCACAAAAAAAAATTTAAACAAACTTTTTAACAGAAAAAGAAACCGACTTCAAAATCAGTACAAAGTAAAAAATAATTCAAAAAAAATTATTTTCCTATATATTTCTTGGTGAAATTTAATAATTTATTTATTTATATTATTACCAGCTGGACCCAGTTGTCCGCGGCTTCGCCACGGACGTTCCAGCAGCCATACTTTTTATATTTGTGGGTGGGGAAAGTTTCCTAACACGGCGACATGTCCTTCTCTTGTAAAACTTATTGAGATGAAGTTATAAAAAAAATGTTCTCTTACGTGGAAAGTAAAGAAGATATCTTTACCAAGATGATGCATAATTTAGTTCATATTCCGTCAAATGTTTCTGCGATTCATTTCATAAATTCTTAAGTATTTTTATTTCTGATCTGATTGAAGAAAATGAGAAATATCGACAGATTGTCAGCAAATTTTGATTTAAGCTTTAGTAAATTTTAGCGTATACAAATGCGTTCTGGTTAAATCCTGTGTATTACTTTTGTTTATTTAATATTTCGTATTAATAACCAATTTTAAGAGTGCAAACTGTAATTTTTTGAGAAAAAATATGAGATATTTACCATTAAAAATATATTTTGCGAATCTCTTTTCAAAGTCGCTTAAAAGAAGATATTAAAAAAAAAAAAATATACGATCAACATTTATTTGAAGAAAAAGTTTGTAATTATTTTTTCCATACCACGTCATACTACTCAAAACCCCGAAGTAGTACTACTCAAAAAAAGTTAAAAACGGCAGCACTGCTTGGAATCTAAAGAAAAAATTGGATTGCAGTAATTTATGCGGCGTTGTCAGCTCGTTGACATTCCTCCTGTTTTTATATACATAAATATTTGTATTGTTTCTATGAAACTTTTTTACATAGATTAAGAAATTTTCCAAATATTGGCCAAATCGGACAATGTCCACGCCTACCTCCCATATAAGACAAAGTTAAAAATCGATGTTTCTTTGGACTCCTTCAATGTTTTTTAAAACAATTTCATATTTGGTCTAAAATCACTTCAAAAAACATTCGTATCAAAAATGGCTATCATCAGACCATTATTCGGGGTACCCTTCATATAACCCGAATATTAAATATCTCGTATCTTTAAAAATAAATACTTTATTTTATTATAATCACACGCAAATATTTTCAGTATTATAGCAATGGTCTTAACTAAGAATGGGCTGGGTCAGACCAGTTTTTGGGGTACCCCTCATGAAACTTCATTTCTTAAAACCCGAGTACTTTTATCATAATCACTTCATTTGGACAAAATAACACAGAGAACTTTATTTTATCCCAATTCAGTCCTTGCTTAAAATAGCCTGAATTGATTCATTGTTTGGGATACCCACATATAACCCACGTTTTTAAAACACTTTCACTTTAACATTTTATAAAAACTGTGTTTTTCCAAATAAAGATTCCTTGTAAAATATGCTAACTTCCTTTTGTGCTATCCCAATTTAAACCAAATTTTCAAAACACCAAATTTTCAACACAAAAACCATTTCAGATCATTTATTAAAAAAATTTAAAAAAAAAATATATTCATATATTTTATACATAAAAAAGAAAATACAAATGAAAGTTAAATTACAAATAGAAAAAAATTATGTATAAGAATTTCTGTAGTTAATCTGTTTCATCCGAAATGTCGCTTGAAACAAAATCTTTAAAATTAATATCAGAAATGAAGCTATTATGGACATCGGCATCTGTACTTTCTTCTAAAATATATGGCAATAAATCTTTATAGGCATTTTCTTTTGTTTTTGCAATATGTCTGTTAGAAGAAATGAGAGGATCCGAATTTATTAGTAATGCAGCCATAAGATCTCGATTGCAATTTTCCCTTTATTTTTTCATAGTGTTACCTAATCTATATAGATTCCTCTAGTCATAGATTCTAGTGCGTCTTCAGATAAAGGTACAATTGACAAATTAAAATTTTTTAATGATTTTACATCCATGAATCAATATTTTGTGGCCAGTTATTGGCATATTATACCAGGCATAATAATTATTCACATATATTTTAAAAGTATCTTTTAAAAGTGTACTGAGCCTTGTAGTATTTATTTTTTTGCCGCTTGACAGTGTTCTCAGAATCAAACTGAAATTTTTTTAGTAAGCAAATATTTATGTTTGTTATTTTATACACCATTTCAATATTTGAAAAAACCTTCTGGCAGTACTCCCCTCGTTTGAAGTGCCATGTCCAGCGCCGCACTAACACATAGCGGGGCCTGGTTCTAAAATCAACACGGGGCCTACTTAAGGTATAATATACGTGTAAGAACAAAAAAAAAGCAACTTTTTTCAAAAAATTTTTTAGATACAAAGAGTTATTTTTTTTTTCAAGTTTATACAGCTTATTGTACATAAAAAGTACTTTATAAAAACTATTTTTTTTTTTTTGAAAATAATTTTCAGGCTCTTAGATAGATGATGCTGAAAATTACATTAAAAAAAGAATGAAACAAAACAACCAGATGCCATTTTAAAGTACAGACCACTAATTTAGCATCACGCCTACGCGCGACCCCCCAAAGGGTTTTTTTTTTAATTATGGCGAAAGTTAGAGTAAAAAATTAAAAAAAGAAATAGATTTTCGCTCGCTTTTTCTATTCTAAAAAGTTTCTATTAAAAAAAACAAAAATGTTAGGTACTTCAATATAGGGGGATGTTTAAAGGACAAAATAACGAAGAAAATGCACTAACACGGAAAGGTCCCCAGGTGCCACTCACCGATTTTAATGATTTTCGGATATGTGATAGAAGACAAAAATCTAAGGTTGACGTATTTTTTTATACTCACTCAATCGATGGTTTAGGGTTTCAATATGGTCTTTTAAAATCAGAGGAAATTTCGTTTTTTGCCATAATTTAACTATTTTGCATAGAAAGATACACATATTTGGTATCAAACGAAAGGTATTGAGATGGCGCACATGGTGACATCTTATTTTTAGAAAGAAGTTTTATTGTTATTTTGTTGTTGAAATTGTTAACAATTTTTAGTCGATATCATGAAGAGCTCGTACTCGAAACTGTTTCATTTTCACTTATGTTTAATTTTAGCTAATTCTAAAAGTTACTTTTTTTGTTTTTTTTTTACTTTTATCTTTTTATATTGAAATTTTCTTATTAGATAATGCACTAGTTTTCTTAAAAATAAAATATTTTGCTATTTTTCAACAACAAAATAACAATAAAATTTCTTTCTAAAAATAAGATGTCATCATGTGCGCCATCTCAATACCTTTTGTTTGATACCAAATATGTGTATCTTTCTATGGAAAATAGTTAAATTATGGCGAAAAACCGAAATTTCCTCTGATTTTAAAAGACCATATTGAAACCCTAAACTATCGATTGAGCACGTATAAAGAATACGTCAACCTTGAATTTTTGTCCATTATCACATATCCGAAAATCATTAAAATCGGCGAGTGACACCTGGGGACCTTTCCTTGTAAGATCTATTGAAATTGAACCAATAGATTTGGAGTTAGCTATCGAACCGTTTTAAAGAAACTAGTTTCGAGGAAATCGCGTTTAAAGTTTTTGTTTTTCAAAATTTTGCATATATTTTTAAAATTATTTTTTTATTAATTATTAAGGTTGATAAACTTAAAAAGAGGCATTCTGTATGCAATATGTATTAGGCATTCAAAAGTGTTAATCCATGCATGCAATGTAGATAATCCATATTGTAGATGTCTTTCGTCTATAGTTCTTTGCATGCAATGAAAAGAATTCATTACAGATGGAGTCGCTCCACATAAATAACAATTTATTGATGCCCGATTATGTACCAAACCGTTTGTAGCTGCACCATCAAACATTGTTAGGTCCAATTTAAAATTAATTTCACCGTTAAAATCAATAACTTTTGTTTTACATGGCAGAAGTTTTTTTATTTGCTCCATAAAATCCATTTCTACATTATGAATTAATGAAGGTTTTTCTTGCATAAAAATAAGTTTAATAGGTCTGCAAAATAACGCAGATGATGGAGTTTTGTTCAACCATACTTCTCCCTGGCTATCAATATTAGTCATTTTCAGAGGAACCATTGCAACAATAAACAAGAATTCATCAGTCATGTCTTCATCGGAAAGTTTTTGTTTGTAAACACAAATGTTTATTTTAAAGATAACGGCATAAACCATATGCTTTTGGCAATCAGAAAGACTGATAGCAAAAATAATTCGCGTCCTAAAACTATGCAGTACAATTTTTTAAAAAGGTGTCCATTCAAAAAGTTTGTAATATTAATAATTATTTAATGGGACTCTATTTTGGATAAATAAGTACGGGTTAGACCAACTTGGAACAACTGTACCCAATTTTACGCATGTTTTAAGTGAGCGGATTTTTTGGTACAAAACTTCATTCGATCATATATACTCTCATTTAAAATGTTCTCTCTCTAACTCATATACTATATAACAATTTTAATAGCTTCAAACTTTGAAGGTTGTATTGGAAGTGTTCGTATTTGTGGGCGGACTACGCCTATTTTCAGCATATTTCGCAGTTTCGATGCAACTTTCACACATACCAAATCTTATATATGCGCCTCAATTATAAGCCATTTTATAGTATTTACACCGTTGTGGGTTGTATGGGAGGTGGGCGTGTTCGTTTGTTTTACTGTCTTAACTGTTTTAAAAAAATTATCATTTGTCCAGGAATTTGGGTACATATGAACATGTGTACCAAGTTTCATGTAATTATCTCAACTCCTTTCGATAATTCTACGCTTACCGTGACATGTTCGGCAGTAGGTTCTACGAAAAAAATTTTTTCTTGCGTTACATTACAAGATGGATGGAAGATACATTACAGTAAATATTACTCCTTTAAGCTTAAAAAATTTTTTTCCAAAATGAAATAACGTGATTTTTTATGTAAATTTACCCAAAACTCACTCTCAAAGTTCCGGTTTTTCAATTTCAGTAAATTTAACATCACTAAAATCGCAATGTTTAATGTTGAATAACTTTTGAAATATAGACTAGATTTAAATAATTAAATTCATATCTAAAGTATAATTATTCAGAAAATTCTAAAACTATCAAACATGATTCATTTCTTTTTAAATTTATCCCACAGCAGACTCACAATGTATGTATAAATGACTCAATTTACAAATTTTAATTTTAGGCAAAAAACTGTCATCACATATAATTGAATTAAAGACAAAAAACGCAAAATCGCACCTCTATCTTTTTTCCTTAGTTTTTAATAAATAAAAGATCGCTTTTTGAAAGTTTAAGCAAAATAAAAAAAAATAGTTTTTTCCTCTTCACTGCTGAAATTTTCCGTTTTTTGATAATTTTTAGAAAAATTATATTTTTCAAATTATTTTTATATCTGATCTAATGAGGCATTTCTTTAAAAAGAAATACTATCGAAAGCATTAGATTTATATACTTTGAACATCTCGTTCGAGAGTTATGATATTTAATCTGTAGAAGGTATATGCAAAGACGAAAAAATAATCAATTTTCAGCTCATGCTGTGTGTCCAAATCTTCACGCATTTTCAAAATTTTTGCAGAATTCTCTTCCTTGAAGAATTATCTGTCGATTGATGTATAAGTCATAATATTACAAAAAAAAAAATACAAGCTAGTTTTGGTCGCAATTATTTTACTGCGCGTCGCGATTCTGGTCAGACAGCTATGTTGCATTGTCAGCTCGTTGACAATTTTTCCTGTTTCTGTTTCTTTTGAAGAAAACAGCGGCAGCAAAGCTTTGGAAGAAAATTAAGTAACGCGGCGAGTTTGGAAGCTTTCACTTGTAAGAGCTATTTTCGCTCGCCTCGATTCAAATGGGTGGCTCAGACGATACAGCAAGCCGTCCTTGCCGTAAATTTACCGTAACAAATTTATCCTACAAATAATTTGCTTTATTATTATTTGTCCCAGATTTATCAACAATACACAAAAGTGGTTATTAGATAATTTGCAAAAATATTTAGTTTCAATAAAATCGAAAATGCGGTGAATTCTTTAGCCTCAATTTGTTCTAGCGATTTATCTTAGCTGACATACGCCGACAATATTGAATTCAACTTTTCCGTTAGGCTGCAGGAGTTTCTTAATTACAAAGAAAGGTTTTCATTTGAAAATGTACGGGGATTTTCGCAGCAACTTCGCTTATCGCTTAAAAAATCGCTTATTTCCTCATATAAAATGCGTTCATAGTAAATTAGTTCGAAAATGTGCAAATTTCGCTACAATCCTACATGCACAATCTCGATTTGATGGGAATGACGCTGATCAAGAATGTGGTGTTTTCGGTGTTTCTGTTTTTTTTTTTTTTTTTGGTGTATAGCTGTACCCAAAGCATTGCACGAACATAATATTTTCATTTGTTCGTTTGATCGTTCGTAGAAAAAATTCTGCAAACTTACGAACGAAATTTTAATTTCGATTCTCGACGAACGAACGAACGAAAAACTTTTTTCTAAAAACGAACGAACGAACGAATATCTGTTTTCTGCAAATGAACATCTATTTTCTACGAAAACGGATAACTATTTTTTGCGAACGAACGAACGAACATCTATGTTCTGCGAACGAACGAACGACTATCTATTTTCCACGAACGAACGAATAAACAACTATTTTCTGCGAATGAACAAACGAACTATTTTTTGCAAACGAACGAACGAACAATCAATTATTTTATGCGAACGAACATCTCTTTTCTGCGAACGAACGAACGAACATCTATTATCTACGAACGAATGAACGAACAAAATATACGTTTGGTGCAACGAACTTGCAACGAAACGCTTATATGCTTCACTATGCACGTGACCCAATGCGCAAAATAACTGTTATAAGTCTCACGGACTTAGAAGTTATTTGTAGGCCTGTGCGAGTAGTACAAAAAACACAAAAACTCTAAAATAGCTTATATCGGCCGTAGCTAAACTTCTACAGGGGTGAAATATATCAGCTGGTCCTATTAGTATTTGCCCCTCAACATTTCCTCTGAACACAACTATCCCCTATATGCCACCCTTCTTTGGGTCCACATACCGGCCGTAGTCTACGAACGAACGAACAAACATCTATATTCTACGAACAAGCGAACGAACATCTATTTTCCACGAACGAACGAACGAACGAACAAAATATTTTTATTTTTTCTACGAACGAACGTTCGTGCAAAGCTCTGGCAATAAGCTTTAAAAATATCTGAATTTAAGACCAAAAACCAATTATTTTAAAATTAATTGTGTCTTTCGTTAGAACTCAAAAATTGGTGTAGCTAATTTTTTTCGCTGGTTTTATAAAAGTGGCGGAATCTTTGCATTAAAAAATGTGGCAATATTCCTCTCCTTTTTTGTCACTTTTGCCAAATTGTTTGCCACAATGTTCCCGACTCAAATTGCCTATTTTTAAAACGTTTTTTAGTGCTTACATCTCTTTATTGTTGCAGTTATTTCTTAAAGCGAATCTACACAACGCTTTATCCTTGGCCAGGAAAGCTAATAAAACTATTTTTCCGTCTTAAGCTCTTTAGCTGTCATATTATTCGAATTATGAATTTTAAAACTGATATATAGTTTTCCAGAAAATTGTGACGCACCTTGTATAGTGCCGCCCACTTCTTTCATGGTGCTTGATACAGACCCTGCCCACCCTTATGCCAGATAGCAATCCCAAGCAGGGTTGAAAATATTTATTACGTATGACGTGATATATTGGGGATAAAAACGTGCCAAAAAAGGTGCCAATTTTAATATACCTGATATTTCCCAGTCAGCACAGTACCGATGCAAATATTGTTTGCTCATTTTTAGTTTGGAAACATAAGAACCACGCTGCTTAAAGAAAACTACAATATCGAAATAAAATAAACCAGCGGTTTGGGGGCATCCATTAATTACGTGAGGTAATTTTAGCGATTTTTTGACACCTTCTTCCCCCCTAGTGAGTTATCGTGAGATTTGGCTCGTCCCCCTCCCCCTTCCCATCCTCTAATCACACGTGAGAATATTCAAAATGCGTGTTTTCAGTGTAAATATGCTAATCTATGCTTCATTGCTTTGGATTTATTAAAAAAAGAAAAAAAACGTAATCTATCTAGATATATACATCTCCTATATTATTATTACTCAAGCGCATTTTTTGTGACGACTATCAAATCCATACTGAAGACGCGATTTCCATAAATAGGGTAGCAATTGAAAGGTTTTGCTCTCTAGATGTGCAATAAGGTTTTATTTTATCTTTAATATTTTGTATTTTTTTAAAAAAAGCTGAATCAATTTTCTGGCGGCCGTGGCGTAGTGGATAGAGTGTGTGACTCTTACGCCAGAGAACTCAGGTTCGAATTCTCCATCTGACACAGAAAATTTTTTCAATTCAATTAATTTTTCTGTTCGGCCGTCACCTCTCTGCAGACAATGGCAAACCTCAGAGAGTAAAAAACTGCCATGTAAAGCTTCTTGAGAACATAAGCCGTTCGGAGTCGGCGTAAAACATATGTAGGCCCAGTTTCTCGATCATTTGTGTGCAAACATTTCACATCACACACAACACAATTGATCATAAGAAGCTCGGTCAAAGTCCTTTCAAGGGCTGAGATGGCCAATTCGTTTTTTTTTTCGAATCAATTTTCTATGAAAAAACCCAAATTTCATTGTGATGCCTAAAAGTATGTGATGGATTTTTATTATAATGCTAATAAAAACCAAATTACCTATCACTATATATTTATTATACATATATATAATATATAGTGGCGGCCGTGGCGTTGTGGGTAGAGTGTGTGACTCTTACGCCAGAGAACCCAGGTTCGAATCCTCCATCTGACACAGAAAATTTTTTCAATTGAATTAATTTTTCTGTTCGGCCGTCACCTCTCTGCAGACAATGGCAAACCTCAGAGAGTAAAAACTGCCCTGAAAAGCTTCTTGAGAACATAAGCCGTTCGGAGTCGGCGTAAAACATGTAGGTCCAGTTCTCGATCATTTGTGTGCAAACATTTCACATCACACACAACACAGTTGATCATTAGAGGCTCGGTCAAAGTCCTTTCAAGGGCAGAGGTGGCCATTTCGTTTTTTTTTTTATATATATAATATATATATTTATTTTATTTATTTATTTAAACTAATTAGTCTATGCAACAATATTACTTATAGACTAAAAGATATAAAAAGCCTTACATATAGTAATTTTAAGTTTAAATTGAATAAGTTTAATTGAATTGAATTAAATTAAAATAAACTCAATTTAAAATTGATCTCATATAATTTTTTGAGACAGAAAAATCTAAATCATGAATAGAATTTATGGAATTAAACAATACTAATGTTCGATTGATTGGTGCATAAGCAGCATAATTTGAACGATGCGTTTCCAAGTAAAAAGGATCAAAGTTTCTTAATATCCTAGAAGGCGCATTGAAATCAATCTTTCCCAAAAGTGCAGGGCAATCCACCAAACCATTGATAATATCAAAGACAAACATCAAGGACAAAACACTTCTTCTACTCTCCAAAGTTTTCAATCCTATCAAAAGACATCGGGTATTATATGAGGGAGGTAAGCCAGAAGTATAAAAAGAGCGCAAGGCAAACCTTGTGAAAGATTTCTGAATTCGTTCCAGTCGAATTTTGTGATACCCATAAAATGGATTCCATATTATTGCTGCATATTCTAATCTGGATCGCACGAGTGAATTAAACAAAGTTTTCAAAGTATATGGATCTGAAAAGCAAGCACTGTTTCTTCGGATGAATGCTAGCATGGCATATGCTTTGGGTATAATTATATATATATATATATATAATATATATATATATAATATATGTATATATAATATATATATATATATAATATATATATTTTTTTATTTTGGCTTTTTAACGCCACACGGGATTACTTGTTTATTTAATTATTTTTATTTAGGACTAGTTGAGACTAGTATTTAAGACTACTGAGGTCGTAGTCTAAAACCACAATGAAAAAATCTAACAATAAAATACTTAAATGAGAATTTCTAAAACTGGTGAAGGAATATTCATTCTAAGTCAGTCCATGCGGATTCATGTGCGGTCTCAAGAGAGACTAATGGAACCAGCATGTCCATGTGATTTTCAATAATATCATTTGCTTCTTCAACCTTGCTTTTATTTAGATACTCTAAACTCTTCTGTGTGTTATCGCTTACACACAGAAGCACAATAGCTCGACGTGCGATAATCTGTGAAGGTCACACATTGCTCGCTACAAAGTGGTCCAGCCAGTTCAGTTTTGTGGCCAAAAGTCAATATCTCTGCTTAACATAGATCAACATAATAATAATGATGATGATAGATGGCCGAAATTGTTGTACATACATGGAGTAATTGGTCAATAACCAATAACACAAAAAAAATTAAACGCTATTTTTCAGTTATATATATCGTATTGAAGTTATATTAAAATAACTCACTCATTAATCTGTAATATATGTGTAATATACGTTTGAATTAACAAAATTATTTTGCCACGCCCACCTCCCATACTTTTTACACAAAAGTTGCATAGCATTAAGAAGGAGCTATAAGATCGCAGACGAAAATTTTGGTTAATCCGTCCACAACCACTCCTACCTCCCATATAAAACAAAAATTTAAAACATTTTAATTTTTTTTCGTATTGAAGGTATATTTAAATAACTCACTCAAAATATGAAATGTATGTGTGGACCAATGAAATTTGGTATAAATATAAATTGAAATTGGCAATATAAGGTGACTGACGAATTTATTTGCAAATTCGCCCTCAACCACGCCTATATCCCATATGGGCATTTCCGTGGTGGTGCACGTGACGATCGTACGACTTTAATAAGTGAAAAAAGAATGAAAAATGTAACTTACAAGTTCCTTATTTTGATTTTCCAATAGCTTACTAAGCACACTATACCAGGTGTAAGACCTAAGAGTTGTCAAAAGTTTGGCTCTTAGATAGAAGCCACCAAAAATGATACGTTACGTGACAAAAAATAGAAGTGGTTTTTGACTTGGATCACAAAATTAGTAAAATTCTATAAATTGGCAAGGGTTTTTGTATAAAACTTTTTTTAGAAGGATTTGAAATAGTATAAGTTAATTTCCAAAGTAATCAAATTTAAAAACCTTTTCTCGCTTTTTTTTTATTGGGCTTAGTATGAAACGTTACGTGGCATGGCGTTACGTGACATTTTTTCCATTGTAATTCATTTGGGTAATTAAGTAATTATGTGATTTAGTTATTAAAAAAAAATTTAATATATTCTGCCTCTCCTTGCCTCAGCCATTTTTCATTATTTTTAGCCAATGCCTTCCATTTTTACTAAAACAAAAACGCTTACGAAACATTTACAAAACATTAACTAAAAAGAAAAATTACATTTGTGAAACAGTGCAGATGATTTGATCATCATGGTAAATGAATTTATATTTAAATTGCTTAAATCAATAAAATAAAAATGTTTCTGTAAGATAATATCATTAAATAATAAGTTTTTAATAACTTAAAATTTTCGTGTCACGGTGGACTTTTCGGCGGAAATGCTTATTTAACACAAACATTTAAAACACTACTCTTTGAAAAGTATTGTATTTATATGGATAAAAATATTCCTGTCAATAGCCTACAAAACCCAGTGTAGTTTCCAGAGTCTACCGCGAGGAGGTGACAGGATTTAACAGACCCCATTTTTTTTAGTTTTTAAGTAATTTTGTTTTTAATTTTTTTTTAAATATTTTTATAGTTGCTTTTTATAGTTTAAGTGTTTTTTGTTGGTTTTTTTTAATTCTATTTGTTTATTTATTTAGTCTATTATAGTTTTACTAGCAGGACCCAGTGGTCAGTTGTGACGTTCTATTAACCATACTTTTTTATTTGTGGGTGGTGTAAGGGGGTGTGGCAAACATTTTTTCCGTAATCACTCTCGTGCTTGAAAACAATCTATTGCCAATCTGTACCAATTTCAGCGCAATCGGCCCAGGAGTTTTGTAGTTTTAATGATTTCTTAAAAATGGGAGAAATTATAGTGCTACCACGCCCATTTTTAGTACAGTTGCCGACGATAAGCATACAAACCCAATTACTGAATTTCAGTCTTATAACGTCCAAAACCGTTTGAAATATATCATTTTCATTGATTTGTGGGCGGTAAAATAGGGCGTGGAAACCTATTTTTGATACGATTAGTATCCTAAGTAACTAAAGTAACAAATTTTCGTTTCATACAATCGAAAAGTCGGAAATATTGAACAAACAAAAAATGATTTTTATTAATATAGATAAAAATAGATTAAAATTTAAACTTTATAAATATTATATTTTGGACATTTCTTATTTAAGTATATATCTCCAAAAATATTTTGGCATTTAATACTTTTGAAAGCTTGGGAAACTCCGCGGAATATTCTAATAGAATAGAGTCTATTTACATATATTGTAATATTTTTGCTTATATACTAAAACTTCATTGCGTTGTCTACGAAATTAGAAGATTTTATATAAAATTTTCGAATTCGAGGTTTTTTGAGGGAATTTTTACTAAAAAAGATATTCTAAAAAATATTTTAGCATGTGCACATTTTCGATAGCTTGGGGAACTTCGGGGAACTTTTGAATCAAGATAGTAATTTATCTAAAAGTACTTAGAATTTTTTATGCATTAAAATTAATTCAATAAAATTAATTTGTATTCAAGGTATGTGGCATTTTTATTAATAATTTTATTGTTGCCAACCAAGCAGGGCTTGATCAATTTACTTGAAATTTTTAGTAGATATAGCTTGAATATTTGCAATCCAAATGCCATAACTCATTTTTTCAATATCTTAAGTTCTTTATTTTGACTTATGGCCACCGAACCGGCGTTGCTGGCCCTCTGTGCGCTGGTGCACGGTGGACTGCGGGCCGATGCTGTGCAACTCTTGTGATGGATGAAAAGTAAATACCGCATGTACTGCAGCATTTCGGTTGCTCAAAAAGTAGTAAAAGCTAAGGCCTGCATAAAAATGTATTTAAATGTAAATACTAGGGTACGGAAAGGTTCACTCGTGTACGCATACGAGCTAGTACACCGCTTATTTTGGTACACGCTCGTGTACCATTTATAACGTCTTAGTTCCGTGTACGTGAGCTTAATTTTCAAAGCAATAGAACTAGCTCATGCACTTGAACAACAACAAATATTTGGCATACCCGTCCACGAGCGTACGCAAATGAGACGATTTATGCACATGGGACGGTTCATGAGCCGTACATGGCAATGATTGAAAAAGAACATATTGGAGCTCCCAGGTATGTTAAAGGAATTTTTATTAGTTCTATGGACTCCTTAGTCAAAAGGCGATGTATTTTGGGCAATTGGGTTCCATTAGAACTTTTTTGGGTTTTGTATACTTCCTGAGCAAACATTTTTGGACAAATAGTTTTCATTTTGAATATTTTTTTTTAAATACAAATAGGATCTTTTGGCAAAAAGTTCCACTTGCACATATAGCTTTCATTTGCACACTTTTTATGGGTTTGTATAGGTTTTTTAATTACTTGGGTCATTGGAACTTTTTTGAGTTTTGTAGACTTGCACTTTTAGAACAAGTTGGGTAATAGGTCAAAAATTTATGATTTTTGCATAAGAAGTTCACTCATCTCATTAAAGTTAGAGTGTCCCAATTATTTCCAAAACATATTGCAAATGAAATCTATTTGTCAAAAATTCATTTTTTATTCAAGGAGTCCACTTAAACCAAAAAAGTTTCCATCACTCAACTAGTTCCAAAAAAAGTGTAAGTGTAACTTATTCGTTAAAGTGGTTCTTATTTCATAAAAAAATTATTGTCTAAAGAATCCACTAAGCACAAAAAAGTTCAAATGACCCGGCACTACAAAATTATCGAAAGTAATCATTTCAAGAAGTGGAGCCTATTTGTCAAGAAAAAGTTTATTCAAAGAGTCCACTAAGCCCAAAAAGTTCTAATGACCCAACTTATTTAAAAAATATTGCAATTGGAACCTATCTGTCCAAGTCCCACGTATTTGAAAGAAAAAATCCCAGATTTTTGTCCAGGAGTCCATTAAGCCCAAAAAAGTTCCAACGACCCGAGTAAACCTATTTGTTGAGAAAATTTTACTCAGAGGGTCCATTTAACCCAAAAAGTCACAGTGACCTAACAAGTTCCAAAAATGCTTCAATTGGAACCGATTTGTTCAAATGGAAAGTATTTGTCAAAAAATGAAAAATGTTTGTCCATGGATTCCACAGAACCTGAAAAAGTTCCATCTAGAACCATATGTTATCCATGTGGAACCTATACATTTGTCCACAGTCAACAGAAATAATAAAAGTTACAATGGATTCTACTGGCAGCTTAATTTTTCTCTAAACTGCTTAGATTTCATTTCTCCCTCTTATTTCCGTGAGCGGCTCACGAGCTGTCTCATGAGCTCTAAAGTCTCATTTACGGTCTCGTCCACGAGCGCGTACGTTTTGTAAGGCACACGTAATGAGACATAGACGTCGTAGGAATTGATTAAATTAAAGTGACAAGCTCCTAGTCTAATCCCGCATATTTTTTATTCTGCGGAAGCTGTCCAAAATATAAAAAAATGCGCAAATTTGATTGAAGTCGGACAAACGGTGTAAAAGGAGTTCGAATAAGAGTGATACGCCCCTCTGTCAAATGCCGCCCACTTTTCTAGACTACGGACTGCTCATTTAACCAATGAATATATGCGAAAAATTTGGTTGAAGTCGGACAAACGGTGTAAAATAAGTACGATTAAAATTAAAGTGTCACGCTCCCTTGCTTTGTCCCGCAAATTTTTCTAGACAAAGACTGGTCATTATACCAAACAAGATGCAGTATAATTCGCTTAGCGTCCTTCAATTAAATTCCATCAAGTATTCTGCCCTTAAGCAAAAAATGCGCTTAGCCAAATTTTTTAACGGCCTTATGGAGGCGACTATTCAAATTCGCATAAGCGCCTATGTGAGGCTCATAAGAGTAATAAATCATTGCGCCTAACAAGAACATTGTCACTTAAAATATTTAGTTTCAACAAAACAAACGCCGTTCGAACTATCACCGTGTGACCTCAGCCCTTAAGACAATGCATGCCAAGCGAAATAAAAACAATTTTTTCTTTTGTTTTGCAACGTTACACAAATGATTGCTTTCTCTAACGATTTACCGTTGTCTGACAAAAATTATGCAAAATTTTGCAAGCCGCTTGGGCAAGGCTTCCAGTTATGGGGAAATATCCCATTCGTGGTAATTTTTAATTGCCCTTGGGATTTTTTTTTTTTTTTTTGAGGACTCCCATGTATTTTTTAATCCAACGTGCTATTTTTTAATTAGCCTGGGAGTTCAGTGTGGTATGTTTTAATTGTCGTGGGGATATGGGAGTTTTATTCTTCAAATGATTTTTTCAACATTTATAACATTTAAATCTTCATATGAAATCATTGCCAATATACGCATTAAGCGCTCTGTTTACACCACGATTTTATGTCGTAAGTTACGTATGTTAAATCCCTTCAATTCTTGTTATTTTTGTGGTATTTTTTAATGTATGGGATTTTTTTGGAACTTTTAAATGCATATGGGACTTTTGGTGGTATTTTTAAAAAGCGTGGTATTTTGGTGGTAATTTTTAATGATCGTGGGATTTTTTGTGGTATTTTTTAATTGTAAAATATTACAGTGAGAATTTGTGAGTAGATGAAAAATTGGATTTTTGAGGTGTTTTTATGTTTTATAACTTAAGCTATGGCAAGCTAATTTTTCTATATATATATTGGCAATTCTGTGAATTCCAAAATTTTCGAAAGAAGAACAGATATATTTTCAAGAATTATTGAAGTCATTTTAAATGAGAAATTTTATATATTTTTTTATTTTTTAAATTTTTTCTGTGTTCGATATGCCAGAAAAGGGCACTTTAAGGATTTTTGAAAAAAGTCAATTTCCATAAAAGTTCACTGAGTCTTTTTAAATTTGAATTTTTGCGATTTTTTCAATACAAAAAAAAATTATATGTTTTACCAAAAGTAAAAAATCATAACTCTGGTAGTTTAAATTCGATTTTCATGTTTGATAATTTTAAAGAAAAATTTATTAAAAAACGAAGTGCGTACCAGTTTTTAGAAAATTTGGACGTAAAAAAATGTTATTCGAATTTTTTTGGAATAAGAACACTATTTTTCCATATAAATCAAATTTTCAATATAAAGGTCGCTACAGGCACGTTTAAATATCAATATTTTTTTCTGAAAATTTCAGTTTTTTTTTTACATATAAAGGAACAATCACATTTTGCCCCAAGATGTCACCAGCATCGGTGTGTTTTGTTTTTTTTTATGTGAATGCGCGAAGGAGAACACCGATGCTGGTGACATCTTGTAGCAAGTAGAAACGGATTTGTGTTAGTTCTGTAGGCTAGCCAATACACAATCCTCCATATATTAAGAGATTATGCTGATATGCAGCAACATAGCTTCTGTTTTACTTAATATTGAATCAACAGCTCAGCTTAACAAAGCCGTTTTGGATTGGTGGATAGTGCACTGAACTCTTAATCAGTGGGCACGGGTTCGATCCCCACCGCAGGTGAAGAAATGTTTTTTAATAGTTTGTTATCAAATTTTTTTTGTTGTGATGGACGCAAGAAAAAATAAACATCAATTCTAATATAAGAAAACAGTGTCGGAATAACGAAATGAAATAAAATTTACTGGTGTGAATATAAACTTTTGTTTTTAATTTAATTTATGTTATTTTAAATTTTTGAATTTAAAATTTATTTTATTAAAAAGAAAAAACTATTAAGGTATCAAATCTATGTGTCTGCGAAAAAGCTTTTCTTCTCTCGTGTGTCCAACGATGCAATTGTGTTTTTTTTTTTTGTGCCATTTACGTTTTGACGTTGAAAACGAGAAATTTAAACCAAAATGGGGTGGTATAAAATATTTGCCATAATAAATGTCACTACATCTCCGGTCAGGAGACGTTTGTTTTTTTACTCGTTTTTCGTTTGCTTTTTGCTTCATATCTTCGTAATATTAATTAAAAACTGTTACGTCAGCATACCGCAGCATGTCTCTTACTTTACGAACGAAAGTACATATGGAAATAATCATACAAAGTCATAATCGGCTTAACCATGCATTCCTTTTGTAGTTGCTATCGTAAGCGAAGTAAGGTGATCTAAATGTAACCAACAACCTACTTACTTTTGCATGATCCTGTTTTCACCATCATAAGCTAAAGGAAAACATGAATTATTTAGTAAGCACCTTACGATCTTTCCGACTGGGTGTATTCATCTCACGTACAGAACGATCAAATCTTCAGTGTTCAAGCCAACGTCAAGCAGATAGCATCTACATACGCTTGAGAGTTATTTGAATACATGGTGAAAAGTTGCGAGACCTAATACTGGATAAAATTTTGTTTTTTATTTTACTTTTTAGAAAATAATAGCATGGCGCCATGTTGTGTTACAAAAAAGTAATGTGACATAATAGTTTGCATGGCCAATATAGGTAATTGTAGGGGATGCGAGAAAGAAATGATGTAATGATTTAAAATCGGCATATCCACATAATATTGATGTTGATTACAAAATATTAGCACTTTTCCATCCCACCGGGATGTTTATTATGTGGGGTATTCTTTCCGTTTCGCTTCAAATTTATTTTTGTAGTATTTGCATTTGGATTTGCGAATTGCTTCCTTCATGTCTTTTTGATACTGTTCTTGGTTGTACCCTTCCTTGGAAAGGCAATCTGCAATTAGAAAAATAAAAACAAACAAAAAAATAATTTCAAGAAGTAAAGGATGATGGTTTGTCATAACCTACCAAACAATACTTTATTAAAATTTTCGAGACTTGCTGTTGAAGCTGTTCTTCCCTTTAACGCCTCCAAATTTGAATTCTACAAGTACCTTATTTTCAATTAACTTACTTATGACTCTTTGCAAAGGGTTGTGTTTAATGATGGACTTCATTGCCGAAAGCTATTTAAAAAAATAATTAATTAATGTTTTGTGTGTCATTAAAGTATGGGAAAATAACTTACATAATATTATTTATTTTCAAGCATGTCGTCATTTATTTTGTAAAGATCATCTGCTGTTGTAATAGGTAATATTTGCTTCTGGCTTGACGTTGCTGTCATGTTCTTTAAAAGGATATTATTTTCTGCTTGCACCTTCAATAAGTTCGCCAAAAGGGTATTGGCACGCTGTGATTCACCTTTGAAAAAATTACATTTTTTAAAAATAAGAAGAATATGTAAATAATAAGCAAGAACAATTATTTTGAAAATTACTTACTCTTTAATTCGTTTACACACCTCACTAAAGTAGAAATTTCTGCTTTCATGAAACCATTTGCATCAGTGTTACTAGAATCTGAAAGCGCAAGCTTGTGTATATTTTGGAGAATTTTTAACAGTGAATTTATATAGTTACGGCAGGCCTGTTCCACAATATTTCGAGTCGAAAAAAAAAATTTTTCCATTTTAAGAGCGGTGTATAAAAAAAAAGAATAATGGAATGATATCTTTAGTTATTGAAATAATGATTTACAGCCATTCTTTTAGAGAATGCAAAATTGGGATCATCCAAAGTTTATCTTCATATGGTAGAGCCATAATTCTGTACAGTACTTCTTTTACTGGAAATATTATTTCTCCGGCTGAAGAATTTTCCATACGATTGCAAACAAATATTCCCAAAGATTCTGTTGATTCCAGAGGTGCTGTAAAGAAATCCGAACAGTTTTGTACAGCATTACCCAAGCAAAAAATATCACCTTAATTTTTAAAAATTATTTTGATGCAAACACCGACACCAGATTTAACATAATTGACTGGTAATTGTCTGGAGATTTGAAACTAAGAAAGTATTGTTGGCAAGTAAACGATAGCATATCTTCTTTGCGAGATGTCTTTATTTTTATTTCACGGTCTTCATGTTCTAATGTGTCGTTAGATGTTTTGTTAAAAATCTGCTGCAAAATTGTTTGTCGATTGTTTAATCATGCGTTTTAAATGTTGCATATGATTTTCAAATGGATAAGCAGAAAAGCTGCTTATGCAGCCAAACTCTTTTGCACATTCTGGCAAATGCAACAAAGAATGGACATTGTAGGAGAGTTGTTCTTCTGAGTATACTGTCGGGAACAGTTCCACAAAAATCTGTATCATATGGAGGCTCACGTTGTAGTTTTTGTTATAAGAATCTCTATTAGAAAGCAATCTGTACGCGCAATGAATAAGGCAAAAATGAAAGTTGTGTCTTCAAGAATTCTCTCATACTCCTTTTTCTTCAAACGCCTTCCTTTGATTTTCATTATACTTACCAGAAGTAATTCGTTTTTTATTATTGTATATTTGATGTTAGTTCTTAAATCGTGAATAATTATATTTTAATTGTTAATTTTTTCCAATTAACACAATTCACAACGTGATTTTCTTGCCGACAAGTCCAACAAAAAATAAAATTTTTAAAAAAGACGTGAAAGGAAAACAAAAGAATAACGTTATTTAAAAATTTCCTAACAATAAAAACAAAAACCGAAAACAACAAGCAGAAAATATAAATCATAACATTTTGATTCTTTGCTCGCTTATAGCAGAATTTGTTTGAGAATCAATTCGTTTTTCACGTACCATAAAAGCAAGCAAGGAATCTTAAAACATTTACTTTACTATAAATTATTATACACTTCATAATCGATTCTTGCAGCAATCAAAACGAATCAGTAAATTTTTTTTTTATTGATTCCAATCTTTAAGGTTTGCTTTAATTTTATACATTTTTTGGAATACATTCTAATACGCAAGCAAAAGAACTCATTCTATTTACGATTTTTATTAGAATCAATTCTGATTTTCCCGGTGGGATATTCGCCTTCCTTTTTTCATGTCCGTCTGCATGTACTATTTGTAGTTCACATTACATTCACATGTAATCTGTGTTCCACATTATTTGTCCGTCGGTCTGCTTACTTTTGATTGTTCGTCCACTGCACAACTAATTAACTTTGCAATATAAATCAGAGCATAAAAAACATCAACCTATGGCTCATAAGATTTCTGCAAAAAGCGCTTTAGCACTACTTTATTTTTGGTATGAGCTTTAAAGCGCTCATTAATATGTATTCAAGATGAGAGAGTATAGGTGTATTTTTTAGTGGTTGATTGGATTCAAAAAGTGTGGTATATTGAAATAATATGTGGCATTTGATAGATCATATAAGAATATATATATATATTTATCTTTTATTAAAAAAAACACATATACATAACACAGTTTACAATAATAAAAATAGTCTATGTCCAATATAAAAAAAAACCAAAATAGAATAGAAAAGAACAAACTTGCAGTCAACAAAACAAAACAATATGGAATAAATCAATATGGAGCAAGAGCCTGGTTTAATTTAAATATGTGTTCTTACCTTTAAGGCTCAATCTCTTAACATTCTGGTAAAAGTTACCGTCCCGGTAATCTCATAACTCGCTGGAAATGAAGGAACGATTTTCCAGCAAATTGTGAGTTTAAAGGTGCGGTAACTTTTACCGGTAAAGAAATTGAACATAAGAAGAGTCCATTAAAAAATGTCGCGTACTTTAGGTTTTCGAGATAAAATTCAGCAAAGTTTGAAAAGGTAAAAGTACGTATTTAAAAACTTATAAAACTAGTAAGAATGGAGCTCCGGCAGAGTACCGAAGCTAAAATACCCCACCGCAGCCATATTGAAGTATATTCGAAGTCTTTTGCCACGAAATACATGATGACATTCAGTTTTATATATTAACGAGAATTTTCCTATTTTGATGACGTCACTTTGTGTGGGAGGAAGGCGTGGTTTTGATCGGATTTTGCCATATATCATAGAGATGGTTCATATTATATATCAAAGCTAATATGCACAATTTCAAGACATTTCATTAATTTTTGTGGATTTTTAAGAGATTTTACGTTTAAAATAAAGCCAATTTGTATGGGAGGTAGGCGTGGTTTTCCAAATTTGATTTTGCGAAATATCATAGTAGTGGTCTATGTTATATATTAAAGCCTATATGCAAAATTTCAAGACAATTCTTTAATTTGAGCAGATTTTTAAGAGATTTTACTTTTAAAATAAAGCCACTCACCAAATTTCAAGGCATTTCTTTAGTTTTTGTGGATTTTAAAGACATTTTACAGTTAATATAAAGTCACTTCGTATGGGAGGTAGGCGTGGTTTTCATCCGATTTGGCCTATTTCGAACTTGATCTTCCTTTTTAAAAATAAACTTATCTTTTGAATATCATCGCGATAGCTTTAAAATTGCGGCTGTAATCGTGTCGTCAAACGGACAGACAGACGGACACACGGAAATCGACTCAGGAGATGATGCTGATCAAAAATATATATATTTTTCTATACCTTCCACGCCTCCTTGGCGTTACAAACGGAATAACAAAGTTAATATACCCCTTACGCAGTACGCGTTGGGGTATAAAAATTGTACTCCTGCCCATAAATAAGATTAATGCCAAAAATAAATAAGAATACGTATAAAGGAAATAAAAACTAGAGAGCAATAAACCTTTCATCAACAAACCTAAAAGATTTATAAAATCTATTTGTAAATTAATTACGACCTTCTTTCATAAGTTTAAAGTTATGTGTTTATATAACTCCAATAAATTTTCAATTATTAAAGGTTATATTTTATCGAGCTCAAGGTCAATGTTGCTTTCCGAAGATAGATCAAAGCTTTTCTAAATACTCAAAGATTTTGTTGTGCTAGTTGTTGTTGCTCTTCTATTTCACAGTCGATCTTAGCTTCAGGAGTTAGCTGATATTAAACTATGACGACATGAAGATTTGTTTCTTTTTGAAAACTTTAATTTTTTTTTTTAATTTATTGTGTGTAAACACACACAAATAATCATATTTTCAACGGACTAGCACAACAAAGTCTTTGAGTATTTAGAAAAGCTTTGATCTATCTTCGAATAATAGAACTTACTTTCCCTGAAAGTATGCATCACAAATTAGAAGATCTTTAAGCTGCTTTCATATCATTTGTATTCTCGTACCGCAATTCAGGGTAATTTACTAATTGCATTCGTGAAACAAGTAGAAAATTAAGAGCTTAGTGGATCACAGCAAGAATCACGAAAAAAGGCTATTGGTGAGTTGGTGTAGCGGTCAACGAAACAGCTGTCTAATCTGCTATGTGATTGATACTCTACATAGGATATTGTTGTTGTTAGTTGTTTTTCCTTCAGCTGTTTTCTTCGGAAAGCAACATTGACCTTGAGCTCGATAAAATATAACCTTTAATAATTGAAAAATTATTGGAGTTATATAAACACATAACTTAAAAGATTTATAAAATCTTATTTACTTTATGAAAATTAATTTGTTGCATTTTTTTATTATAGCAATTCTTAAAAATATAAATTTCTAAGGATTACATTTGTTGGTTGCTACACCAACTCATCATTAATCTTCTGTGACTTATGAAGTCCATTAACTTTGAAAATCTAATAGACACAACTTCTGTTAAACCAAAGCGGAATTGCAGTTGTGTGCGTTTCAATTTAAAAAGCAATATTTTTCTACTTTTTGCACAAAGCAAAGGTTCAAAAAATTGACTACATTAATTCTGCATGAATTAATTCTACATTAATTCTGCATGAATTAATTCTACATTAATTCTTTTTGTTCTGTCTAGAATTAGAAAAATCCAGTTTCTAGAAAAGATCTAGTCTAGTCTGCTGGTGGTTTGTTGTGTAAAGAAAATTCTTGTTGTAGCGACCTGTGGCTTCATAAATTACTTGGCATACCGCTCACAAATGTTATTCTTAAAAATCTTATTTATTTTGACGGAGGCTTGAATAGGTTATTTTCTCACAAAATTCTTTAATAAAAATTATATTTGCAACGAAAGAGAATCTTCCGTATATTCATCATCCTCGTCCAAAGTGACGCAGCTACGTTTTGTCCTATATTATATGCTTATTATTTGTAATTCCATTTTAAATTAGAGCTGCACTTATTTCTAAACAAATTTGTCCATTTTCGTGCCGCGTTTAAAGGGTTACATGACATTGGCAGTTTTTTTAAATCGACTTTTTTTTAATAATTTTGTATATTAGTAAATATTCTTAAGATTCTAAGACAAAAAAAGTTCATGGAAAAATTCCCACGGGTTCAAAAGTTACAGCCGGATTAGTGAGAGCGCATTTTTAATTTTTGCGCTACCTACGTACGGCAGCTGGTATATTCTTGTTTTACTTGCTACCTGACTTTTGGTGGTTGTTATTTCGTACCTTCTTGAAGGGTAAAGGGTGAAGCCCGATTTGCTAAACGATTGCAAAAAAATATAAGAAACAGCACAACACAAGATAACGAAGGCATATAGTACGAAGCAGGCATGCAGATTTAAGGTAACCTTTTTTTTCTTTGTTCACAAATTTTGAACGCGCTTATCTCGAAACCATGTTTTTTGTAATGGTTGCCGTATCGTATGACACGAGCTTTTTTTTAAATTTTTTTTCGATTTTTTATGAATTTTTAAAGTCAATATTTTTTTCGAAAAAAACACACTTTCAAATTTGGAACATCACCAAAAATGGAAAAAAAATTTAAAAAAAAGCTCTGTCATACGATAACCAATTTTGTTAAGATTTAAAAAAGTAATTTTTTTCCAGATCGGACAATTTTTGCAACTCCCAGTTCTGCAAAGGTTTTTTTCTCTGCTGCCAGTTTGGAGCTCTATAAAACCATGTTGGAGTGAAAAATATATTTTTTTGAATTTTTTTCTTGTAATTTGTTTAATTCTCTACAAATTTTTGGAAAAATGTTTGTTTTTGACTGAGTTATGAAATCTTAAAAAAAGTTCTGTTTTCTCTGCCGCGAATGTCATTTCCCACCTTAAGACTCCTGCGCAAACGTTTTGAACAGCTGACAGTCAACGTCAAATATCAATGTCATTCACAATAACAAACATGTGTCAAAATCTAATGATATTCCCAATTAAGCTTTCTATAGATGTGTTTCTTAAATGTGTTTCATAGAGAACAAATTCATTAAAAAATTTATGATGGTGGAAATAGTGGTAGACTTTAAGCCTTTGGTGGAAAAAGTGGTAGATATTAAAATTTTTTAATGTAGAAGGTGACTGTATTTTTCCGAAACGAGATCGATGTGTTTCGGAAAAGTTCAGTCACCTTCTACATTAAGAAATTACTTCTTTTTAGTTTTAGTTGAAAGTACAAAGATCGCTTATGTCATATATGCAAAAAAAAAAAACTTTTTTTTATAACTTACAGACAAATTTGAACCTCATCTTGAATAACAAAAAAAAAATTACAATAAAATTAAAAAACTGAAAAAAGCCATCAACTTTCAACAACTCTACAAAGCGAACCATTTCTCCAAATAAGTTAAAATTTTACATTCGCGAGTTTGGAGCAATTTTTTATCAAACTGCATCATTAGATTTGCGAATTACCACCACAAATTGATTTTCATTTCACAAATGTGCGAAACTGTGCGCCGCTCAAATAAGCGGTCAAACTGGCGAATGTTAGTTTGCCGTTGCCCAGGGAACACCACGAGAAGGTTTGAGTCGGCATTGATAATGCTCGCCAGGTTAAAGCAGCCAGACATTTTGCCATGCGGTCCGTCCCCTGTTGCCCATTATTTATAGTTTAAGAAAATATTTCCATGACATTTAACTGATTTTCTTAAATTTGGAGTTTTTTTTGTTTTTTAATATAACAACAAAACAATTAGATATTTTTCCATAAGTAAAAATTCGCAACTTTTGTAACTTAGGTCCGATTTTCATGATAACGAAGTGCTGAAATGATGAAACACGAAGTGCTTACCAGTTTTTTTAAAACTTTCAGCTTAAAAAAATGTAATCGGGACTTTTTGGACAGCGCTTTTTCACCATATAAATCAGATTTTCAAAATCACTGTTGTAATTCGTAAAAAAATTTGTAATTCGAAAAAAATGAGGTCCACTCTAAGGTGCATAATAGTTTTATATGCCACTTAATGGTCAACAAAATTTTGTTAACTTTAAAGTAATCATATATAGGAAAGCTGTATAAGCATATATTTTTACTCAGTGTAAAAAATCCCAACTATTAGAAGTCATTCTTTGTGTGCTTGGAGAAGTTTACCTGCCAGTCAATTCCATTGTATTTTCATTTTAATAAAGGGTGTTTGCAGGGTTTGGGGGTTGAGCCCTTACCCTTACACTAGAGAAAACAAGATGCCACTGCCATAAGAAACCATAGTTTTCTTGTTATTCAAACTTTCAACATCAAAAACAGTGCCTTGCTTTATCTAAAGCATATTATCTTATTATCTAAGCAAATTATATACTACCAGAAGCATCATTACATGTTTGACATATATTTAAAGAAGGATGGAGCAGTAAAATAAAAATTTCTTAAAAAGTTCTAATTAAAATGTTGTCCGATATTAATTTAATTTTTAAAAGCCACTCTTAGTAAAGACCTAACACTAAATCTTAAAAAAAAAACGAATTTTCCTGATTTTTGCTTCCCCGAAATATTCATAGATTTTTTAATTCTTCAATTATTTTGTTTCTCTAGAGCACCGTTACTCAAAGTGTGCTCCGCGGAACCCAAGTGAGTTTAACGTCAAGTACGAACCAGTGATCGGCAACGGATAGCTTCTTTGTGACTCTTAGGGCCGTATTGTTCACCTCTGTATATTTAACGCTGTCCAGCCGAAAACTTACCCAGGGCTTGTTCACCTCTGGATACCAACTTAACAGGTCCGGATATCTTATCGGCTGGTTAGTGATTTTTCCAGTTTTTTTCAAAGTTATCCCGAGATTTTGATAGTCTGTCATAAATTTATTTAGACTCTGTGCCATTCGAAAAATGTTCACTCGCGACATGTGCCAATGAGTAATTTTTACTGCTGCTTTTGTAAATTTGTAGCTTAATGTTTTTTTTTTTTGCATAAAATTGGAAAAATATTTTTCTGCCGCCCAAAAAATATATCAGCAATATTCTTCAGCAAAAGACAATTTAACAGACAGCCTTTTCTTACTCGAAAACTTTTTGCGATTTCCTTAAAAATCAGAAAATAATCGAATCCGACTGGTTAACCTTTTCTCTGAATATCTTTATCAGCTGGTTATCTTTTGACATAAGCTCGGGAATAATACGAATAATACGAAACTACTGGAAACCTTGGAAATATCAGCCTAGTTAAAGATATCCAGAGCTGAACAATGCGGCCCACAGTGTAATAATTGCGGCCAAAACTAACTTGTATTTTTTTTTTTTTATATTGTGACTTATTATATATCAATCGACAGATAATTCTTCAAATAAGAGAATTCTGCAAAATTTTTGAAAATACGTGAAGATTTGGACACACAGCATGAGCTTATCAATTTTCGTCTTTGCATATACCTTCTACAGATAAAATATCATAATTCTCGAACGAGATGTTCAAAGTATATAATATTGTATATTTTTAAAAAATATAGAATCTAATGCTTTTGATGGTATTTCTTTTTAAAGAAATGCCTCAATTAGATCAGATATAAAGTTAATTTGAAAAATATAGTTTTTCTAAAAATTATCAAAAAATATGAAAATTTCAGCAGTGAAGAGGAAAAAATTTATTTTTTTTTTATTTTGCTTAAACTTTCAAAAAGTGATATTTTATTAATTAAAAACTAAGGAAAAAAGATAGACGTGCGATTTTGCATTTTTTGTCTTTAATTCAATTATATGTGATGGCAGTTTTTTGCCTAAAATTAAAATTTGTAAATTAAGTCAATTTATACATACTTTGTGAGTCTGCTGCGGGATAAATTTTAAAAAGAAATGAATCATAGCTTAAGAAATTTCTGAATAATTATGCTTTCAATATGAATTTAATTATTTAAATCTAGTTTATATTTCAAAAGTTATTCAACATTAAAAATGGGGTTTTAGTGATGTTAAACTTACTGAATTTGAAAAACCGGAAATTATTTTCCAACTTTGAGAGTGAATAGCTCCAAAAAAATTTTTTGTTTTTTTTTAATTTTTTATATGTTATTTATACCATATTTAAAAAATATGTTGAAAAGATAGGGGTGCGTTTTTGCGTTGTTTTATTTTTCGTAAAGGGTAATTTTTGATAAAATTTACATAGAAAATCACGTTATTTCACTTTGGGAAAAAATTTATTAAGCTTAAAGGAGTAATGTTTATATAGAAATAATTTTTTTTTAATGTTTAATTCCTTGGGTATTAACGCCAGAAAATAATTTCTTCGTAGAACGTACTCGAAAGGGATTGCCCGAGAAGGGATTCCCTATACGCAACAATGTCTGAGTTCGGTATACCTGCAAAGTTGATTAGGCTTTGCAGAATGACGTTGAGCAACACACGCAGCTCCGTCAAGGTAGGAAATGACCTCTCCGAGACCTTTAATACCGAAAGAGGTTTCAGGCAAGGCGATCCACTGTCTAGCGATCTCTTCAACATCATCATGGAGGGGATCGTACGAAAGGCCGGTGTGCATCGTAATGGCACCATTTACTACAAAAGTGTCCAGCTCCTTGCGTACCCTGATGATATTGATATTGTCGGCAGAACCAAGAGAGATGTTACCGCTGCTTTCGCCGCTATCGAAAAGGAATCAGCCAAAGTGGGTTTGACGATAAATGAGGGTAAAACAAAGTATATGCTGTCTACAAACAAGGGAGCGCGGCGTTTAGACTCCCACGTTTCATCCGGCAGCTATAACTTTGAAGTAGTCAAGGAGTTCGTTTACCTTGGCACCGCCATTAATTCCAACAACGAAATCAACCTGGAAATAAACCGAAGAACAATAATTGCTAATAGGTGCTACTACGGGCTCAGTAAGCAACTGAGTTCCAGAGCCCTCTCTCGATCGACAAAACTAACACTCTACAAGACGCTCGTTCCACTGTGGTGCTTTATGGCGCTGAGGCATGGGTAGTTTCGCAAACTGACGCAGCCGCTCTGGGGGTGTTCGAGAGAAAAGTTCTTCGCAAAATCTTCGGTCCTGTTCGAGTCGGCGATGACTATCGCATCCGAATGAACCACGAGCTGTATGAGCTCTACGATGGCATTGACGTAGTTCGGCGTATAACTGTGCAGCGACTACGCTGGATGGGTCAACGACGACGAGGGAGACCATGCTTCCGATGGATGGACCAGGCTGAGGAAGCCCTAACCGCACTTGGTGTATCCTATTGGAGAAGGCGCGCGCAAAACAGAGGCGCCTGGCGAGAGCTGATGAGGTCGGCCGAAACCCGGACACGGGTTGTTACGACCACCTAAGTAAGTAAGTAAGTTGAGATAATTACATGAAACTTGGTACACATGTTCATATGCACCTATATTCCTGGACAAATGATAACTTTTTTTAAAACAATTAAAACAGTAAAACAAACGAACCTCCCATACAACCCACAACAGTGTAAATACTATAAAATGACTTATAATTGAGGCACATATATAAGATTTGGTATGTGTGAAAGTTGCATCGAAACTGCGAAATATGCAAAAAATAGGCGTAGTCCGTCTACAAATACGACCACTTCCAATACGACCCTCAGCGTTATTATTTAAGCAAAGCCCCATTCAATATTAATATTACAAACTTTTTGAATACACACCTTTTTAAAAAATTGTGTTGCATAGTTTTAGGACGCGAATTATTTTTGATATCAGTCTCCAATTCAAGGGAAAATTGCAATCGAGATCTTATGGCTGCATTACTGATAATTTCGGATCCTCTTATTTCTTGGAACAGACATATTGCCAAAACAAAAGGAAATGATTATATAGATATATTGCCATATATTATAGAAGAAAGTCCAGATGCCGGTGTTCATAATAGCTTCATTTCTGATATAAATTTTGAAGATTTTGTTTCAAGTGACACTTCGGATGAAACAAATTAACTACAGAAATTCTTATACATAATTTTTTTCTAATTGTAATTTAACTTTCATTTTTGTTTTCTTTTTTTTATATAAAATATGGGCAATTTCACCAAATGGTCTACCGGGATAATAAAATTAAAAGTTATTCAAATCACATTAATGTAATATATTATTATACAAAAATAGTCAAATTTTAATAAAACGAAAAAAATTTCACATGTATATACTCAACAGTTTACGAAAAACCATTGCAAAGTGGCAAATTGTAGTTTTGGATCATTTTAACATTTTTAGTTGCTCATTTTTTTTTAAATTTCCTTCGTAAAAAGAGACTTATGTGAAATGAGGCTTATTATAAATAATATTTCTAAGAGCATAAGTAATCTTAAATAGAAGAGACGAATCAAAAGAAATGAAGAATAACGGTACTTTTTGGCTTATCTCTACTACAAATTCTATTGTCATGTTCGACACCGTAAAGAAGCATTAGTTATCAGTAGACCAGAAATATTTAAACAAAGTTCATCAAAGTAGGCGTACATATAGCATTTGAAGTAATTATCACTATAAACAAAAAATCGGGTTGAAAAAATAAAAACACAATTATCAGTAGCGATTTGAAGTTTGTCACGTTCGACACCGTAAGTGTAAATTTGGTTTAGATATGTACACATAAATAGAGCGATTTCGGGGTTTTACGAATTTCATCATTGGACATTGCTTACGGTAAACAGCCCATTGAATTCGCAAAAAAAAATAATTTAAGTATGTAGAGCATTGTACGCTCTGCTCGAATTTGAAATTCATGAAGTCGAAATCGCTCCACCATAATGTATATATTTATATAGATGTGTTTATATCTTTATTATATGCAGATGAGCGAAAGCCGTAGTGCAAAAAACAAAGAAAAATGCCAAAAATGGAGAGAAGGTATAAAAAAAAATCCATTAAAACTAAAAACTTACCTATTAAAAAACAAGGAGAGAATGAAGAAAAATAGAAACAAGTGATTGAACAACAAAATGATTGAGCAGAAGAAAGAAATTGACCGAATTCGGCAAAGAAGAAGTCGAGAGAAAAAAAGAGAAATACAAAACAGTCCCTTGGCGCCCTACAAATGTAAACAGACATTGTATAAAGCCGTAAAAAAAGTAGAGAATTCACTTCCAAGAGACATAACAAAAAAATTAAAAGTTCTCGACGTTTTGAACGAAAAATATGTAAATAACAATAATGACAAGCAGATTAGCCAATTCAACAACAAGGTCATGGAGGCCGTCAAAGATTTTTATATTAACGACAATATAAGCGTACAATCTGCTGGAAAAAAGGACACTATTATATTAAATGGAATAATAGTTCCAAAACGCTCGCTTCATGCTGATGACGGTGCTTGAGGCCTATCAATTGTACAAAGAGGAGTTTGGAAATGAGGCAGTTTTTGACATAAAAGACATAGTTCCTCTTATCTATTTATTAAATATGGAAGACGATGTGAACTGGCGAAATTGGCGAAAAATAGACAATCATATAGCCTTATCAGAAATCGTTGGCACTTTATCAGACCTCATGTACGAACTTCAAGCGCAGCTATCTTCGTTTAAGTTTCATTATTTTATTAAAAGAGCCCAACAGAAACATTTTGAGGAAATCAAGAAAGGTTTACAGCCTTTTGAGCTAGTAGTTCAAATCGATTTCGCTGAAAATTACCGCCTTACAACTCAAAATGAGGTGCAGAGTGCAAGTAAATGAGTGTTACCGGCAAGTAACTATTTTCACCTGTGTGACTTGGTTTTTGAGAGAGGCAATGTCTTTCGCCATCATCAGTGATAAGCTAAGCCACAGCAAAGACGATGTTTTTTGTTTTTTGATAAATCTTTTATCAGAATTTAAAGTCCTGTATGGTAGCCTATCCAAAATTTTCATATTTTCTGACGGATGCAGCTCGCAGTTTAAAAACAAATACATTTTATCGAGCCTTCCTGACTTTATGCAAAAAATAGAATGCAATTTTATGCAATGGAATTTTTTCGCAACATCGCATGGAAAGGGTGCTGTTGATGGAGTGGGTGCGGTACTAAAAAGAAAAGTTTGGCAAATAACTAAGTCTAAAAATGTGGTTTTATCGGACGCTCAATCATTTTTTGAATGTGCAAAAAATAACATTCACGGCATACAACTATATTTCATATCATCAGAGCAAATAGAGAAGGAGTCCCTAATATTAAATGAAAAGTGGAAAAGTGTAAGAAGCATTTCAGGTATCCAACGACTGCACAGCTTTTCTTGCGATGGTCGCCAAATAGAAGCAGCTGCTACTGGATATTCTTTAAAAAAAACAATTTAATGTAATACATTTTTTTATTTTTTCATATATTTAAAACTTTTCTTTAAAAATACGGGTGAGTCTGTTAGAGAGGTCAATCCGAAAACCGGAGGTTCCTTGGGTCAATACAAGAAAAAAATTGTATGGGAGGGGGGGGCTCTATTTTCACCCCCCTCCGAGATAGGAGTAAAATAATGTAAAAAAGTCGAATTTTGAGGTAATATCACTTTTAGCGCAATAACTTTGAAAGTATGATAGCTTCGTAAGATTTAAGTGCAGTTTTGAAAACACAATTTAACAGGTCTAATAAAAAAATAAACAAATTAAAGTTACCTCGTTTGGTAAAAACAATTAAGCTGACCAAACTCAAAAAATAATTTTTTTCACGAAAAAATTAGTACGAATGCGATTTTCTCTAAAGTTTATCTAAAAAAAAAATTCAGTTTATTACGTATTTATGTTCTCTTAAGTGTTCTCTAAAACTTCCGAATACAAAGTTTTTACCTCAGGTCAACAGGTCATCTGTTTTTGAGTTTTAATTTGTGCTTAAAATACCTATGTAAATTACAAAAGCTTACATTGATATGTAAACAATAGAAAAAACAAAAATTTACTTTGCAGTGTAATGTTTTTGTTGTAAAATTTTCAGTTGATTTTAAAACTAACGCTACTATTATAGTAAACAACAATAAAAGAGAGTTGAATGCCGATATTTTTTAAAACCGTTATAACACTCTAATATAAAATGTTATAAAATGTTAAAGTGAAATTGTCTCAAAAACGTGGGTTATATGAAGGGTATCCCAAACAATGCATCAATTCAGGCAATTTAAGGAAAGACTTAATTGGGATAAAATAAAGTTCTCTGTGCTATTTTGTTTAAATTAAGTGATTATGATAAAAGTATTCGGGTTTTAAGAATTGAAGTTTTATGAGGGGTACCCCAAAAAATGGTCTGGCCCAGTTCATTTTTAGTAAAGACCATTGCCATAATACTGAAAATATTTGAGTGTGATTATAATAAAATAAAAGATTTATTTTTAAAGACAGAGATATTTAAAATTCGGGTTCTGTGAAGGGTACCCCGAATAATGGTCTGATGATAGCCATTTTTAATACGAATGTTTTTTTAAGTGATTTTAGACCAAATATGAAATTGTTTTAAAAAATATTGAAGGAGTCCAAAGATACATCGATTTTTAACTTTGTCTTGTATGGGAGGTAGGCGTTGTCATTGTCCGATTTGGCCAATATTTGGAATATTTCTTAATCTATGTAAAAAAGTCATCCACACCAAATTTCGTTGCTCTGCAGCAACAGCAAATAGTTATGGCCACAGCTTATATGAAACGGTTACACTGTGCGGCCCTTAGAAAACAAGTACAAAAACCTACTCAACCCTTAGTGCACGCAACCCGATTCATACTCACAAATAAATATGAGTATCCCAAATCACGAGTCGGATCAGGTAAAGATCCGTTTTCTTCGGTACATAAATACTTATGGTTATTGTCGTCTTGCTGATTCTTATTCTACTTACCCAAATACAGACAACAGTGTTCAACGTTACCCTGTAGGAAAATCAATTAATTTAAAAGTAGTTGATAAAGTAGTTTTTTGTCAACCACAACTAGTTGAAATTCTGACTTTTTTCCATAGAACGAACTAACATATTTTGTATGGTGATGTCCGCTAAATAAGTCAATTGACTTTCGTCTGCATATATTTTCAACTACTTGTTAAATTAGTTATATTTAAATTATTTTTTTAATTACTTTAAAATAACCAATTGAAAACTATTACTGATGGCCTAAAGTTAATAATATTTGATGAAATAACATGGTTAAATATATATAAACTTGTAATCTAATAAAAATTTGCAATTAATACATGTCAAAATCAGAGTAGTTGCCGCCTTAATATAGTTCAAAGTAGTTTATCAATCACTTGTTTTAAAGTAGTATTTCAATTACTTCATATATAAAGCAATAAAAACTATTTAGAATTGAAGTGGATGCCGCCTTAATATAATTCAAAGTAGTTCATATACTGGTTTATTTTAAATTAGTTTTTTAATTAGTTGTTTTTAAAAACAAGTTAGTTTGTTCCTATAGGGTAGTAACAAAATAGCCGCTTTCAAAAGAAAATTAGATTTTTGGATTATTCGTGTTGGCAAGAAAGAAAAAGAAAGCTTTCCATCACTCACTGAGTTCGTTAGCGGCTCAGAAATGTTTCAGTATGATATATTTGAAGAATTGGTTCAATATCTCAATGCTGAGCGGGCATGCCTTGGTACGTATTTTCTCAAAGAACAAAATACAAAAATTAAAATATATCCATGGATTCCAAATAATTTTGTACGCAACTTGCAAAAGCCTGAAAGTATGCCAAACGAGATTTTTAAATAATTTTAAGAAATGTCATTCGACACCAGTATGGAGTCACTGTTCAAAACAATGCTTCTAAATGATTTTTAGTGCAGGATTCGAGATGAATATCCATTTCTTTACACAAAGACCCTACATTTTATTCTCCCGTCCCCAACAACACACTTGTGCGAAATAGGATTCCTAACATATGCAACTACAAAAACGAAATGCAGCAGTAGACTGGATATCGAACCTGATATGAGAATTCAACTCTCTTTTATCAGGCCTTATATCAAACAATTGATGGAAAATTAAAAACAGTTTTATAGCTCCCATTAGATATTTCATTATTTGTTATGTTCTTTAATAAAGTGAATAAATAATTTTTTGTTTTTTAATAAAGAAAATATATTATAATAAAGATTTTAAAAATAAATTAGGCTCGTTCATAAACTACGTAACCAATTTTTTGGTTTTTTTTTACCCCACTCCTTTACTTTTCGTAGTACATTTCAATATCCCCTTCCCCCCTATAAGGCAACGTAACATAAAAATAAAAAATAATTCATTTATAAAAATTGCTTCGGTTTTTTTTTTAATTTTGGTACGTTACAATATCTGGAACCCCTCATCCGTTGCTTATCGTAGTGCTTTTGAAAACCCCTCCCCCCTAAATTGGTAACAAAGTTTATGAACAACCCCTTATGAGTATTTTAAAAGAAAACACATAAAACAGTTTTTGATTAGGGGTTCCGTCGCCAAAAAAGTCTGAAAACCACTACTCTAGAGTGACCGCTGCATATTGTATTTACGAAAAGAAACTTTGCTTTGGAAGCTGAAAAATTAAATTTTTTTTTTTTTATCAAAGAATTCACTTCTTCGGCGCATTTCATTTCTAACCCAAACACCCTTAATTAACTCGATTAATTAAACCGCCAACATGTTTATCGCAAATAATTGAAGTATGTACTTTTAAAAGTTAATAACTTTTATTCTGCATTCTAATAATTGTCATTGTTGAGCTTAAATTAGCTCATTCAAGCATACGTTATCTGGGACGCACACTGTGATAAATTGTATGAATTAGATCCGATAAGGACCTCACGCTGATGGATTGAATTGAAGTTGATTAAATTTAATCGCCTCCATTACTGTCAATTGTGACAAATTGCGTCATGCTTATTGATACCACCACAATAAAGAAAGAAGTATTTCAACTGAAACAGTTAACATTAGCATTGAAGTATTTATAGATTTTACTTTAACCCTATTATTTAATTGAAAGTCATACTGTACAAGTGTGCAAGCTGAGTTGATATCGTTATTCGATGTAGGATGTTTTATGAATTTTTAATATGCTGACCAATTAAAATTTTTGCGATTTGCTATTTAATTTTGGGTTTTTTTGGTCGTTTGTGATGCAATAATATAATTTTAAACACTTTTCTAAAATATATTATTATTTTCCTGACGTTTCGCAGGTTTCTTTCCTACTTCTTCAGGGGAATTGAATAAGTTACTTTTAAGAAAAGAGTTTTTACATTTATATGATTACGTTAATGCACATTTTTAACATTTAAATAACAACGAAAATAAATAAATATATAAGTTAGCTAATTAACACAGAACACAGACATTTGAAAATTCTGTGATTTTCTGTGAAATCTGGAATTATATGTTTTAGTTAAAATATTTTTATGGAATTTTTACATAAAGAGAATTCAGAATGTAAAATGTATTTGGTACTATTACACCAGTGATATTTACAAAATTTGTAAAATTTACTGTGTTAAGCACGAAGAATTACTGTTTTTGATACAAAATTACTGTAAAAAATTACTGTAAGACTAAAACTAATAAAAAACCAATAAAAATGAAAATGTTTATACAATTTTATTTATTGTACGTATAAAACTAATGTGACGCCCATTTTGAAAGCAAAAAGAAATACCCGCACGTACTTTAAAAAGTAGTACAAAAGAAGTACATAGAATAAATATAAAGTACACAAGACACAAGCAGTTTTATTTATAATAGATTAAAAAATAAATCAAGCTTACAATTCACAGCTTATTAATTTAAATAAATTTTGTGATATAAAACAGTACGTTCAAAAAGTCCATAGGATGACACATAGATGGCGTTACTAGATTTTTTCCATACGATTTTTATTTAGTACCAACCTTCAAACGATACGTACAACTATCTGACAATTGATTCGTGAGTTATAGCATTTTGTGTGCAACTATTTTAATTGAAAAAAAAAAATGGAATATAGTGAATTTGGAGTTTTGATAAAGCATTGCTTTTTGATGAAAAAAATACAGTGGAAACCAAACAATGGCTTGATAAACATTATCCGGACTCTGCTCCATCGAGACAAATGGTAAAAAATGGATTGCTGAATTTAAAAATGGTCGTACCAGCACAAATGATGTAGAGCGCAATGGACGCCCAAATCAGACTGTTTTTCCACAAAACATCCAAAAAATCCACAAATTGGTTATGAACGCTTGCAAATTGAAGGTGCACGAGCTAGATGACATTGAAAGGATATCAGATGGTAGTGTTTTTACCATTTTACACGAACATTTGGGTATGCGAAAGCTCTGCGCAATGTGGGTGCCGCGTGAGCTAACAGTCGACCAAAAACAACAACGAATTGATGCTTCAGAGGAGTGTTTGGCGCTGTAAAACCGCAATAAAATCGAATTCTATAGTCGATATGTGACAATGGAAAAAACATGGCTTCACTATTACGCACCAGAATCCAAAAGACAGTCAGCTGAGTGGATAGCAGTCGACGAACCGAATCCAAAGCGAGCAAAAACCCAACAGTCGGCTTGTAAGGTGATGGCGTCTGTATTTTGGGATGCGAAAGGAATAATATTCATCGACTATCTCCAAAAAGAAACCACCATCAACAGCGACTATTAATGTGCACTTTTGGATCGATTGAAGGCTGAAATCGCCAACAAACGGCCACATTTGCAAAAGAAAAAAGTGTTGTTTCACCAAGACCATGCACCGTGTCGCAAATCGATGAAAACTATGGCCAAGAAATTCAAGTCCAATAATGAAATAATTGCCGAAACTGAGGCCTATTTTGACGAGAAAGAGAAATCGTGCTATAAAAGTGGTATCAAAAAGTTGGAAAATTGCTATACTCGTTGTATCGCTCTCGAAGGCAACTATGTTGAATAACATAATCGAGTTTTATCAAAATTGTGTTTTTTTCTTACTTCTCCTACATACTTATTGAATGACCTGTTTTATTTTAACAGGTTTATTTATTTTAGGTATTTATTTTAGGTTTTATTTTAACATAACAAAAATCAAAAATAAAATAAAAAATAATAATGAATATATCTAAGCGCATATCGGGACCACACTATATAACCGTCTACTTACTTACTTGCTTAGGTGGCCGTAACAACCCGTGTTCGGGTTTCGGCCGACCTCATCAGCTCTCACCAGGCGCCTCTGCTTTGTGCGCGCCTTCTCCAATCGGATACACCAAGTGCGGTTAGGGCTTCCTTGGCCTGATCCATCCATCGGAGGCATGGTCTCCCTCGTCGTCATTGGCCAGCGACCCTCGCCTCGAGCACCTTTTTCGCTGGAGCTTTGTCGTCCATTCGATGTACATGACCCAGCCAGCGCAGTCGCTGTACAGTTATACGCCGAACTACGTCAATGTCTTCGTAGAGCTCATACAGCTCGTGGTTCATTCGGATGCGATAGTCATCGCCGACTCGAACAGGACCGAAGATTTTGCGAAGAACTTTTCTCTCGAACACCCCCAGAGCGGCTGCGTCAGTTTGCGAAACAACCCATGCCTCAGCGCCATAAAGCAGCACAGGTAGAACGAGCGTCTTGTAGAGTGCTAGTTTTGTCAATCGAGAGAGAGCTCTGGAACTTAGTTGCTTACTGAGCCCGAAGTAGCACCTATTGGCAATTATTGTTCTTCGCTGTTTCATCCGGCAGCTATTAATTTGAAGTAGTCAAGAAGTGTGTATACCTTGGCACCGCCATTAATAACAAGTGGGCGTGGTTTTCATCCGATTTTACCATATATCATACAGATGGCTTATATTAAATATCAAAGCTTATGTGCAAAATATTAAAACATTTCTTTAATCTTTGAAGATTTTGTAGAGATTTTACGTTTATAATTTAGCCAAACTGTGTGGGAGGTAGGCGTCGTTTTCATTAGACTTTGCCAAATATCATAGTGATGGTTTATATTATATATCAAAGCCCATATGCAAAATTTCAAGACATTTCTTTAATTTTAGCAGATTTTTAAAAGATTTTACTTTTAAAATAAAGCCACTTTGTATGGGAGGTAGGCGTGGTTTCCATCCGATTTTTCCAAATTTTATAGCCAGGATTAAGAGCAAAGCTTACATGCCAAATTTCGAGGCATTTCTTTAATTTTTGTGGATTTTAAAGACATTTTACGGTTAATAAAAATAAAGTCAATTTGTATGTGAGGTAGGCGTGTTTTTCATCCGATTTGGCCCATTCTTGAACTTGATCTTCCTTTTTCCATTGCGATAGCTTTAAAATTGCGGCTGTAATCGTGTCGACAGACGGACAGACACACGGAGATACGGAAATCGGCTCAGGAGATGATGCTGATCAAAAATATATATATTTTTCTATACCTGCCACGCCTCCTTCTTGGCGTTACAAACGGAATGACAAAGTTAATATACCCCTTACGCAGTGCGCGTTGGGGTATAAAAATCATAGCTAATATCTAAACGTACGATTTTAATTTTTTGACCAACTTTTCAACGATATATGACTCATTTGGGCGCACTAAAGATTTTGGCGATCGAAAACTTTTTAAAAAAATTCACATTAAGTGATATATCTTCCATTAGTATGCAAAAAATTAAAATCGTACGTTTAGATATTATGATTTTTTTTATTCAAATTTAGTATTATAAATCGAACTTTTCACTTATTTTTAAAAAATGTCTCATGGCCAAGGCCCTAGCGCGTCACAATGAGTCATATATCGTCGAAAAGGTGCGTTCATTACCTGTCCATTTTATTTTAATTAAAAGTTAGTGCCATGAATCCAGCTTTTCACTACTTTTTAATTTCCAATGGTTATTGTTGTAATCGGCAAAATAATTAAAACATTTTCCATGGCCAAAGTCCTAAGCGCCATATATATCGTTAAAAAGTTGCGTTCATAACCTGTCCATTAATATGCAAAAAGTAAAAATCGTACGTTTAGATATTATGATTTTTAAATTTATATATCTAAAGCAGTGGTGTCCAACCGATTTTATACCAAGGGCTACTTTGAAACCATGACAATGCAACGCGGTCACCGATCCTTATAAAAATATGTAGGGTGAGGTGAGGCAATGTGTATCGTAGGGTGATGTGTAACACGGCAATTTTTTCGTACAAAATGTTGACATATGAGTGAATGAACAACTGTGATATATTTCTATTGACAACATCAAGACTAAGAGTCCTTAAAAAGCGTGAAAAATACTTGTCAAAGAGATTGTTTTTATTTTAAAAAAAATAGCGTTTGGATTAAATTTTAACCAGATTTTAAAAGTGAATAAATGTAAAATGTTCTTATGTTTAATATTTTTATATATAAGTAAAGATCTTGCAATTTCTCACATTGTGGTAAAATGCCATCAATAAAAAAGTGGCTTACATTGGGATAATGTGTGACACATCTCACACATTATAACTGCCATTAAAGAGGCAATAGCGTAAAACTCTGATATGCCATCCACATCAACGGCATATGTTCATGCAAAATAAAACGAAATTGGCCCAGTTCATACTATTCAGCCCAGACCAAAATCCAATCGTGGTGGGAAGTCAATGAAAAGCTGTACTCTAGAAACGTCACAGAAAACCAAACAAACAACAGAGATGAATGCAGGTGCTCCGTCGCAAAGACGGCGCTTTTCGCCGTCATCCGAGGAAGATAGAAATTTTTGAACTTGAATGCAACAAATACAAGCGCCTATTTCATGTAAGCTATCTAAAGCACCGAACCAGCCATTTTATTTGTGCGAATTATCAGTCCGATATAGATGTTTCCCACGATTATTCATTTTGCATTTGATATTCATTTTTTTTTTACAATTAATAATATTTATATATTCTATTGAAATTAACGATCAGTTTTTTTTAATGTAACGTAAGTGTGTGTGTGCATTGAGATTCAGACCGATTTACGAGATATTGTTATTATTTCATTAAATTTTTATCATAACACTTTTACTAAACGTAAAAAGTCAAAATGAAAATAAAAACACTAAAGTCCCTGATCTGTAAACAAAAATTTTTGTTGGTGATACATATCGCCCTACCGATTGGAAAAAAACCAAAAAGCCATATTCTAAATTTTTGCTCTACTTCATCCGTTTCACAAAAACAAGTTTAAAAACATTTATTTTTTAATTATTATCGGACTTCGGAAAACAAATAATAAAGAATAAAACATAAGTAAAAGATAAAATCACATTGATAAGATGTTAACAAAAATGCGTATATCAGTTCATTTGCACTTTGCAAGTCTTTTCAAGAGTTATATTCTCTTAAAAATATTTACATATATTAGTTTAAATTTTTTTATTAAGCTATCAGTTATTTGGTAGGAATTGCAACACTTTTTTTGAATATATTGCCATGTTCAAACACGAAAAATCAAACTCTTCATTTTACTTTTTAGAAGGTGGTTTGAAGAAGAAAAAATACGAAATATCGATAGCAAAAAAATTATCATTAAGTAATCAAATAGTAATTTTTTTTTTTTTGCAATCTTTGTGAATTCTGGAAAATATGGGAATATGAAAAATATTCCACTTTTTATGATGCATATTCTATGATTCATAATCTCAAATATGAAAAATATTCCAATTTTTATGATGCATATTTTTAAAAAAAAACTTTTAAAAATCAATCCAAAAATGAACTAAAAATAGTTTTAAGCTATTTTAAGCATAACATTAAAAAAACCAAAAATCGGATAAAAAATAGCTGCTGAAACTTGACTTTTTTTCAAAAATCCTTAAAGTGGCCTTTTCTAGCATATCGAACACAGAAAAAAAAAACATAAACTCTGAAAATTTAAGTCCGATTTTCATGTTTGATAACTCATTTTAAAGAAAAATGAAATAAAAAACGAAGTGCCTACCAGTCTTTAGAAAATTTGATTTAAAAACAATGTAATTTTGATTTTTTTTTTTTTAAAACAAGCTGTTTAATAAAGAGGTTTAAATATCAATATTTTTTATCTGAAAATTTTACAATTTACTTTTTACGTGTAAAGGTACAATCGACGTCTATGCAAATTTTGAATTTGTTAAAAAAAATGTTTTCCATTCAGCTAAGGGCCACTCTAATGCATATATACATAACGTCAGGAGCGCATTCAGGGGGAATTTTTGGAGCTCAAACCCTTCCCCCGAAATTCTCTGAGAACCTGTATTTAAATGTGATGTCCTAGTGTTTATTATGTGGTCTAAGGGCATTAAAAAGAAACACATCGATTTTTTAATAATTTATTTTAATTATTCACACTGGCTGCATTCCGCCAACACTAGCGCTCAAGAAAATTCGGGTGAATGGCTACACTTTTGACAGCGCTGGCAGCTGTCTACGCTCGAGCGATGTGCATTTTACCTAGCGAAATAAATTACGCTACTTCTACTCAACAGTTGCAAGTTATGTCATTTAACAGCTGTTTGCGCACCAATTTGCATGAATTTGCAAAAACTCAAATAAAACGCTTAAAATAAATGCAAACTTTCGTGGCTTGTGCTATTTTAAATATCTTAAACTATCCTTTGCTTCTTGCAATGGTTGAATGAGGTTCGAAATGTACTCCTTACTCTCTAGCACTACGTTTTGCATTAAGTAAACCTCTTAGCAGAAAGAAATTAGGTTTTAAATTCAACAAAATAAAACAAGCGAACAAGCTACATCAAACGTCAGTTGTCAACAGATCTGACGTTCGACGTAGCAACGCATTCAGAGAAATCCAGCGTAAAATGATCCATCGCTACAATAGCGCTCGCCTTGGCAGAATGCAGCCACTGTTCTGTTCCTGTTTTTTTATGTTCTTTGTGATATCGCGCCCTTAGCTGTAAATAGTCATACATCGATGATTCCATGTCAAATCGGACGTTTTGTCCAAAAAGTGATTTTGACGATACCGATTTTTTTCAAATTTTGCACGTCGATAGTACTTAAAAAAAAAGAAATAACAAATGTAAATAGATACACAGTAAATAGAAATACTGAAAAGTATAAAAAAAGTAATGTTTATAACGAAATTCAATGGACCTTAGTTTTGTTCGTTATTAACGATAGATCGTTATAAGCGATATTGTTATATTGGTAATTTATTAATATTCTTTCTTAGTTTAATTAAAAATTCAACAAAATGTGTTAATATTTACACATTTTTGTATTTATTTGAAAAATGTGTAATTTTTTTTTTATTTGGTTTTCTGATACATAAATTATTCTTCAATTGTTTGTTTAAATTTCTGTATGGATGCCGAAGACATCTCGTCGAATGTTTTATTTGTCTGGCTAACATTTTGTTCGTTATAATAGATAAATCGCAATAAGCGATGTCGCTATAAACACTACTTACTGTATTATCATATTTATTTAAATTTTTTTTGCAATTTTTACACAGTGGAAAATTACAAAAAAAAATCAAAATTTGTCATTCAAACTTTTAGGAAAACAACTATATCTTTAAAACTTTAAGTCCTACAAAAAAATGTCAGGATTTTTTTAAGAGACCTTTTTCTCATTTAACATTTTATAAATGTGCAGTTTCTTACCAACACATTAATGAAAAATTAAAATTTTTTGACCACTTAAAATTTAAACTTAAAACTTAAAACACCGTCGTGTTGAGGCATTCATTCTTAAGGCGGGACATGACATTCGCGGCAGTGAAAACAGACCTTGTTTTTAAAATTCATAACTCAGTCAAAACCAAACATTTTTCCAAAATTTTTTTATTATTGTAGAGAATTGAACAAATTACAAAAAAAAAAATCAAAAAATATATTTATCACTCCAACATGGTTTTCCAAACTGGCGGCAGAGAAAAAAACGGGGCCTCATGGTTGCAGCGCTGGGAGTTGCAAAAATTGTCCGATCTGGAAAAAATTACTTTCTTAAATCTTAATAAAATTGGTTATCGTATGACACGAGCTTTTTTTTAAATTTTTTTTCAATTTTTGGTGATGTTCCAAATTTGAAAGTGTGTTTTTTCGAAAAAAATATTCAGCCTTACCAAAAAACTAATTTAGTGCTGGCTCTAATTAGTGCCAGCTCTAAAAAGATTTTTAAGCATTAGCTTAACAGAGGCTTCAGTTGCTACTAAATTAAAAAGCTGACGCTAAAATTTAATATCAGTTTTTTAGTAAGGCTGGTTGACTTTAAAAATTCATACAAAATCGAAAAAAAATTTAAAAAGAAAAAGCTCGTGTCATACGATAGCGAATCAAGTTGAAAAAAATACAAAAAAAAAAAAAAAATTCGTCAAAAAATGAACCCGCTAGTGCCGCAACAAGTACGAAAAACATGGTTTCGAGATACACGCTTTCAAAGTTTGTGAACAAAAAAAAAAAAGGTTTCCTTCAATCTGCCATGGCGGCCGTGGCGTAGTGGGTAGAGTGTGTGTCTCTTACGCCAGAGAACCCAGGTTCGAATCCTCCATCCGACACAGAAAATTTTTTCAATTGAATTAATTTTTCTGTTCGGCCGTCACCTCTCTGCAGACAATGGCAAACCTCAGAGAGTAAAAACTGCCATGAAAGGCTTCTTGAGAACATAAGCCGTTCGAAGTCGGCGTAAAACATGTAGGCCCAGTTCTCGATCATTTGTGTGCAAACATTTCACATCACACACAACACAATTGCTCTTAAGAAACTCGGTCAAAGTCCTTTCAATGGCTGAAATGGCCATTTCGTTTTTCGTTTTTTTGACATAAGCAAAAATAATATGTACAATGTACAAAATAATGTACAAAAATAATAAGAAATAGAAGCGAATAGAAAAATTATGAAATCACAATCTAATTTTTTTATTATTACTCTTATATATTATTATTATATGTTTACTATTATATTATTATTGGAAATATTATTATATTTATTATTATCTATATTATATATACATTTAAAACAGAGTTACATTACATTACATTAATAGATAACTAAATTACAAGTTAACTAGTGATAACGCCCCAAAAATCGGGTGTACTTCCCTACTTCGCTTTGAAAGTCAAACTTTCTCATTCACATTAGAGCGAGTTCGTGTCTTAAGTCTTTTTGCCATTTTTACAACTTTCATCACTCATATCTGCTAAAGCCTGTATGATACTTAATTAAATTGATCATTGAAAATTATAATTAGAACAGTTCAAATAGCACGAATGCATGGATTCAATTGGTGTGAGTGAGTACGTATATGGTACGAATTGGAGAAAAATTTGTAGGACGGACTGTATTTTCTTTGCATTTTTTCCCCCGTTTCTTTCAATTCGTTCTTCATTAAGTTTCGATCAAATATTTACTGTGCTGTTAATAATTAATTTGACATTTTTAGAGTAAACAAAACTATTTAATATAAATGAATGCTGAATTGGAAGTGATGTGTGTGGCTAATATTAATTCATTAAATTCAGCTGCTCTTAAAAACACCAGATAAAAAAAAGTAACAACGTTTATCCCTTTCTTACAAAATATGTCTGTCCTGCCCACGCGCCACTTGTTTTCAGATTTTAAAATTGGACAAAAAAAATTAGGTATCATACGGGCATAAACGCTACCACTTTTCGAAAATCTAATAATTTTCTGCCTACCTACACTTTTCTGTGAGTTGTACTTACCTTATTCTTTCCCCTTATTTTTTAATTTAATATCAAACGAATTTAAATTAAATCTATATACCTAGTAACATTTTTCGGCATTTTTAATAAGGCCTTGTTTAGACAAAATTTACCGTAAAACAAAATAAACATTAAATAAACTATTTTAAAATTGCAAACTATGAAAACAATGATGGCTTACATGAATAAAAAACGCTACGTTTCTTAAGTATCAAATTTAAGCAAATATAACAGAACTACGCATCGCTTCCTTATTTTATTCTTTTCGGTGTAAAAACAACGTAATTATTTTAAAATCCAGCGAACAAAGCGACGTGACCCTAACTGCTTCAAATCTGCCTGCAGACTAAAAGCTTTTTTGAAGCGGAAGAATTTATACACGTATACATTTTTGAAAAAGCTCTTAGCTCGCGAGCTAATTATGTTCGTAGCTGCTTTATACATATTCAAGGGCAGATTAAGCTATTGCGATCGTATTCATTTTATATATGGTTGGCATGCTGGTCGGAATTAATTTTCGTTGAAAGAAGTTAGAGTTAGAAAAATACGGAAAAATCAAGCAATACTTCATTTCAAGCAATACTGCAATTCGCATTCGACATTTTTAAATGATAAATTAGTGAAAACATAAAAATTGTTTAGAATGTTAAAGTGGAGCAATAGAACAACCTTAGCAGCAGTACCCTCTTAGAACACATTGTCAATTTTAACAAAAAAAAAAGCAATAATCTTGGTTTAATAGCATTAGCAATAGGCAATTGCCAATTTTTTGTTAAAAGTAACAATTGAAATTGTTAATTTTTCGAAAATTAATTTCGATGGTTACAAAAATGCCAAAAAATCAAAAATAAAATGTCAGTAACTGTCAAAAATGCAACGTCAGAAATGTAAAAATGGTAAAATCAAAACGTCAGAAAAATTTTAAATTCAAAAATTAAGTGGTAAAAAATAAAATTATCCGTCTAAAAATGAGAATTTGATATGTTTCTAATTTGAAATAGCAATTTTATTATATCCTTCAATGCACAAAAACAGAATATAAGATATTTTGAAATTATGCATAACATTATATATTTATATATAATTATTAAATATTTTTAGAAAAGAAGCGCGTACTTTGTGCACACCCTTAAGAGTGTTGCAATGGTGCCGATGGCAATTCTATTCATGGTGCATTCTAAAAAAGAAAAAAAAGGCATGTAGATAATAAAAATACACACATAAATAATCTCATGACTTAGCTTTTAAACCTGTATTATTGCTACAAGATAACGCTCTGCTCTTTTCTTTTTTAAAATCCAAAATGCTTGCAAACTTTTTGTTGCCTTTACTAATTTTCTGCTAGAATTAAAATCACTTAATTAATTAACAAAATTAGTTGCAATTGTTATGCTTACAATTTTTATTTTTCGCAATTATTTTCTTTATATTGCAGTCACGACATGTTGCAGAACACGAATAAATTTTATATTGAATTGAATTTTGTATTGATTTGACAATAAAATTTTCGAATTCAAATTGATAACAATCAAATTGTTAAATTCAAAAATAAGAAAAATAAAAATAAATTTAATAATTGTACAATAAAAATTGACGATTTTCCGAAAGAAAAATTAATACTCAAAATCAATACGAAATTTTAGCAACCAAAATTTTAGGCTCCATTCTGCCAAGGCGAGCGCTATTGTAGCGATGGATCATTTTACGCTGGATTTCTCTGTATGCGTTGCTACGTCGGACGTCAGATCTGTTGACAATTGACGTTAGACGTAGCTTGTTCGGTTGTTTTGTTTTGTTGAACTTCAAACCTAATTTCTTTCTGCTAAGAGGTTTACTTAATGCAAAACGTAGTTCTAGAGATGCTAATGGATGATGGTCTTGATATGGCTATTAAAGAGCACATTTCGGACTTCATTCAACCATTGCAAGGAGCAAAGGATAGTTAAAAACATTAAAAATAGCACAAGCCACGAAAATTTGCATTTATTTTAAGCGTTTCATTTGAGTGTTTGCAAATTCATGCAAATTGACGCGCAAACAGCTGTTAAATGACATAACTTGCAACTGTTGAGTAGAAGCATTGCAGAATTATAAGGTCATCACGGAGAGGAATGGAGTAGAAAGCAGAATAAAGCTACATTGATGTCAAAATCAGCTGTTCATCGCGAATTTCTTTATGCTCACGTTTCGCAGTTATTTTTAGGTTAAAACTGTTACAGGGTTTTTTTGCAATTTTAAGACTTCTTTCACATTTTATAGTTTTTATTACACTTTTTATATAATATTTTCACTCAAATTAGGACAAATTTAACACCCGCGACCGCACTGTTTGCAACTTGGAAACATAAAATATTTTCTTCATTTGCAATTTCTACGAAATTCGTCGTTTTGACATTAATGTTGCTTCTCATTATCCACTCTTCGTTGACGCGTGAGAGCACTTAGTATCATGGGCCTACCTTATCATTGTATCATGAGTAGAAGTAGTGTAATTTATTTCGCTAGGTAAAATGCACATCGCTCGAGCGTAGACAGCTGCCAGCGCTGTCAAAAGTGTATCCATTCACCCGAATTCTATTGAGCGCTAGTGTTGGCAGAATGCAGTCAATACTACTGCTGCTAAGGTTGTTTTATTGCTGCACTTTAACATTTTCAACAATTTTTATGTTTTTACTAATTTAAAAATTACATTTAAATTTAAATAAACATTCAATTCAATTCAATTCAATATTTATTCACATTCCTCCATCTAAAACTAGTATACAATATTAAGACTATATTATAAATTTAATAATGACATTTCAATAAGATGTATTAAAATGAATAATAGAATTAATTAACACATTTCAAGATACTTAATATCTATTCTAGTGGAGAAAATGGTAATGACAACATTAGTATTAAAATACTGTGTACGTTGTCATGTTACAGAAAATTAAAGAAAGGTTTGGCAGTAAGGCTAAGAGAGGGAAAAGGAAGAAAGCAGAAAAGATAGAACGGGAAGGAAAAACAAGCTTAAAAGTTTGGCAAGTAAAGCTTAATCTAGAGCAACGATTCTAAGCCATTGAAATCAAAACTAAACAACCAGATTTTACAATGTTTCAGAAATAAATTAAGAGAACTGCATTGTTTAATAGTAGTAGGCAATTTATTAAAAAGTCTGCAGGAGACAATTGGGTAGCTGTTACGATAAGCTGTTGAACGAAAAAACGGAACGGTAACATTTTCGACAAAGCGTAAGTTGTATGGAACAACAGACCTAAAGATTTGGTGTTGGGTATTTAAATAAAATCTCTTAAGAATATTATAATAATAAAGGTGCCGAATTGGCAGGATATTTAAATATTTAAAAAGTGGCAACGAAGAAGTTCTTTGGTTAGTATTATACATTTTTCTTACAACACATTTTTGTAGTGTTAGTAAAGGGTTAATTTTATTTGCATAAGCACCGCCCCAACAAGAAATTCCGTATTGTAATTTAGAATGAAAAAGGCCATAATAAAATTGCTTTGATGTAGATAGCGAGCACAGATTGCGTAATTGGTAAAATTTTCTGACAACTGACCGAAAATACATTTTTAGTGCGACAATATGTTGACTCCAATTGAGTTTATCATCAATAACGACTCCAAGATATTTATAATGATTGACTTGTTGAATATTGAAACAATTGGGACTACACGAGAACGTAGAGTTATAAGATTCAGATGAATGAGAATTAACAATGAACTTTTTGCAATTAGGATCGTGATATGTCTATTTGGGGAGAAACTTGATCTTATAAGTTGAAATACATTAGTCTCGTCTTATTACTTATTAGTAATTTATGCGAGGCAAACCATTTTCTCAATATATCCGTGTCATAGTTGATGTCTGCAACTAGATCGAAAAGGGTCGGAGAAGCATATGAAATACCCAGATCATCGGCGAAAGCTGTTACTATGCCGCGAAAAAGCTGATCAAAAATTGAATTAATATAAATTAAAAATAGAATGGGACCCAGTAAGGAACCCTGTGGTACGCCTAAAGTTATTATAGCAGTGTTACTAAAAGCATTATCAATTTTTACTCTTTGAATACGTGATTTCAAATAAGATTCAAACCAGTGGTACATGCTGCCCCTAAAACCGATTGTGCGAAGCTTGTTTAATAAAATACTATGATCGACCATGTCGAAAGCTTTTGTTATGTCTACAAACATACCCGCGCACGACTTTCTGTCGTCAAGACCTTTAAGAAGGAAGGAGTAAAATTTAAGTACGACATCCTCAGTTGATAGCCCTTCTCTGAAACCAAATTGACATGAACTGAAAAAATTAGTTTTATTTAAAAAATCTAACATTCTTTTTTTTACTAGTTTTTCAAAAATTTTTGAAATTGAGGGTAAAAGAGAAATAGGCCTATAATTATGTATATCATCTTTACTGCCCTTCTTGAAAAGCGGGATAACAATAGCTTCTTTAAGTTCATTTGGAAAAATTCCAGAACAGATACATCGATTAAACAAATAAGACAGTATGTCAGAAATATTGTAAGCTATTTTTTTAAGTACTTTGTTTGAAATGTTATCTGCACCGCACGAGTTAGAATTGTTTAGAGAATTAATTATTTTTATTGTTTCCATGGCATTAACTGCTTCGTAGTAAAAACTTTGTAAAGAAGAACGATCCCTCACTATAAAATTAGGTTCATGGTATGAAGATGCTATAGAAGGAGCGGATATTGAAGTAAAGAATTTGTTAAATTCATTTGCAATTGTATAGCTGTCTGTGCATATGCATTCATTAATTTTTAAAGACTGGCCATAATCTACTTTTTGAGTTCTATTTGTTATTTCATTAATAAGTTGCCATTGCTTATTTAAGTCGTTACCACAGTGAGAAAGTCTAGCTCGGTAATAGTTGTCACGGACAACAGGAATTTCCTCTTTAATTTCTTTCAACAGTGCTTTGAAACGCTGTTTTAAAGACAAATTAGTCGGATGCTTAGAACACTTTAAGCTGAGCTTGTTTTTAAGTTTGATTTTTTTCAATAGGCTGTCATTCATCCAAGGTTTTAGTTTTTTATCACTTTTTTTGTGAACCTGGCGTACATATGTAGCGTTATCGATATGTTTTTTGAGAGTGCTATAGAAAATAGAGTAAGCTTCCGAAGCCTCAGAGGAAGCGTAAACCTCCGCCCAAGATTCAAAGAGCAGACATCTGTTCAATTCATTAAAATTAATGATAGGTATTGAATTCCAATTGGTCTGAGTAGGCCTATCATGACGTATGTTTAAAGCGAGACCTGTCATGCAGTGGTCAGTAACGTTGAGGTTGAAGTTAAAGCAGTCATAATGATTTTGATATACTCTGAAGCGGGCTAGTACATGATCTAAACAAGAGTCAGATACTATTCTAGTAGCTTCATTCAAAAGTGAGTTTAAGCCATGTTTTGCTAAAATTGCAATGTATGAGTCCACAATATTATTATCGTTTAATAAATCTATATTGAAATCACCCAAAACTATAAGGTTTTGAGCATTTATGTTGTTAAGCATGCAATCAAATTCTTGTAAAAACAAATTGGTAGACTGAGAGTGAATTCTGTAACAGCAGATTATTGTAAATATTTCTTTGTTTATTGCGAATTTTACTTCTATCGCATCTGCAGTTGTAATATTACATCTTACTGTAGAACAGTTTAAATCGGATTTTATAAATACTCCAACACCTCCTGCAGCATATGAATCATTTGGAAATGCATAAAAATTAAAACCCGGTAATGAGAAGTTGTTAACTTCGTAGGAATAAATCCAAATTTCCGTAACAAATATAAAATCTGGCAATCTATTTATCGTGTTCAAGTTGGAAACAAGATGATCAAAATTACATCTGAGACTTCTAATATTTTGGTGCAAAACAATAAGAGAGTTGCTATTATTATAAGATTTAAGAGTGTTATTTGAGAAATTATTACAAACATCTACAGTAAAGTTATTGATATTATTAATATTCAAATCATTCATTTAAGTAAATTATATTTATATTCAATTAAGTTTTTTTAAGTCATCAAAAGATTGTATGTCAATAACTTAACTGTTGGGTGTTTTTCTTAAAAGAATTCGACAATAAGTATACCACATAAACTTAAAATTCTTTTCTTTTTGTATTTTTTTCGCAGCAGAGAAGAGAGCACGGTAAAATCCAGTCAGAGACTCGTTAATAAATATTTTATTTTTACATTTTTTATCAATATAAGCTGCATTAAGATTTTTGTTGTTAGCTTTTCTGCACGCTAAGACTGTTTTTTTAACAGACAACGACGAGAACTGCACACTAATAGTGGCAGTGTTTGCTGTGTTGTTATTGATGTTATTGCCTTTGTCACCGTTCTCAGTTGGATTGTTATTGTTTAAAGCAGGTTTTGAGCGAAATTTCTTCACATAGCAATCGAGAATACAGTCGTCAGGTATGTCAGCTTTCAGAACATTCCGAAAAATTTTTAGAGAGAGTTCACGTGCATTAGTATTGGTTGCATTAGGTACACCGACAATATCGACAGAATTTGACAGTTTGTCTTGTTCGAGCTTATGAATTTTATGCTCAAGGTGGTTAACTCTAGCACCAAGCGATATGTTTTCCTCTGCGAGCGATTTCATTTGAGAAAGGTAATCAGCATTAAGGTGCTTTAAATGGATTAACTCAGTATACAGCATATCGAGAGTGACTTCATTAGTAGAGACAATGTCTAAGCGAGTTTGAATCAAGCCGGCTGGGCAGGTTTGAGGCAAGTTCGTCTTAGAATTTACTTCCAACGATGGAGCTCTATTCATAGATAGTGCCGGTGCTATCACGGCAGTTGACACTTCTTCGTGTTGTTGTAGCGAGATTTCAGCTGGACTGGTTTCAAGCGGAATTTAAATAAACATTAAATAATCATTTAAATTCCATTTTGAAATGTCGAATGCGAAGGTTCTCCCTGCAATTGAAGTATTGCTTGAAATGAAGAAGTTAGAAAACGAAGAAAATGTTACATATTCCGGAAAAATCCACAAAAAAACAACAAAAACATCACTTTTTTCCCCTTTTCTGACATTTATTTGCAGCAAGTAAAAAAAAAATCACTGCCTAGGAAATGTCCTTGCAAATAGGCTGCAAGTCCGAAAATACGAGTGTGTTAGTAAAAATGTTTGGATGTACTGAGTTTTTCGAACATGCACTTGCACGTGTGGACGCTAGGCTAGGTACTCGATTGTAGTAACCCTATAGGAACAAACTAACTTGTTTTTAAAAACAACTAATTAAAAAACTAGTTTAAAATAAACCAGTATATGAACTACTTTGAATTATATTAAGGCGGCATCCACTTCAATTCTAAATAATTTTATTTGCATTATATATGAAATAATTGAAATACTACTTAAAAACAAGTGATTGATAAACTACTTTGAATTATATTAAGGCGGTAACTACTCTGATTTTGACATGTTTTAATTGCAAATTTTTATTAGATTACAAGTTTATATATATTTAACCATGTTATTTCATCAAATATTATTAACTTTAGGCCATCAGTAATAGTTTTCAATTGGTTATTTTAAAGTAGTTAAAAACTAATTTAAATTTAATTAATTTAACAAGTAGTTGAAAATATATGCAGACGAAAGTCAATTGACTTATTCAGCGGACATCACCATACAAAATATGTTAGTTCGTTCTATGGAAAAAAGTCAGAATTTCAACTAGTTGTGGTTGACAAAAAACTACTTTATCAACTACTTTTAAATTAGTGAATTTTCCTACAGGGAACTTACAAGCTGCTAGAACGTTTTTTCGTATTTTTCTAACTCAAAAGAGATAAGAAGAACAAGCATAAAATCACTCTCTCGAGCAGGCTTAATATGAAAAAAAGTGATTTTCACACCATGAAAATCGTCAAAATCGTCATGCAATACAAATCAGTACTACATACAATAATTTTTCTTTATTCATAAGCATATTTATACATATAGGTTTAAATGAAAAATTCAATAACACCTTTAAAATGTTTTCATGTTATTAATATCAAATTAAATAAATATATTAATAAGGTTAAAAAATTATAAGATTCAATTAAATTTGTATTGTGTTGTATAATTGTATTTTTTTGTTAATTCTTTCTTTATGCCCAAATTATAACAAGACGAATTCTTCCCTCTTAAATCAACGTTTTTGTGCTCAAAATGCCTCTGATTTTTGATTTATTTAAGTTTAGTTGAGATAAAAAGCGATCAACGTCTGCTGACGAATTAGGTCAGGTCAAAATTTTAAGAATTAATTTTCCCATAAAAGAAAATGCCATTAGTCACCTCTTCTGATTGAGTAAATTGTTTTGCAGTAATATTCAATTTCTACTTCTTCTGAATCACTGAAAAAATAAGCAAACTCTAAATTTAAGACTTCCCGGAACTCAGAATAAAGACTTCGTTTTCTAAAAGCAGATTAGGAAATAGTTTGAGCAAATCGGCAAGTATTTTTAAATGTTAAGTATCTCTATTGGTCTTATCGAATTTGATAATTGCTCTAACTTAATTGTTACCTCAACACCCAAATATAGCTGCTCCAAGTACCCAAATCAAATTTTAATCTGAACTTAAATCTCAAATTTAAAATAATAAAGGAAAAGTGAGTTTACCAAAAAACGTAATTTTTGGCAAAAAATTAATAGGAAAAAAAAATGTCGAAAGTCGAAATGACGATAAATCGTCAATAATAGCAACCCTGCTCTCGAGCTCAAAAGTTGCTTGAAGTATGCTGGAAGAAATATTTTCCAGCTTTATAAGAACAAGCATCAAGAAAAAAAGCATCAAGATCATGGCAGAATTATAAGGTAGGGCCGGTTGGCTCAGTGTCGGCACGCGAATTAACTTTTTCGATTCAAGTTGTATTAAAAAAATATAATTTTATTTTCGACTATCACCTTTAATTGACAAGATATGACTGACTTTACAATGGTTGCTTGAATAATAATGTTGACTTAAGAAACTAATACATGTACATAATTAATATGGAACATATAATAATAAAGCTAAGCAAAGTGTGGGAACTGCATTTCAGCATTTTATTTAGTTCGACCGGATAAGCGTGGCTGATGTTGTTGTTGCTTTTATAGGTACTAGTTACTATTGCAGGTGCTAACGTTGCGTCTGGCTTATGTCGTAACTCTTCCCCTCTTAGTTTGGAGCGATGTCGAAAAAGACTGCAAAGGTGGTGAGGCAGGAGCGATGACCTCCGAGTTGTGTTGAATAGGCATCTTGTGTGAGAATTTTTTATATAGATATGCCGTCAATATTATTACAAAAATACTAAGGACAAATATCGTTGTAAGGATATCCTACTTTTCGCTATTGGACCTGGTCATCTCTATTGCTTCTTTGTTTTTGAAATGATATTCCTTAAGTTTTTGTAGATTCAAAGATTCAACAGTTTCTTCTATGTTCTGTGGTCTTCTTTATAAGTAATTCTTCTTTATAAGCAGAAAGTTCTGCGGTCTTCTTTATAAGTAATTCCATTAATCCGGATCTGACAATTCTCGTAGTGAATCAAGGCGGTTCCTCTAAGTGTGATGTTGTTCTGGTTGCAAGATGATTGGATGGTTGTTGGTGGAATATTTATTAGCAGGATGAAGTTCGGTTGCGGTTGTTAAATTGTCTCTAGGTGGCCTACTTCGCTGGTTGGTTGTCCATTAAGTTCTTAATACATTGGATATCTTCAGGTTGTTCATTATGATCCTCATCTTCGCAGTAGTAGGTACCTTCTATTTCTGGGCAAGGTGTATTTAAACATTGCAAATTCTCAGAATCATAAAGAATGTAAGGTTTCGTGGATATTTGTTTTGTTTTATTTATTGGGAGTGGAATTATATGAAATAAGGAACAATTGTTTTGGGAAAGGATTGGGATTTTAACATTGAATATAATATTTGAGCTATTATAATAAGCTTGTAATTTAAGCAATTCATAAACGTGTTCTCTAGATTTGAGTTCAATCTTTTGCTTTTGCAGTAAATTTGAAATTTTTGTTATTTCTTCAAAACTCAATATTAGTTTTGGGACTATTTTTTAGGCTTGACACCTTCGGTTGTGACTAAATGCCCTAAAAATGCAATTTCCTTGTGAAGGAATTCAGATTTATCGAGTTGAATTTTAAGATTGGCTGAACGAATTTTATCGAATACTTTTTTTAGATTTTCTATATGCTCTTGTAGGGATGTGGAAAATATTATAATATCGTCTAAGTATACAAGACAGATATTACCTTGAAGTTGTCCATCACTCTTTGAAAGGTGGACGGAGCGTTCTTTTACCCAAACGGCATTCTTATATATTCGAAATGTCCGTTTTCTACTGTGAAGGCTGTTTTAGGTATGTCTTTCCAGAGCTCCAGGGTGAGTAGCTTGGCCTGATGATTCCTTGCTCGAGCATGTCATTTATTTGCTTGCGGACCTCTTCTTTATGGATGTAGGGATATCGGTACGATTTCGTATATATAGGGAGTTCGTCTACAGTTGGAATTTCATGTTTTGCTTGATTAGTGATGGTAAGTGCTTAACCTTCTTTGAAGAAAATATCTTCGTAATTTAAACAAAGTTTGGTCAAAGTTTGCCTTTCCTCAGGATTGAGATGGATATGACGAATTAAATCAGTTCTTTTTATTTTTGTGTTAATTGCCTCGTAATCGAAACTGAAATTGTTAAGCTCTATAAAGTTTGAAGAAGAATAGGGATGTACCCTAATTGGTTGTTCGATAAGCAAAATTTGATCTGTATCGGATTTATTAACAATTTCCATAGGGCAATACCAACTATTAGCTGTATATATGCCCTCTGATATATATAAATTAGGATTTATTAGAGTTTTATTTGAATAGACATCACCATCACGAATATCGACTGGAGTTTTAACTATTATTTTAGAATTTGGAGGAATAATGTGTTTACCTGAGTTGAGATTGGGTTTGAATCTGAGCGGAATTGATGTGGTTTTGGTTACTAGTACTTTATTCTCTAAATCGATTTTTGCACCTAATTGTGTTAGCGTATCGAGTCCTAATAGTCCGTCAAAGTAATTGTGAAATTTAAAGATTAATAATCGGAAGTATTCTTTCATTTGGAATTCATTGAAGATGGGTATTAAAGTTTCTTGTTTCAAAGTATGGCTATTAAGTACTGTCGTTATGGTTATTGGTTCGCATTCTGTTCATATTCTTGGGTCCATAAATTCTGGATTGATGAATGATGCGGATGCACCAGAATCAATTAAAAAATTCAGTGATCTAGCTAAAGGAGATGAAATGCTTATAAAAGGAAGGGTGAAGCCATGTTTGTTAATGTCTAAATACCCGGTGGCGGGGGTGAGGCATGTGTTTGAAAATTTTGATCATCGTTTATCTCATTGTTGTTCTCGTCTGGTTCTTGTTGTATATAATTTGACAACTGAATGTTATCATCGTAAGGATCATAATTATCATATGAGTTGTAGTCGGGATTGTTGTACTGTATGTGATTATTGGCTAGGTCCATTTTATATGGGTTTACATTGTAAACTTCTGCTATCATAAATTTAGGTTGAATCTTTTGACTGTAATTTTGTGCTTGCGTTGGTTGTCGGAATTATGTTGTTCCAGAGCTAATGTCCATAGGTGTTGGTTGTTTTACTGGGTAATTTTGTCTGTACGTATTCTGAGGTTGCCTAAAGTTCATAGGGTTATTATTGGGTCTGACGTTTGAGAAATTATTGTTAGGTCTAAAGTTAGAATACATATTGGGTCTGAAATTTGGGAAGTTGTTGTTAGGTCTAGGGTTAGGATAATTATAATTTGGTCTGAAATTTGGAGGGTTATTGTTGAATCTTAAATTCGTAAAATTATTATTGGGTCTGAAGTTTGATGAATGTGGCATAAATTGGGTGTTTTAATAGGAAATATTTGTATTAGGGCGAATATCTAGATTTGATCTTCGACCTTGATGAGAAACTTCATTTTTTAGATAAACATATTTTGTTTCTTTAAACAGTATGAATATGCAACCGCTAATGTATGGGGTTCCATCGCTCTGATGGATGACCCCAGTGGTTCTTTTAATCCACTTAAAAATGTGTTGAGGCACATTTCTGAATAGAAGTGGCGTTTTGCTTCTACTACGCTATCTAAAGTTTCATGAATTAGAACGTGATTGTTCATCGTGGCTTGAATTTCCACGATTTCACTGAAGAACATCTCTATTGATTTGTTTCCTTGTCGTAGTGTATGGAGATCACGGATCAGAGAAGTCTCTGAGCGTTTGTCCGCATAGTGCAAAATTAAATTGTTTCTGATTTCGGTCCAGTCCAAAGGAGTTCCGAACATGTTTAGAATCTCAATTTTGTTTCTAATAGCTCTCAGAAGGATTTTGGCGTATGGAGTTTCAAGTATTGGCACAATGAAAGAAAGTATTTCTTCTACGTTATTGAGAGCATTCACGATATTGAGAGCACGTATTCGTAGAGCAATCTAAGATTTCCATCAAATTTTGGATGGTCCTTTATTGCGTCCGGAATTCTCAAAGAATTAAAAAGGTTATTCTGTTCCATGTCTATAAAATTTTGTTTTTCAATAATAGAAGCAAGATCTGGTAGACTTCCAGAAAATTGATTGAATGTTACTGGTTCTGTTCTGGTATTTAAACTATTGCTTCTAGTGTAGTATGGACCGTTGTCTCTTTTTCTGAATAACAATCTTTTCATTTGAAATATATATATATATATATATATATATATTATTATTATTGTTTCTTATTTATTAAAAATTTCCAAAATATCTCACAAGAAATTTCAAAATATTCACTATATTTTATTTCTAATTGAGTATGAACTGTAATCTTTTTTTCTAAATAATAATAATTTTCACTAAGTAATTATTTAATTTTTTTCAAAAATATTCACTTCAATATTAATTGTAAGGATTACGGTAATAGGATGTAATGTCTTTATGAATTCTTAAAATAAATACAGTGTTCACTTACCCTTGCAGCAGAATAAAGGTAAGGTACATTTTTTTTTTTTTTGTTTCGGATAAGCGTCTTGAAGTAGAAACTTCCCGGTCTTCAGTGCTTGTAATTCCAACGATGTTTTTTCGTTTTCAGTGTTTGTAACTCTAACGATGTTCTTTCGCTGGCTGGTACACCAATGTTCCTTTGATGATTTATTCTGTATTTGTTTTAAGCACTGATATTAATTGAATCATAAACCCGGTAAGACACCGTTTTTATTTTTCGATTTAATTTAAAGGATAGACCGGAGCCTATCCTACCGACTGCGCCAATTTACTTTTTCGATTCAAGTTTTATTAAAAAAATATAATTTTATTTTCGACTATCATTTTTAATTGACAAGATATGATTGACTTTACAATGGTTGTTTGAATAATAATGTTGACTTAAGAAACTAATACATGTACATAATTAATATAGAACATATAATAATAAAGCTAAGCAAAGTGTGGGAACTGCATTTCAGCAGTTTATTTAGTTCGACCGGATAAGCGTGGCTGATGTTATTGATGCTATTGCAGGTACTAGTTACTATTGCAGGTGCTGACGTTGCGTCTGGCTTATGTCGTAACTCGCGTCAACGAATAGTGGATAATGAAAAGGTTGGTTAGTTGTCAAAACGACGAATTTCCTAGGAATTGCAAATGAAGAAAATATTTTATGCTTCCAAGTTGCAAACAGTGCGGTCGCGTGTGTTAAATTTGTAATAATTTCAGTGAAAATATTATTAAAACAGTGTAATAACAACTTTATAATGTGAAAGAAGCCTTAAATTAGCAAAAAAAAACCTGTAAAAATTTTAACCTCAAATTAACTACCAAACATGAACATAAAGAAACTCGAGATGAACAGCTGATTTTGACATCTAGCCCGCTTTATTCTGCTTTCTACTTCATTCCTCTCCGAGTCGGCCCTACCTTATAATTCTACCATGATCAAGATTAACAAGCAAATGTCAGTTTGTCATTTTTTGTTTGCTTATGTTAAGAGGTAAAAAATAAATTTATTAATTGTAAAATATCAATACATTTCAACTAATTAAACATAAATAAATAGAAATAAAAAAATATTATAAATATTTGTAACAAGTTAAAATTTGCGCTTTTTATGTTTGAAAGGCAATCAGCTGTTTTTTTGCTTGAAACTAGCTAGAAGTCTTTTCCACACTTTAGACACTGTTCTCAAATTGAATTTTACTCTCTCAAATTGAACTATACTCGACAACGGCTGCATTATATCCGAAAGAGCTTCAAGGAACATGTTGTGTGAGCGCTTTATGCTACATACTAAAGCTCTGCAAAGAACCATCCAAGCATAAGTTATGTGTTGTTATTTTTTCTTATATCAACTTGCATAGTATAATGATTTACAAGGTAGGAGTGGCAGTTCTGTTGGCGATTTGGAGTTGTCAAAAACACATTGAAAAGAGAAAACGAAGAAACAGCAAAACAGATGACAAGTTTAACTTTGTATTGATTTGACAACTCCCGATCGCCGCTCGTGAGAAAAAGGTAGTTGTCAAGGCTACCTTGTAAATTATTGTATCATGATCAACTTGTATCGGTTTCGCTCTCTAAGCATTGAGTATGCATGGAATATTTCTCTTTTGCATAACGATAGAACATGTATGAGAGAGTGAAATTATCAAGCATCAATAATACTAGTTTGAGAACATACGCAACAAACAGATATATCGGTAATATTGTTATCTCTGCATCAATATAGTACATCTGGATATGTGACGTCAAAGCATAGAGACTAAAGAGCGAATTATTTCAATAAAACAATAAAAGAAACGCTTTATATAAGTGCAATGCATTCAAGTTTTAAATGTATTTCATAAGAAAAATAAACATAACAAAGGCATTTTTGTCGACAACTTAATGAAATTAAAAATTAATTAATTACAAATTAATAAACGTGGCACAAGCACCTTACATAAAGCGATCGATTCACAGAATCCATATCCATTACACCATTACCTTTTTTTTAGTAGCATAGAAAAAGTAAAAGCTCGAGATTAACACAAAGAGAACTATCTGGAATAACCATATTGAATGGATATATCCTATTCAAAAAAGAGTTAAAACAGCTACTCTGCTTAGTGGAGCCAATAAAGAGAAAAAAGCTAACACTATAATGAGAGCCAGATAAAAAGATGATACACTCTCTGCTCAATCCAAAACATGTAAGCAAAAGTTAAGCTCTACTCGTTGTTGTATTTGTACCGATAATATCAAGTTCAAGGTTCATTAATACAGGTTAAGTCACTTGAGAGAAGCTCGGTCGAACTGTAAGAATGGATAAAAGGAAATCAAGAAAAAAAAAAACCTGAATCTGTACAATTTTTAGCTAACAGCTACTTTGACAGTTCGAGCAAAGGCAGAAAAAGAGTGCTTTTCTCTCAAGTGACTTAACCTATATTAATGAACATTGATCAAGTTCTTACTTGTTTTATCTGTTTGTACAAGTAGAATGGATGGTTCTCTGCAGACCTTTACTACATACTATTCAACCCAAAAGTTGTGCAACAGCTACTTAGCAAATTTTTCGCTGAATGCAGGTAATGTGTATTAAACACAGCTAATATTAAGCTCTCTCTTTTTTGGCATTTGAGGAGTGACGGTTCTGTTGGCGATTCGGAGTTGTGAAAAACACATTGAAAAAGAAAATCGAAGAAGCATCAAAATAGATGAAAAGTTAAACTTTGTATTGATTTGACAACTCCCGATCGCCGCTCGTGAGAAAAAAGGTTGTTGTCAAGGCTACCTTGTAAATTATTGCATCATGAGTTATGATATGCCAAGGAACTGTCTCTTCTACCTGGGTTCTTGCAAGATTCATTAAAATAGGTTAAGTCACTTGAGAAAAAAGCACTCTTTTCCCGCCTTTGCTCGAACTGTCAAAGTAGCTGTTAGCTAAAAATTGTACAGATTCAGATCTTTTTTTTTCTTGTTTTTCTTTCATCCATTCTGACAGTTCGACCGAGCTTCTCTCAAGTGACTTAACCTATATTAATCAACCTTGGGTTCTTGTAACCCCCTAGCCACACGTGCCAGTCCGAAGACAGTAACAGTTCGAAAAACTCAATACACTCTCACTTTTCACTAATACACTCACACCTTGACATCACTGGCAGTCCACTGGCAACAACTTTTACTGAGACAGTGAATTTCGACAACCACAGCCAGTGCGAAATCGAAGTAAGAAAACAGTGTTGTATTTTCTCCCTAAAATATTCGAACTTTAAATATGCACTTTTCTTTCATGTCTTGAAGTGAAATATATGCAATTATTTTAATTGCCCTCATTTGACACATAAAATATCATATGAATAAGGTGCATTTCATTTTGAAAAATATTGATAAACACATTTTACAACATAATTAGTTCCCCATTTTTATCCCGTTTAAGTTTGGTGCTGTGTTGGCATATAAAGCATCACTGAATAAAAGCAAACGGAATAAAAAAGTGGTCGAACCTTTGGCTTTGACGACATTTTTCAAATGGAAATTTACTATCACGTGTGGCCGCAGCGAAATTTGTTGATTATTTCGGAATATTTTCGAAGTAAATACATATTCTTTATTAGCATGCCAGTACTATCACGTGTGGCTGCAGCGTAACATGATAAATTTCTACTCGCTTATTATCTTCCGAGACTGTCATTTTTTGAGACAATTTTTACCATGATACAATAATAAGGTAGGGTAAGGACATTCACCACACCGACCTGGAATGTCAAAATTATAAAATACTGTGCTGCCGTATCTTAAGAAAACATCCATGAAAAATCCATGTTTGTTCTTAATGTATTTGATGAATTACTTAGCTGCGGCGACATGTTTTAACTTCGTAAACTTCGATGTTTGACAATTTGTCGAAAATTGTTATCTTGTAACACATTCGACAGGCGATCATTTTGATAAAATATCGCTTTGTTTCCTTTTTCCAGACAATTCCATTAATTTTTTTTTTTTTTTTTTTTGTTCTACATACTTCAATATTGTTATTTCGCTTCGACATTTTCTTCGAAACTAAGTTACCACATGTAGCCACTGAAAAACGCGGAAGTACATTATGTTTCTATGAGAAAAGCTTTGAAGCTTTTATTTGGGTTTTTCCATTCGTAAGTAGTCCAAATGCCATTTGCTATAAATTCGTTCTCTGATATAGTAGTGCACTTCAGTTTTTGTGATTTGTGAATATATTAAGTAAATATATATTTATAGCTAATTTAAATACTTTTGATAAGGTCAAAAAGAAGTTCTGTCATGTAACATGACACATAGAAAAGACCAAAAAAAATTAAATAAAAGCAATGTGCTAATTTTCAAAAACAAATTTTTGATTCATGTTCAACAGTTTCTCTGTCTTATGGCAATAAAAAATTATGTAGTGCATTTATGGTGGGCAAAAATAAAAAATAAAACGAAATGGCCATTTCAGCCCTTAAAAGGACTTTGACCGAGTTTCTTATAATCAATTGTGTTGTGTGTGTTGTGAAATGTTTGAACTTAAATGATCGAGAACTGGACCTACCAGCTTTACGCCGACTCCGAACGGCTTATATTCTCAAGAAGCTTTCATGGCAGTTTTTCTCTCTGAGATTTGTCATTGTCTGCAGAGAGGTGACGGCCGAACAGAAAAATTAATTCAATTGAAAAAACTTTCTGTGCCAGATGGGGACTCGAACCTGGGTTCTCTGGCGTATAAGCCACACACTTTACCCACTACGCCATGGCCGCCGACATTGTGGTGGACATTCGAATAAAAATTTTATTTAAAAAATTAAGGACACAAATAGCTAAACAAAAATCAATGGGCAATAGTAATTACTAAAAGCAAAGCTTTAAACGGTGATTTATTTCATTGTAAATACATTTGTCCTAAATTATCCTTTTTATCCTACAAATAATTCCCTTTCTTATTATTTGTCCCACATGTATTAATAAGACAGAAATGTGGCAATGCTAAAATACATTTGACATTCGAGGTCGGTTTGGTGAATCTCCTTACCCTACCTTATTATTGTATCATGGATACAATATTTTACCGACCTGGAATGTCAAAATTATAAAATATGGTGCTGCAGTATCTTAAAAAAACGTCGATGAAAAATCCATGTTTGTTCTTAGTGTTAATGCTGAATTACTTAACTAAGACGGTGTGTTATAACTTCGTAAGCTTCGAAAATCGACAATTTGTCGAAAATTAGTACGTTGTAACACATTCGACAGGTAATACTTTTGATAAAATATCGCTTTGCTTCCTTTTTTCAGATAATTTGATTGGGTTGTTTTTAACATATTACATATATATAAATTGATATTTCACTTCGATGTGTCGAAAGTAAAATTATTAAATGTAGCCACTGAAAACGGGGAAGTACATTATTTTACAGTACATTATATTATTAAAAAAGTTTTTTTTTTGAGATTTATTCAATTCGCCATTCACAATAATTTCGATCTCTTATACAGGAGAGCGCTTGTTGTTTTTTTTCTTTTTTATTTGCGAATATATTAAGCAAATATTTACATATTTTCCTACCTTAATATAGAAAGGTCCTATCTCAACAGCCTTTAACTCAATAGGAGAAGGAAAAAATTTTATAAAAAATTAAGTTCTATAATTTCGATTCCTTTGTAAACGAATTTTTTATTAAAATCTATTAGTGATGTTAATATGCAACAATTTTTATACTGCAGAAATGGCAGAACTTTGTTTTTTATCAAGTTTTTTTCTTCTATAATGTAAAAAAAATTGGTTAGGGCCTTTCTATATTAAGGTAGCGATATATAGCAAATTTAAAAATTGCTAGTAATGTCAAAAAGAAATTATGCCATCTGCCATATAACGTGGAACAAAGAAAAAAAAATTTTATCAAAAGATTATAAAGATGAAATAAAAGCATCTTCCAATTTTCAAACACATATTTTTCATTTATGCTTAACTGATTCTTTGTCATATGACAATAAAAAAAATTATTTATTAGATTTATAACTCACATTAGAATAAAAATTTTTAATAAAAAGGTGAGAACACAAAATTTCAATTGAATTAATTTTTCCGTTCGGCCGTCACCTCTCTGCAGACAATGGCAAACCACAGAGAGTAAAAACTGCCATGAAAAGATTCTTGAGAACATTAGCCGTTCGGAGTTGGCCTAAAACTTGTAGGCCCAGTTCTCGATCATTTGTGTTCGAACATTTCACAACACACCATACACAATTCATCAAAAGAAGCTTAGTCAAACTCCTTTCAAGGAAACACAAAAAGCTAAACAAGAACTAATGCGCAATAATAATTTACTGAAAATAAAGCTTTCAAATCACAGAACAGCGATTTATTTCATTGTAAATACATTTGTCCTTAATTATCCTATTTTTCCTGCTAAAATATGGCAATGTGGCAATGCTAAAATACATTTTGACATTCGAGGTCGCTGTGGTGAATCTCCTTACCCTACCTCATGATACAATAATAAGGTAGGGTAAGGAGATTCACCACACCGACCTGGAATGTCAATACTATAAAAGACTGTGCTGCCGTATAGCTTCCTTAACTTCGATCTTCGGCAATTCGTCAAAAATTGGAATGTGTAACACATTCGACGCGATGTTGATATCGCCATATGAAAATATCGCTTTGTTTCCTTTTTTTATACAATTTTTTTAATTTTTTTTTTTAATGCACTATATTCTTTAATATTGATATTTCGCTTCGACGTTCGTTTCGAAAGTGAAGTTATTAAATGTACTGGCAATCGGGAATGAACATTCTTGTATTGTTAGAAAAGTTTTGAAGTTTTTTGGTTTTTCCATTCGCCATTTGCAATAGGCCAATCGCTATAAAATCGTTCTGATGTGAATATATTAAGTAAATTAAAAAAAAAAAAAAAAAAGAGGAAAAATAACTATAAAATATATATTTATAGTTAATTAAAAATTTTTAAAAATGTCAAAAAGAAGTTGTGCCATCTTTCATACAACGTGAGACAAAGAAAATTTAAGTTTTTTAAAGTTCCAGCAGATTAAATAAAAAGATTAAAAAGATGAAATAAAAGCAATGTGACAATTTTCAAACTCTAATTTTTGATTTATGTTCAACAGTGTCTCCATCAAACGGCATTAAAAAATTATGTATTTCGGTTATAGTGGACATTAGAATAAACATTTTAAATAGAACACAAAAAGAACACAAAAACTAATCTAAAATTAATATGCAGTAATTTACTGAAAACAAAGCTTTAAAATCACAAAACAGCGATTTATTTCATTGTAAATACAGTATTGGCCAAAAGTTAAGCACCCCATCGGAACATTTACTTTATATAACTATATTTTTATATAAATGAAATAAAATAAAAAAGTTTTTGGTTTTATAGTATCAATATTAAGTCTATTAAAGAAAATTAAAACAATGTCTTCTTCATTACTACAAAAAAATTATACATTTTTTTCTTAAAACGCATAAAATTTTCGCTGGTCATAAATTAAGCACCCCCTTAAGAAATTAAAATGTTTTTTTACGACCGCTAAGTAAGTTGTGATTTAACGCTCTCATGCTCTCCGTACTGTGTTCTCAGACTCTTGCACTTTATTTGCATTGCCTTATTTCACAATAAATTTAACCGTTACATTTTTTTAGAGGCTCATTTTAGTAAGCTGTAAGCTGTGTGTTTGTTTGATTTAAAAATGTCACGAAAATCGTATTCCAGTGAAATTAAAAAACAAATCATCGATGATTTTAATAAAGGTTCATCTCGACATGAGATTAGTAAAAAATATTCTATCAATCGCTCTATAATAACTCGTCTTATCCAAAAATATGAACAAACTGGCACAGTTGCCACCAAAGCTCGTAGCGGAAGACCACAGAAATCTTCAGAACGAGACAAATCAGCGATAATAAGGCTGATTAAGAGTGACCCCACTATATCTTCCAATGACATAAAATCAGTTTTAAACCTGGAAATAACCGATAGAACAATTAGAAGAATATCTGTTAATGGCGGCTTATTTTCTCGACGACCAGCGAAGAAGCCCTTTATTTCTGAGAAGAATAGAAAAGCCAGATTGCAATTTGCAAAAGACCACATCGACTGGAGTGTTCAAAAATGGAAGACAGTCCTATTTTCAGACGAATCAAAATTTAATTTAAAATATTCGGACGGAATGCGGCGTATACGCAGGCCTGTAGGACAACGCTTCAACCCAAAGTACTGCATACCAACAGTAAAACACGGCGGTGGGTCCGTAATGGTGTGGGGCTGCTTTTCTGGAAATGGAATGGGACCAGTGCATAAAAAAACAGGTATTATGGATCGATTCATGTACTGTGACATTTTAAAAGATGTAATGCTGCCATACGCTGAGGAGGAAATGCCTTTGAGATGGATCTTTCAACATGATAATGATCCCAAACACACCTCTCAGATGTGTAAAAGTTGGTTAGAAGTCCAGAAAATCGAAGTTTTACGTTGGCCTGCTCAATCTTCCGATATCAACCCGATAGAAAACTTGTGGGAGATTGTAAACATGAAAATTAAAAGGACGAACTGTCGTAGCATCGATGATCTGTTTCCTTCAATAAAAGAAGCTTGGGAAAATATTCCACAAACAATAATAATGAAATTAATTGAATCTATGCCAAAGCGATGTCAATTTGTTGTAAAAAATAAGGGACTTTGTACAAAATATTAAAAAATAATTATAATTAACACAAGGGGTGCTTAATTTATGACCACCGAAAATGTTATCCGTTTTAAGAAAAATATGTTTAACTTTTTTTTTTGTAGTAATGTAGAAGACATTGTTTTAATTTTCTTTAATAGACTTAATATAGATACTATAAAACCGAAAACTTTTTTGTTTTATTTAATTTATATAAAAATATAGTTATATACAGAAAATGTTCCGAAGGGGTGCTTAACTTTTGGCCAATACTGTACATTTGTCCGAATTTATCCTATTTATCCTACAAATAATTTCCTTTCTTATTATTTGTCCCACATTTATCAATAATACAGAAAAGTGGCAATGCTAAAACACATTTTGACATTCGAGGTCGGTGTGGTGAATCTCCTTACCCTACCTTATTATTGTATCATGATTGTATCATGATTTTGACATTCTCGATGTTTTTTTTTTAATAAGATTAACTTTGTTGGTGTCACATGGTTCTGGTGGTAGAATTTTACTCTTATGCAAATTGGTGGATTTGAGATTTGCTTGGTAGAATCAAAAATTGTATTGCAAAACTTTACATTTTTTGTTTTCTTTTTTAAATATTTTGCAATGACGTATAAATAAAGTATAAAATTTGTATGCGGCGAAATGATTTAAATTTTTGATGAGTGTTGTTTGCACACTCAAAGTAATGAATTATTTAGGTTACATGGTCTAGGGAATTCGTTCAATATCAGGCATGATGTGTCAGCAAAAAAATTAACTATTCAGAATCAATGTGATGTCCAAGATTTTACATTTATCTATCTGTCCTATTATATAAAGCGCTTGTGACGTTGTATGTTCGCTCCACTTACACGCGAAAGCCACCAAACCTATTTGGACGGTTAAGTACCAAAAGATTCGTTATTATAATCAAATTTTTATAGACTATATGAAATTTGCCACGCCCACTTTGACGTTTGAAAACTGCGAAAAAGATAGAAAGCAAGAAATACTTAAGCGATTTGAACTGAAAAAAGCCAAACGATGTTAATTTATTAAAGAAAACAATACGAAACTTAAACAATAAACTTTCGAAACAATACGAAAGTTATACAAAACTGAACACGCCTACTTCTCATGCCCTCTATATTGAGAAAACATAATAACACGAGAACGGCTAAGCTGATTCGAACGAAAGGAGTGTCAAATTGTTCTGTATTAGATTACGATGAATAAAAAAGACACAGTTTCGATAGTATCATAAGTGTGGACGCAGAATTTTTTGTTTAATATATTTGTTGTTGTTTAATAAAAACATAAGAAAATTTAAATTTGAACAAACAAAATATATTTTTAATATGTAATATACATAATATAAGTAAAACAACTAAATCGGATTTATTATGATATTTTAAAAATAAAGGGAGTTTTTAATAGCATAACTACTATGCACAGTCACCGTATGTGTAAACCTGCATAGTAGTAATATCATTTTTTGTATTATTCATGCATTATTATTGTATTAATCTTGCTGAAGATTAACAAAAACAAACTACAAAAAAACGAAAGAAATATTTGTTATGTATGCAAATATTTCATACATACGTATTAACAACAACAGAAGCAGTTACTGAAAAATTTTCGTAAAATGATTCTTGACTTGCATAATGGCTTATATGTAGTAGCGCTGCGTAATTGAAATATCAAATAAAAACTAATATAATACTTCTTCGTATTGCAACGTCTTATTTTGTGTAGGCGTGTATCAGGCGGACAAAGCGACAAAACCCTAACCAATTGGAGTCTGAAAGCAGATTGAAAGTATTTTAGCAGCGCAAGCATTTATATGCATAAACATCACTTTTAAAGCTCTGAGAAATTCGTACAACAATTCTTTTCAGGGATACCAACTCATTTTTTATGTTCTCCGCATTTCTTAAAAAAAATCGCAGATTTTTTCCTAAATTCCTCGAAAAAAATTTTAATATTTTAAAATCCATTATTTATTAAAATCTATTTTAAAATAAAAATTTGTTCTAATTTTAAAATGTGGCGGCCGTGGCGCAGTGGGTAGAGTGTGTTGTCTATTCGCCAGAGAACCCTGGTTCAAATTTCACCTGACACAGAAATTTTTTCAATTGAATTAATTTTTCTGGTCGGCCGTCACCTCTCTGCAGACAATGGAAATCCTCAGAAAGTGCCATGAAAAGCTTCTTGAGAACATAAGCCGTTCGGAGTCGGCATAAAACAAAAAGGTCCAGTTCTCGATCATTTGTGTTCAAAACATTTCACAACACACACAACACAATTGATCATAAGAAGCTCGGTCAATTTATTAAATTATTAAATTATTTATTAATTTTATAAAAATAAAACATTTTAATTAAAATAAAAAATTAAAGACAAGTTGAAAAAAAAACTACAACAACTTACACTATGAATTATGTATCACATTATTTAATGATTTATATTATACTTTTAATTGCATTGTAATTTGTTTTTAAATTAATATAAAAATCATTTTATGAATAAAGTAAGAAAATGTTAGAAGTTTAACGTTTTGTTTTATATATAAAAAATATATACAAATATGTAGCATATAACTTCCTAAAATTGATCTTTTTTTTATTTTTATGTTCATACATTTGATGGTTAAACTTAGTTAACAAAAATTTTTTTATTATACTGGCATTTACTATACTGAGTACTGACTTTTGGGACGACAAGTTCTTAACATTAATAATTTCACAACATTTAAAAATGTTTACATACTGGCCAGATATCTTATAAAGGGTGATTTTTTAAGAGCTTGATAACTTTTTTTTTTAAAAAAACGCATAAAATTTGCAAAATCTCATCGGTTCTTTATTTGAAACGTTAGATTGGTCCATGACATTTACTTTTTGAAGATAATTTCATTTAAATGTTGACCGCGGCTGCGTCTTAGGTGGTCCATTCGGAAAGTCCAATTTTGGGCAACTTTTTCGAGCATTTCGGCCGGAATAGCCCGAATTTCTTCGGAAATGTTGTCTTCCAAAGCTGGAATAGTTGCTGGCTTATTTCTGTAGACTTTAGACTTGACGTAGCCCCACAAAAAATAGTCTAAAGGCGTCAAATCGCATGATCTTGGTGGCCAACTTACCGGTCCATTTCTTGAGATTAATTGTTCTCCGAAGTTTTCCCTCAAAATGGCCATAGAATCGCGAGCTGTGTGGCATGTAGCGCCATCTTGTTGAAACCACATGTCAACCAAGTTCAGTTCTTCCATTTTTGGCAACAAAAAGTTGGCCATTTTGAGGGAAAACTTCGGAGAACAATTAATCTCAAGAAATGGACCGGTAAGTTGGCCACCAAGATCATGCGATTTGACGCCTTTAGACTATTTTTTGTGGGGCTACGTCAAGTCTAAAGTCTACAGAAATAAGCCAGCAACTATTCCAGCTTTGGAAAACAACATTTCCGAAGAAATTCGGGCTATTCCGGCCGAAATGCTCGAAAAAGTTGCCCAAAATTGGACTTTCCGAATGGACCACCTAAGACGCAGCCGCGGTCAACATTTAAATGAAATTATCTTCAAAAAGTAAATGTCATGGACCAATCTAACGTTTCAAATAAAGAACCGATGAGATTTTGCAAATTTTATGCGTTTTTTTTAAAAAAAAAGTTATCAAGCTCTTAAAAAATCACCCTTTATTAATTTCTTTAAAAGCTTCAACATAATAATGACTGATGCCAATTTCTAAGCAGTATTTGCAAGCCGAAAATTTTTTATTGTTAGAACGATAAATCTTTATTATTTTTCTTTTTTAATTACTTTTTAATTATTTTTTAATTGTTTAATTTTAAAACAAATTAATTTTGAAAAAATGTGCATTAGTATTATTAAATTTTATATGAAAAAAATTGAAAAAGTATTATAGATCCCCGCTTATTAGAGCTCATTCCCTGCAAATTGGCATTGCTAATCAGTGATGAGATAAAAAAATAAAAAAATCGTCATATCACACCATGAAAATCGTCAAAATCGTCATTCACTGTAAATCAGTATTTCAATACAATAAATATTTCTTCGTTCAAAAGCATATTTATTTATATAAATATACATAGGTTTAAATAAAAAAATTAAAGAATATCTTTAAAAATTCATTGGCCCCCCAGATTTTACATGCATTAGAGGCAATATCAAAACTAATCTAAGTGTTGCTGCCCAAATCTAACCATAGATACTGTTACCTTTTTTTATGTTTCTTTATAAGTGTACAGCACTGTTATTGTATTTTTTAATTTCACAACACTGATAATCTTATAATCGAAATAATTTGCACAACACTTTAGCTTCTTTTTGTAATCGAAAGACATTTTGAAATATTAACTGCTTTTGTAGAAACAAGATTTGGCGTGCATTCGAGAATAATTGTCGAGAGATACAAATAAGTAATTTTATTTTACATTTTATTGTAATACCTTTATAAAATGTGAATTTTCGAACAGATAATAAAACACCACCACCACCGCACACCACAACTACCCAACGTGACGCCCAGTGTTAATTATATTTGTTTTTATTCGACAAAGTTACTGTCGCAACACCTTTTTATTATTTATTTCAAAATTCCTGGAATTGAATGCCACGCCGAAGCGCACGAAGCAGCAAGGGTGTTCCGCCAAAGTTTTTAAACGATTTTACGACCACAATGTCAGACGCATCTCAAAATGAAAGTAATGCAGATTCTGTCAGCGAAGATGAACAAGACCAGACTATGAAGAGTTGCAGTCACGTCTTGCTACGTCCGAAGTGGAGACAGCCAGTCTACGTAACATGATGCCGTCGATTAACTCAGCTGCTGTGAGTGTGCAAGCTCAAGCAGCCAACCAAAATAACACCATTGCAGTTCATGCTAACATCACCACCGATAAAAGGGCTGCTATTGCCATAGCACCAACTTTTAGTCCCGGTAACGCCACCGGTCAAATTGACACGGCTCTTGTCAGTCAAGCAGCCACAGTTAGCCAACGCGACACTTGCGCCGTCGCACAAAGTTATTATTTTGCCAATGCCATGAGTCAGAGTGACACTCCACGTTCTGCAATAGCTAGATCTGTATGCCATAGCGACAATTTTGCCGTCGCCCCAACTTGAGAGTGACACTGCCGTCGCACCATATTTAACAGCTGCTAGCTATGCCTACCATCGCAACGATACTTCTGCCATCGCACGGAGATTTAATTTAGTTAGCTCAACTTGCCAGAGTGACACTGCCGTCATTCCCAATTCAATTTCAGCCAGTCAACGTGATACCTCTGCCGTTACACCATGTTTTATGACAACTAACTGCGCCAAACATCGACACAATCCAGCCATAGCCCAAAGATACGCTCCGGTCACTGCCAACAATAACAGCTACAATTTTGCCAACGCCTCAAGTAACTCCATCAACCTTTGCCATCAGTTTCCTGGGATAACACAGTATGGAGAACCAGTGATGTCATCCTGCGCCTACTCAACTGTTCCTGCCACAAGTATGACTGAAACTTCGTCTAATACCAACGGTGTTTATTTACCAAGTCAAAATATCCCAGGTATCAATGATTATATATATAACTTATCAAACACGACGCCACAATTTTTGCCAACCCGGTCACAACCTTGTTATCAAACACAATTATTGAAAATTAGAAAATAAATAGATTCACCAGAGTTTAAAGGTTTGCCCGAACCACTGTTGAAGAACTGACGAAGCCACTGCCGATGTTTTTTGTTCCTTATAAAGAAACCACAGCAGCCTATGGATATACAAAATTAGAGAATTTGTCCCGCCTCCAAAAGGCTCTTAAAGGAGAGCAAGTTGAAGCCTTGCTTATTCACCCAGAAAGTGTAAATGCTGTCTTAAGTACATTGGAATTTAGATACGGACGCCCCGAGATTTTGGTTAAAAGTCAAATAGCCCAAATTAGATCTTTTCAGCCTATTTCTAATAATAAAATTACTGATATGATAAACTTTAGCTTAAGAGTATCTAATTTAACTGCATTCTTAGAGAATTCTTGTGCTACGTCACAGTTGACAAACCCAACTTTATTAGAGGAACTTGTGAGTAAGATGCCCTTTAGTAAACGAGAGGATTGGGCAAAACATATATTTTCAATACAACCATATATTCCTAATATAAAAGATTTTAGTGCCTGGTTGAGGCCTAACGCTTCATTAATTTCTTTGGCTGCTGAAATGGCAGTTAAAAAACCAACTTTAACAACAATCGATAAAAAAGGAAAATTTGCAAACGCAGTTTTAACCATATCAGAAGAACGAGCAAAAAAACTAAGATGTGTCGTTTGTCAAGAAAACCATGCCAACAATTTAAGGATTCCAATGTGAATTAGCGTTGGAAAATTATTAAAGCTAACCATCTTTGTTTTTGTTGCCTCCAGACTGGTCACGGTGCTAACAAATGCCCACAGCGTCGTGAATGCGGTAAATCATTTTGCAAAAGGGTTCACAATCGCCTTCTGCATGAACAGATTGAAAATGTTCCTAATAAAGAACAATTTTTAAAATCGTCGGTCTCAGATTCTGCTGCCAAGCAGCCTATAATTACACATGCAACAGTTACCACAATTTTAAATGACAAATTAACAACGCTTTTTAAATATTTGCCGGTTGAGTTAAGCGGTCCTGAAGGAAGCTGTAGAGTAATAGCATTATTCGACGATGGAGCGAAAATATCGTTGTTAGAAGAAGAAATAGCAAATAAACTTGGCTTAAAGGGTGCAACAGATTTGCTTCAGTTAAGATGGATAGGTGATAAAACAACGACCGAAATGTCTAAACAGGTTAATTTTGAAATATCTGACATTCGCCAAAGTGCGAATAAATTTTGTATGAAAAATGTTCGTACCACAAAAAAACTATTTTTGCCGCCACAGAGTTTGAATTTAAACGTCTTTAGAAATAAATATACCCAACTAAGAAATATTGATATTGATGATTATATCGATGCCGTTCCTAGAATTTTAATTGGTGTTCCCCATATTAATATCATGCGCCCGATAGAGGTTTTAAATTTTGATGAGGGATTCTCGGCTTATAGAACAAAGCTTGGTTGGACTCTGTTTGGATCAAATGAGAAAAAAAATAAAGAAGCAGTTGTAGGCCATATAGATTTAGACTCAAATTTATTACAAGATTTAAGTAAGCAAATGGATGATTATTTTTCTTTAGAAAATCTTGTCACAAAAACGTCAAAGCCTCTTCAATCTGAGATAGACAAAAGAGCCGAAAAGATTTTGTTAGACACCGCAAACAAAGTACAGAATCAGTACGAAACTGGTCTCTTATGGAAAAATACTGAATTTGAATTCCCAGACAGCTTTAATATGGCTATTGACAGACTAAAAGTCGTGGAAAAGAAAATGTTAAAAGACGTAGACTTTTCTGATTGGTATAGAGGAAAAATAAACGAGTACATAACTAAATCCTATGCTCGCAGGCTATTACCTCAGGAGGTTGCCTCTGCTAAAAATCATACATGGTGTATGCCTCACTTTGCCTTGTGTAATCTAAACAAGGGAAGCAAGTTACGACTTGTCTTCGATGCAGCAGCGAAATCGCATAGTGTTTCTTTAAACTCAATGCTTATGAAAGGACCGGAAAAATATCAACCAAAGCCATTATTAACAATTTTATTGAAATTTCGCCAAGCGACAATTGGAGTATGCGGAGACATAAGGGAAATGTTTCACCGCATTAACATTCGACAGCAAGACCAAAACTCACAAAGATTTTTATAACGCGACCGTAATTCTTCTGCAGAACCTGACGTTTATGTTTAGAGAGCCATGATATTTGGATCAGCCAGTTCTCCATGCTCGGCTCAATACATAAAAAACTTAAATGCCGAACAATATGGAAATGAATTTCTCCGATAAATAACCATTATGTTGACGATTATGTTGACAGCTTTAACACTTGTAAAGAAGCTATTGTCGTAACAAAGGAAATAATAAACATTCATAGTCAGGCCGGTTTTGAACTGCGTGGATTCGTATCGAATTCACCAAAATTCCTTCAAGCTATTTGTTACTCTGCGTCGACGCATCCGACTCTAACAACAATGGATCCTAGGGAATCAACAACTGAAAAAATCTTGGGAATACATTGGAACTTGAGCTTTGAACTTTGAGCTTTGCAAAAATGAAAAAGCTGTTTTGGATGGGCTCAAACGACTAACAAAGAGTGAAGTGTTAGGTTTAACCATGTCGATTTTTGATCCTTTGGGATTTCTGGCCACTGTTGTTATCGTATCAAAAATTTGTATACAAGAATTATGGAGGCTCAAGCTGGGTTGGACCGAAGAGGTACCAGACGAAGTATACTGCAGGTGGTATAGTGGCTTGGAAAGCTTACGCGACTTTTGAGTTCCCAGATGGTATCACTCACTTTTTACTTGTGCATCTGCTAATGTACAGCTACATGTTTGTGTTGACGCAAGCGAGTTAGCTTATGCCGCAGTCGGCTATTGGCGTATTAGTTATGAGAATAACACTGAGGGCGTATTTGTTCTTGGGAAAACGAGACTCGAGCTTCCGGCTGCAGTTTTGGGAGTACACTTGAAAGAAACAATTTCGACTAGTCATGATGTAAAGCCGAGTAAAATAATATTTTGGTCAGACTGCAAAACTGTTATTCAATGGATAAAATCCGACAGCCGTCGCTATAAGCAGTTCGTTGCGCATCGAATATCTGAAATACTTGATATGTCTGAAATTGATAAATGGAGATGGGTGCCGAGCTTAAAAAATCCTGCGGATGAGGCTACAAGACTCAAAACTGATGCGAAGAAGGTAAAAAACTCTAAATGGTTTACAGGACCTTCTTACTTAAAATCGCCTGAATCGGATTGGTCACCAATGCCAGCAAACTTTACAAATTTGGATGTGGAGACGGAAAAACGGTCTTAATTTATATTTTTAATTGACGTTAACGCTGTATTTCCGTTTGAAAGATATTCAGACTATTACACGCTTCTCAAAGTGATGAGTTGGGTTCGTCGTGCATTCACCAAGTTTAAGCAAATTCACAAACATAACAGTTGCAAGCCCGATTTATCAGTAAATTGTCTTTTACCTCTGACAGCTGGCGAAATAAAGGATTCTGAGATGTTTTTATGCAAAATCGTTCAAAGGATAACATTTCCAACAGAAATTCGTCTGCTGACTTCAAAGAAGACGATTTCCAGACGCAGTCCACCAGTTTTGGATGAAAACGGAATAATTCGATTAGGAGGACGAATTGATAACGCCGAATGTGTTTCTTATGATGTCAAACGACCAATTATATTGCCTAAAACACATATATTTTCTAATTTAGTAATCAAAAACTTTCATGAAACTTTTCGTCACCAGAACCAAGAAGCAATAGTTTGTGCTATCCGAGCAAAATTTTGGATTCCAAGTTTGCGACGCCTCGTAAGGGCAATTAAGTCGAAATGTCATTTTTGCAAAATTAAATCTGCTTATTCTGAGCCGCCATTGATGGGACAGCTTCCAATTGATCGTTTAACTGCGTATGAACGTCCTTTTTTATATACAGGACTCTACTACTTTGGACCGGTATATGTAGCCATTGGTAGGTGACGAGGAAAAAGGTGGGTTGCTGTTTTTACATGCCTTTCTATCAGGGCAATTCATTTGGAACTAGCATGAGATCTATCCTCAGATGCTGCCATTTTATGTTTGAGAAATTTTATAAATCGGCAAGGCTTGCCAGTAAGCCTAAGAAGTGACCAGGGTACGAATCGGAGCAAGTAAGGAAGAACGGGCGACGACAGTTTCCAGAATACATAACGAATGTACCAAACGTGGCATTGAATGGATTTTCAATACACCAAGGAATCCATAAGCTGGAGGCGCATGGGAACGAATGGTAGGGTGTCGCGCGTCATGGAAGTCGTGCTTAAAGAAAAAGCTCCTCAGATAGAAACGCTTCAGAGTTTTCTAAAAGAGGCAGAATATCTGGTTAATTCAAGACCTCTTACACATCTTCCAATTGAGACTTTTCATTCAGAGCCTCTGTTAAGTCACGCTGTATATGCCGCTGCAGATAAGTTTTTAAGCACTGCATTTTTTTTCCGATTCGCTCAGAATTACAACAACAACAACATAATTGCTGTACTTTGAATTTTTTGCCTATGTAAACTGTATGTACTCTTTTTTGGCAACTTTCGTTACTTGCTCTTTTGAAATGTAAAACTTTGCTCTATTCAATTGCTACATATTGTTTTAAAACCTAATAAGCAATAAATCAGTTATCTTCGAAACATCCAATCGTACGGTACGCATTTTTCTTAGTAGCAGTTAGTAAACTTACATTTTAACTTTGATAGTTTTTGATTTATAGTAGAAAACGCTTTACTATACATTTTTTGGCGCCCAACGTGGGGCACGATCGTTGTATTTTTTAATAACAAATTAAATTAAAATCGAATTAAACTTCTTTAAAATTTCGGTAACCTCTTCGCGCAAATAATAATTTTGCCACGACTTTGCTCGTAGCACACCATTTTCATGGACATATTGGAAAATTATCAATTAAGCATAAACAAAAAATAGTTTATGGAATCTTGGTAATTAAAAAAAAAACACTTAATAATTCGATTCTTAATAACAACGACCGTTAGACCACATTTTGCCCGCTGTTTGCATTCATGCTGTCATCATTAGCTGCGCTGTCGAGTTGTCGTTGTTTAGCTGCGCCGCTACGATTCTGCCGTCGCTAAGTTGCGCTTTCGTGCTGTTGCCTTTGCTAAGCCACACCGTCACGTTGCTGTCACCGTCTTGCTGCCTTCATTAGCTGCGCTGTCGTGTTGTTGTCGTTGTTTACCTGCGCCGCTGCCTCACTGCAATAATTTTCATCACTACGTTGCCACTGCCGTTGCCACTCTTAAAGGGTATCTCTCACGCCAGATTCTCTTCGCTGCATTTGTGTTTGCTCGTTCATCTTCGCTGCACGTCATACTGCAACCACTCTCCTATACTAATTTTCGTAGCTTTGTTCATTGCTGGTTTGATTACATTCGGTAATCGCTATTTGGATTTGTTATTTCGTACTGCAAATAAATCAGCAATAAATTTCATTTTCAATGTCGTTAGAAGAGCTAAAGAAGCAAAGAGCTAGCGTGAAGAAGAGCATTTCACGCATCAAAAACATTGCTGAAGGCAGTGCAAATGGGAAAGGAAAGGCTTTGTGCGCTGCCGAACTGAAATGCCGCTTGGGCATTTTGGAGTCATACTTCAAACAAATTCTTTCAATTCAATCTAAAATTGAAGATTTTGATGACGCTGACAACTGCCGCAGTGAGTTGGAAGATATCTACATTACTGCAAAACTTTCTATTCAATCTCAGTTAGGGGAGGATGCTCTCAATGCTACTATATCAACCACAGCATGTTCGATGCCCTTGATAAGTTCGAAATTGCCTACATTGAAATTGCCTACATTCAGCGGCAAGTATTCAGAGTTCAGGAATTTTATTGTATCATTCAATCAAATTATTGATCGTGAAACCAATCTGTCAAATCTCGAAAAATTCAATCACTTAATTAACTGTTTGCATGGTCAAGCGCTTGAAACTGTAAGAGCATTAGAGATCACGCATGAAAATTACCCAAAGGCTTTAGCACGGTTAAAGGACCGATACGATAATCCAACGCTCATTTTTTTGGAAAATATTTCGGCTCTTTTTGATTTGCCTTCAATTTCGAAACCCAGCAGTACGCAGTTGAGGAGTCTCATTGATAACGCCTCTGCTCTTTATAGTTCGCTGCTGTCATTAGGAAGCGCAGCCGAAGTTCGCAGGCTATGCTTATTCACATAGTCTTGCAAAAGTGTGATGAAGAGTCCAAGCGCAAATGGAAAGAATCATTGGATTTCCAGAAGTTGCCTACATGGGCGGCTTGCAGCTCCGTTTTTGACAGACATTGCCAATACTTGGAGTCACTTGACAGTGCACATACAAACATTGCAGAAATACGACAGACCGATAAATATTCAAAGGGTAAAAAGCAAAAGGGTTATTCGTTTGGTTTGACTAAAATTTCTTGTCATTTGTGCACAAGTCCAAATCACAAAATAAACGCTTGTGATCGTTTCAAGTCAATGGATGCAGCTCGTCGTTTTGAATCTGTAAAGCGGCTTAGCCTTTGCATCAATTGTTTGTCGAAAGGACATCAACTGTCGAATTGCCCATCCTCCTTTCGTTGCAAAACGTGCTCCCAACTGCATCACAGCATGCTTGCAGGCCAGTACAAGCTGGGCAGAGCTCTACTCGACTCCTGCTCTCAGGTGAATTTCATAACAGATGAATTTTCACAAAAATTGAAATTGCCGAGATCCAAACACAATATGGAAATTCAAAGTATTGGAAATTCGTCGACCAACATCAAGTATAGGGCGTCAGCCACAATCAAGTCGAAATTCAATGCCTTTGAGCTGCCTTTAACGTTCTGCATCACTTCGCACATCGCTTATCAGCCTGACGCAGAAATTGACATCACATCATGGAGTTTGCCATCAAATATAGAACTTGCGGATGAGCAATTCTATAAATCGAATAGAGTTGATTTATTGTTAGGTACTGAGAGTTTTTTTAGTATATTGTCTGTGGGTCAGATAAGACTTGGCGACACATTGCCAGTCCTACAAAAGACTCTGCTCGGCTGGGTGGTATCTGGTCGGTACCAAGGGCCAACAAGCACACAAACATGTTTACTAGCATGTAATGATTCCTTGGATAGAAAGCTGGAACATTTGTGGAAACTAGAAGAAGTTTCTATTGCTGCTGATGTGTGGACTCGGGAGCAGCATAGCTGTGAACATTTGTACACATCAGCAGTTTCTCTCAACCCTGAAGGCAGGGTGATCGTTCGTTTGCCGTTTAAAGACGACCCAGCGTGCCTTGGGGCGTCGTATACAACAGCATTGAGGAGGTTTGTTGAACAAGAGCACCGGTTGTTGCTTTCGCCAGAGCTCAAAGCTCAATATGTTGATTTTATGAAGGAGTATGAGCAGCTGGGACACATGAGTGTGGTGGAAAATCCCGTTTTAAATGAGCCACACTATTACATCCCACATCACTACGTTTTAAAGCCTACATCAACATCTACGATGTTGAGAGTTGTTTTCGATGCCTCGTGTCGTACTTCATCTCAAAAATCACTGAATGATATACAACTTGTTGGACCAACACTACAAAGTGATCTCTTTACGCTGCTGCTACGTTTTCGTCTTTTCCGGTTTGCAATCACTGCGGATATTGTTAAAATGTTCCGGCAAATACTAGTTCACTCTAATGATCGAAAATTCTAGTACATTCTTTGGAGGAGAACGCCAGCTGAAGACATTCGCACCTTTCAACTTAATACTGTGACGTATGGTATGGCTGCATCACCATATTTAGCAGTACGCAGTCTTGTGCATATTGCAGATAAATACGCATCGAAGTTTGAAGTAGGTGCTAGCGTTGTTAAATCATCCTTTTATGTTAATGACCTGCTGTGTGGAGCCGATTCTGTAGCTGAACTTACACGGATACGGCACGAGGTGGAGGAGCTTTTAAAGTTGGGACGATTCGAGCTAGCTAAATGGCACTCCAATCATTACGATTTCAGGGATGACCAAACAATAAAGAATTTGGATATCAGCGACTCAGTAACGAGTGCTTTGGGTTTAAAATGGGACCAGAAGCGAGACTGCTTTTTGTTTTCGTTCGAGCTGAACCCTAATTCTTCTGTACGCGTGACAAAACGAGCAATATTATCGATTGCGTCATCATTATTCGACCCATTAGGACTCTTAGCACCACTCATCATCACCGCCAAAATTCTTTTACAGGAACTATGGCTGCTTAAGTTGGAATGGGATGAGTCAGTTCCCCAGAATCTACATTTAGCGTGGAAAAACTTACTTACAAATCTATCGCAACTCTCTAAAATTGCAATTCCGAGATATTGTATGGCACCTGAAGTAAAATCAATTCAACTGCATGGTTTTTGCGATTCGTCGATTCGAGCGTATGGTTGCGGCATCTACGTTCGTGTTTTGGATCAGTCCAGCAACGTTCGCATACATCTTTTAACCGCAAAATCCAGAGTTGCGCCAAAAAAGAAGCAAACGCTGCCCAAACTGGAACTGTGCGGAGCATTGCTGCTCGCTCGACTTTATGATAAAATTAAGGTTATTTTCTCGAATTACAGCACTTATACTTTCCTATGGACTGATTCACAGATTGTACTGCACTGGCTCAAAATGCATTCTGCTACGCTGTCTACTTTTGTTGGTAATCGAATATCAGAAATCCAGAGCCTAACAATTGGAGCGCATTGGAGATATGTGCCTACACACTCCAACCCAGCTGATATTGTTTCGAGAGGCTGCACTGTGCAAGAGCTTAGTGCATCGATTTGGCTAACTGGACCATCATTTTTATATGAAGATATGCATTGTTGGCCTGCAAATAAATGCGACAGCATCAACATGGCAGAAATCGACAAGGAGAAGAGGAAGTCTGCGTTCCAAGTGGCTGTGGCATCAAACTATATACTCGAAGTGATCAACAAGTACAGCTCCTACGTACGCAGTTTGCGTGTCGTTGCATGGCTTTTTAGGTTTAACCAAAAATTTGTCCAAACATTCGGAATTGACTTTAAGTCAGCCTCCCCTTCTCCCCTGGAGCTGCAAAATGCGTTGTATTGTATCGTATGGAACATACAACAACACTTTTTTGCTGATGATATTCGTGCATTGAAGAAAAACTTACCAACAAGTAACGTAATAAAATTTTTGAATCCGTTCCTGGACGACACTGGAAGATTTACACTACTCAAGGTAGGCGGTCGACTTGAACTGACAGACTTGTCAGAGTCACGAAAGCATCCTGTTTTGCTGCCCAGCAAATGCGAGTTTGTGTTTCGCTACGTGCAACATTTGCACATAAAAAACTACCACGCTGGCTCTAAAGCGCTGGTGGCACTTCTTCGTTTGGAATTTTGGATTGTGAACGCTAGAGACATTGCCCGGCGCGTAGTCAGAAACTGCATACATTGCGTCCGCTACAAGCCCGAATTGTTGCAGCACATTATGGGGCATCTGCCCGTTGAACGGTTGACACCATCGCGACTGTTTGCTCGTTGTGGCGTGGACTTTGGTGGTCCTGTAAACATCTATATTCGCATCAGGGGTAAGGCACCGTACAAGGCATATATCGCTATCTTCATTTGCCTGGCCTTTAAGGCGGTCTACATTGAGCTGGTCTCCGACTTGACCACCGATGCGTTTCTTGCTTCTCTTAGGCGCATGATTGGCAGAAGAGGGCTGCCAACTGACATCTTTTGCGACAACGCTACCAATTTTGTTGGTGCATCCAACAAGCTGGCTGATTTAAAGGCGTTTTTGTTCAACAAATCGAATCAAGATTCGATCATAAAATATTGTAACAACGAATTTATTAATTTTCATTTTATTCCCCCCAGAGCACCACATTTCGGCGGTATCTGGGAGGCGGCTATCAAATCAGCTAAGGGCCACCTAAACCGTAGTCTTATCAATGCCAGGCTCACCTTTGAAGAATTGTCAACAGTGCTGGTTGAAATAGAGGCCATTCTAAATTCTCGGCCGATAACTCCACTTTCGTCTGACCCAAGCGACTACGGTGCACTGACTCCGGGTCACTTACTCATCGGCAGCTCACTTAGAACATTGCCTGAACGCGATGTGCCTGCTGGTATTGATCATCTGGAAAAATGGGCTCGAGTCAGTGGCATCAAGCAACATTTCTGGAAACGATGGGTGCAAGACTATGTCAACGAGTTGCAGGTACGCACGAAATGGTTCGATGACCATGCTAACATTACAAATGGTGCAATGGTGATTATCCATGACGACAACACCCCACCAATCCACTGGCAACTAGGTCGAGTTATTAACTGTATACGCGGTAGAGATGAGCGTGTCAGAGTTGTTGATGTTCGTACTGCCAAAGGAGTAATTCGGCGACCCATACGAAAACTTGCACTTTTGCCTGCTTGAAAGTAATTTCAACGGTGCCGGGATGTTAAGTCGCGCTGTATATGCCGCTCCAGAATAGTTTTTAAGCATTGCATTTTTTTCCGATTCGCTCAGAATTACAACAACAACAACATAATTGCTGTACTTTGAATTTTTTGCCTATGTAAACTGTATGTACTCTTTTTTGGCAACTTTCGTAACTTGCTCTTTTGAAATGTAAAACTTTGCTCTATTCAATTGCTACATATTGTTTTAAAACCTAATAAGCAATAAATCAGTTATCTTCGAAACATCCAATCGTACGGTACGCATTTTTCTTAGTAGCGGTTAGTAAACTTACATTTTAACTTTGATAGTTTTTGATTTATAGTAGAAAACGCTTTACTATACAGCCTCTAACGCCAAATCATTTGTTGTTGGGCTGCCCAAATTATATTCAAACGCCAAAGGTTAAAGAAAAGACCTGCCTGCGAAAACAATGGCATATTTCGCAGCAGTTGAAAAAGACGTTTTGGAAAAGGTGGGTGCTTGAATACCTGCCTACGCTCACACGCAGAACTAAATGGTATAAGTCCGTAAATCCTTTGCAAGTTGGGGACGTCGTCATCATATGTGATGAAAATGAGAGCCGAGGCTAATGGAAACGCGGACGAGTCGAAAAAGCGTTCCCAGCACCTGACGGGCAAGTACGCTCAACGCTGGTTAGAACAGCAACTGGCCATTTGCGCAGACCAGCTTCTAAATTGGCTGGTGTGTCGACTCACGGGCGGCGGGATGTTGCTGCCCAAATCTAACCATAGATACATTTATTTGACATTGTTACCATTTTTATGTTTTTTTATAAGTGCACAGCACTGTTACTGTATTTTTTAATTTCACAACACTGATAATCTTATAATCGAAATAATTTGCACAACACTTTAGCTTCTTTTTGCTATCGAAAGACATTTTGAAATATTAACTGCTTTTGTAGAAACAAGATTTGGAGTGCATTCGAGAATAATTGTCGAGAGATACAAATAAGTAATTTTATTTTACATTTTATTGTAATACCTTTATAAAATGTGAATTTTTGAACAGATAATAAAACACCACCACCACCGCACACCACAACTACCCAACGTGACACCCAGTGTTAATTATTTTTGATTTTATTCGACAAAGTTGCTGCCGCAACACTAAGAGTATTAATTCAGCAAGAAGGGCTACCTAACGATTTATTATTTATTTATTATTTATTTATTTGCTTTCACAAGCAACTAGGCGTAACGATTGATCAAGTCAAAGCGGATCTAGACACCTATGGCGCTCACGTCAGAACTAAACAAGGGTCTCTTCTTCGAAAATTACGCAAAGAGCAGCAGCAATATTATCCCCCCTAACTCAAATTTCTTAAACATATTTTATCATAACTGTGGTGGCATGAGAAGCAAATTACAAAAACTTCACGTTGACGCCAAATCATGCCACTTCAATGTACTAGTATTCACTGAGACATTGTTAAATGATATTTTCAATAATGAGGAAGTTTTTGACAGCAATTGGACTGTCTTCAGAAGTGATCGGGACTGCTCCTCAACAAGTCTTTTTCGAGGAGGAGGAGTCCTGATAGCATCTCACAATTCTCTCTCAAGTGAGCTAATATATACACCTACCCGCAAGCTCTTCGATCACCGAATAATTAGAATTTGCTTAGGAAATAGTCATTATATGAACACCAGAGGACTGCAAAATTCTCTTTTTGCTTGATTAAATCATTCACTGGAATTCTTACTCAACTCAACTCAATCAACAAAGTTCAGCGTTGAATAAAATCAGCACAATTCTGGCGAACGCGTCTTTTGTGTCAGTTTGAGTTTGAGTTCGTCTGATCGAACTCAAATTTAAATATAATATGATAAAAATAGAAATAGTTTAATTTAGTTGTTTACACTCAATCGTAATAAAAACTTCACCCTTCTTCTTCTCAATCTCACGCGTGTTGATTTTTGCGTTTCATTCTTGATGAAAATAATTGTTGTTGAGCCGAACGCACAAGCATGAAATATGTATCCGAAGAAGACCGTTGATTAAAATTACAGAGCCAACACGATGCACATGGTATGATTGAATTTAACTCAACCGCGAGTGTGTGCATTGAAGCATGTCTGATCGATTGAACGCAGAGGCATGATTTTTACAGTGTTGATTACGTGTGAATACTTTTATGTAAGTTTTGCAGTTCTCTGATGTACACATGATATAATAATTTACAAGGTAGCCTTGACAACTACCTATTTTCTCACGAGGTTCAACCAACGTATGTCAAAATCAAAAGAAAGGAGAAAAGTGACAACCATGGTGACAACTAACTGAAAATCTATTTGACATTGAAAAAAATATATATACATTGCGAAATTTTGCTCAAACTTTTTATTTTGAAATTTTCTGTTATTTCTTTAACATAATAATAATAAAACACTTTGTTTACCCATACGTTTTTATAAATACAATGCACCAGGTAGGCTTTGTAAATGCATCATATTATAACCGTTGTTTAGCATTAATTTAAACTTTTTGAGAGCACTTTGCCCCAACAATGTTCCATCCTTTACACATATTACTTACTTACTTAGGTGGCCGTAACAATCCGTGTTCGGGTTTCGGCCGACCTCATCAGCTCTCGCCAGGCACCTCTGCTTTTCGCGCGATTTCTCCAATCGGATACACCAAGTGTGGTTAGGGCTTTCTCGGCCTGGTCCATCCATCGGAGGCATGGTCTCCCTCGTCATCATTAGCCAGCGATCCTCGCCGCGAGCACCTTTTTCGCTGAAGCTCCGTCGTCCATGCGATGGACATGAACCAGCCAGCGTAGTCGCTGCACAGTTATGCGCCGAACTACGTCAATGTCTTCGTAGAGCTCATACAGCTCGTGGTTCATTCGGATGAGATAGTCATCGCCGACTCGAACAGGACCGAAGATTTTGCAGAGAACTTTTCTCTCGAACACCCCCAGAGCAGCTGCGTCAGTTCGCGAAACTACCCATGCCTTAGCGCCATAAAACAGCACAGGTAGAACGAGCGTCTTGTAGAGTGTTAGTTTTGTCCATCGAGAGAGAGCTCTGAAACTTAGTTGCTTACTGAGCCCGTAGAGTACCTATTAGCAATTATTGTTCTTCGCTTTATCTCCAGGCTAACTTCGTTGTTGTTATTAATGGCGGTGCCAAGGTATTTGCCTTTACCCATATAGCGGCTTAATATATCGCAAGTCTTTGCCAGTTTCAGTTATACAAATTGTTTGATCAGCAGCAGCAGCTCAGTTATTGATATCAATCTAAAACTTATGTTTTAATTTTTACTATTCTTATTTTGTATGCATTCATTATAAATTAAAATAAAAAGTTTCCTTAATATTTCAATAATGATCTCAACGGAATATAAAGTATAAGCCTAAATAAATTACTGTTGGTTAAGTCTTTTTCAAAGCTATTCATACTCTAGTCCAGTTCATATTTCATACGTACTTAATTTAATCCGTAGTGTGTAGTAACTGATTTAATAATTCGTATTGAAGTTTTTTTTTTTTCTTTTATACATGCTTTTTAATAATGTTAGTTTTTATTGTGAGCAAAATTGTCCTGTGAATTGTAATTCATGTATTTGTAAAATGAAGCAATAAAACAAAAACAAAGTTCATGCTCCGTGGAGTTAAAAAAGAGAATGTCTTAAATTTTTCAAAACCGTCCAGAAATCTTAAGAATTTGGAAATTTTAAGCGATCAGCGAAGAAACTACATAATAATTCCGAGCGTCCACTGTACTCCAAAAGACAAATAATTAAAAAAAATCATTAAATGCAACTTAAAAATTATAAAAAATACGCACTTCGGTAAGAATTTAAGAACTGAAGAAACTATACGTTGAGGTAAATATAGAAACAACAATCTGTTCCAATATTAAAGTTATATAAAATCTTTTTATTTATAATTAGAAGTAACATGATTTTAAGATTAAAATAGTAATTTTGAGGTAAAACGTTGAGCACAACATGTAGCGGGCAGTAGTGCAGATAACTTATCCATCTACATTCTAAAACGTCAGTCATCGTCAGTCTTGTATTTTTTCAGCGCAACCAAATTTTGCATTCAGAAAATCTGGCACTGTTATCTTACCTTCATGTCAAAACTCACCGCTTCTTTTGTGCACAGCATGTGCTAAAAAGTGCAGCTTATGCATTGTGCGACCACTCAATCCGACGCTTTGTTCCGCAAATAAAGTGAGTTTATCCTCCATACCCTGATTACCAACCAAATGCAAATCTTATTGCATACCAACGCTCATCAATTCCATTAGCATTGAAGCATAAATACGCAAACATTACCGCTGGTGAAAGCAATTCTATATACTGCTTTATGTCGGTGCTTATTGCACTCGGATTAATCTGTGGAGAACTAGAGCGCGCAATCTTGTATTTTTAGCGTTCACACATACGCGGAAAGGAGTTTCAAATGTACGATAACGAGGGCGGTGATGCTGACGATCACCATCCTCCAATCACTATCCATGCCATCAAGTGCCTACATGAAACTGTGTGAGTGTCTTATATATGAAGATGGCTATTATGGGTATGTGCGAATTCAACTAAATTGCTACCTAAACCAATTTGAGTCGATAAAGCAGTGTTTCCTAAATTAATTTAGGAAAATTCCGAGCTACCTAAATGCCTGCTAAATTAATGACATTTCTTCACCTTTAACCTATTTGTAATTAGCCTTAATAAACCTTAACTGCTTTACCTTAATTTAGTTTAGGTAGCAATTCAGTTCAATTCGTACACACCCTTTATACTTTTCGCAACAAAAGGCTAGCCTTTATCAAAAAGCACCTTAATTCCTGTCACTTAATATCACAGAACTCCAAAACTGCTCAGTACAATCACAGTTATCTTTGACAAAGGTTAGTCTTTTATGCGGTTGGTATAATGTTCTGCTGTATATCCAACGTTATATCCACGGTGATATCTTTACATGTATATATTGCTATTAGCAGCTACTCTAGGCCACTTCCTCATGGCAGACGACGAACTCGAGACGATTATCAGCGAATTATTTAATTATTACCTTCATTATCGACATTTTAAGTTCCTCAGCCCAATTCATTTTATAAATTTAGTTATGTTTATGTTTATGTTTATTCATTTTATTCAGTCATTGGAACAATTTCCTTACAGACTAGAGACTATTTAAAATAACAATTAGGCTAAAGTAAGAATAAACTATTAATATACTTTTTAAAAACTTCTTTAGAAACAGCAAATTCAAAAAAATTATTTAATGATAAATCATTATATAAAGACAAAGCCCTTGTAATAGGCTCATTTTTAGCATAATTAGTTCTAAATTGTTTAATAAAAAATATTTTAAAACGTCGCAGCTGCCTTGAAGGTACATTAAACATAATTTGTTCAAGCAGGGATGAACAATCAATATTTCCGACTAAAATATCGTATATGAAGACTAAAGAACTAATCTTCCTTCTTGTTTTTAGAGTTTTAAGACCCAAAAGTAAGCATCTTGCATTATACGAGGGCATAAAGTCAACAAATAAAGGTCGCAATGCAATTTTAGAAAAAGATTTTTGAATCCTTTCCAATCGAAAAGAGTGCGTGGCATAAAACGGGTTCCAAATTATTGCTGCATATTCTAACCTACATCTTACAAACGAATTGTAAAGACATTTGAAAGTGTGTGGATCCTCAAACTCAGAACTATTTCTTCGTATAAACGCAAGCAAAGAGTACGCTTTAGGAATTATAAAATTTAGATGGTCAATGAATGTTAGCTTTGAGTCAAAGATAACTCCCAAGTCCCGAATAGTATTTACTGACTGTAATAGTGACTCACCCAGAGAATAACTGGAAGTAATAACATTAGAAACCTTAAAATAGGACATGTGAAAACATTTCTTTATATTTATTGGTAAACCATTAATACTGCACCAATTAAAAACATTATCCAGGTCTGACTGTAACGCTGTGATATCAACCGGGCCATATATTTCCTTAAAAATTTTGAGGTCATCCGCATACATTAAAAATTGTGAAGATCTAAAGCAATTACAAATGTCGTTAATATAAAGAATAAAAAATAGGGGGCCAAGTATACTTCCTTGAGGAACACCAGACGATGCAATAAATTTTGCGGAATTTACATTGTTTATAGAAACAAAACAAGAGCGAGAGCTCAAGTATGATTTAATCCATTCTAGAAAAAATGAGTGGCATCCCATTTTAGCCAGCTTGGCCACTAGTAAATTATGTGGAACTTTATCAAAGGCTTTTGTGAAGTCCGTATAAAGAACATCAACTTTATTGCCCAGGGCAACAGAAGAAATGCAGAACTCCGAAAAAACAGCTAGATTAGTTACAGAAGACTTCCCGGAAACAAAGCCATGTTGTTGAGAACAGATAAAACGTTTAAAGGTAAAATAGAGCTTATCTTTGACAATGCTTTCAAAAAGTTTTGAGACATTTGATAGCTTGGAAATTGGTCTATAATTAGACACATCATCTTTAGAGCCAGCTTTGAAAATTGGCGTAATTGCTGCAATTTTCCAACAATCAATAAAGGAACCCGTGGCTAAAGATTTATTAAAAATAGTGCAGAGGGGTACAGACAATACTTTTGCACATCTAAGAAGCACAATGGAAGAAATTCCATCACTGTCAGCTTTAACAGAACTTTTCAAAGCCAACATCGCATTGAAAACATCACTTTCAGACAAGGATAAAGATCCAAAGTCAACTATTTCATCAATATTAGCCAAAAAAGACGGATCAATCGTCGCTGTTTCATCATTATAGTTGGATTTAAAAAAGTTAGCAAAAAGGTTGACAGTATCAATGAGTGAGGTTGATACTGCGCCATTGTAAGTCATCGACGACGGGATGTAAGAGTCACTCTTTTTGGATTGGATAAAATTCCAAAATGCTTTAGGGTTAGCACTAATATTATTTTCAAAGCGCAGAATATATTGCTTGTACAAAAACTTATTTAAGAAGTTCAATTCCCTCATATAATGCACATATTTGCATTTATGCTCAATTAGATTAGTTGATTTAAATAACTTAAGAAATTTATTACGTAAATTTTTTAACTTTTTTAACCCTTTAGTATACCAGGGTAACTTATGAGATTTATCCGGTAATCGCGAGATATTAGAAACACACACATCAAGAATATGTGATTTAAATAGCTCAAAGCATGCTGCGACGTTTTTGTTATTAAAAAGTTCCCTCCAATTTAAGTTTTGAAAACATTCACTTAAGTACTCAAAATTACAAGACTTAAAGTTCAAAAGATTGATTAAATTATTTTCATTTTCAACAAAATCATAAAAATTAACATTAAGGATAAGCGGCACATGGTGAAGATTAGCTTGAGAGATCGGAAAAACACATTCAGATATATCAAATTTAATATTATTCGAAAGAAAAACTAAATCCAAAATTCGCTTTAAGCTATTAGCAAAATAATTGACTTGTAATAGATCCATACTGAGTAAACTATCAATAAAGTAAATCTCATGAGCCAAATTGATATTAGTAGCAGTTAGAACTTTATCAAAGTAACTCCATACGATCTTGCTCAAATTAAAATCACCCAGGACGCATACATGATTATTACTATCTAAAACAGAACTAAAAGATAAAATATTATCTGCATGCGCAGCATAGATAGAATCAGAACTGTTAGGCGGAATATAAGAGACTAATATATACAACGATCCACGGGGACTAGCGATAACAACGCCAAGTTGATCCAGTAATGAATCTGCATTTTGCAACGAACATAAAGAGCATCGAAAAGAACGCTTAACTGCCACAAGCACACCACCACCACGTGTACAATCAGTTTTGACAAAATCTCTGTCTTTCCGAAACACCTGATAGAGTGATGTATCAAAAAATTCACCATCAAAGAAGTCATCATTGAGCCAAAACAATAACATCAAAATCACCATCCGATGTATATTTGAAAATTGCATCAGATTTGGTACGAGTCCCGGACATATTTTGAAAATATATTTTTATATTGCAACTCACATTGAGATCAGTAGACTGCAAGCGAATAAAATCTTTCGACTCTTCTATCGCTCCCTTAGAAAATTTATAAATGGTCTTACTTTTACGTTCTCTTGCCAAAGAGACGGGCTAAGAATGGCACCAAAAGACTCTTCCGAAACTCCAAGTTTGAAGCTAACTCTGCGCAGGTCTTCCAGCCTAGCACCTTTCTTAATGAGCTTGTAGCAAACCAATTTGTTCTTAGCAATTGACGCATGTTTATGAACATAGTTAATTATGCTCTCTCCAGAAACAGAGGGTTTGAATGACGACAAGTGTACAAACTTCATCATATTCCCAGCAACAACATCAAGATCATGATTATCATTGCAACCAACAATGACATCAGAGCGATTTTTTCGTTTCTTGCTCTCCACGGTAGACCAAGCAAAATCCATACTAGACTGCGTTTGAACGTCAGCAAGAGGTGCAGCATGTAATACCGAAGAGTAAGTATGAGCATTCATAGACTCATCTGTAGCAACAAAATCAGAGCGCGCCGTAGCAACAACCACAGTAGCCGAAGAAAGCGAGCGAGAACAACAACATCATCAGCAGCAACAACAGCAACAGGTGCAGCATCTCTCACATCAGAACTCAATGCATTAGAATTTTCTAACGAAGCAGACGATAAAGCAGAAGGCGCGATTAACTGAGGTACAGCATTAGCAGGTTTCCGTTTGCGTAAGCGAGACAAAGCTTCTTCACGAGTATTGCGTGTCGGTACGCATGGTTCAGCAACAATTTTAACAGGAACAGCTGGCTTGCGACTATGCATGCGCTGAACAGCGAGAGAATCAAGATTTGGGCTAGCCAAAGAGCACGACTTCCCAGCAACAACCACATTTGGCAAATTAATTTCTGGAGGCACTCGGTCAGTGACCCCAACACATACACTCTTCAATAAAATAGATTTAAGATTGCAAATCTCGTTAGACAAATTGTCAACTTTTGATAATAAATCAATTGGCGTATTCAAACACACATCGCAGGCATACAAAATGTTGCGATTATTAATTAAAAGTTCAAACTGAATGACAGTAAAACTAAGACAGCGTTTATGAAATGCATTTTTGCAATAAATACAAACAATAAAAGCGTCGCACGACAAGTCACTAACACACTTTGCACACAGCATGAGGAATCAAAAAATACAACTAATCAGTACCACGTCTAATTAGAGACTGAGATGCTATTTCTCGATGGGCTTCGGAAAACGATCTTTGCCTGAATGCGAATAAATCGTATACTCTTCCTATTTCCAAGGAAAGACTTGACTTTAACCAAATACCGACAATTAGTCTAAATGGCAACCGTTTACAGATAGTTGACAAAGTGAGAAATTTAGGATTTTATATCAACTCCAAGTTAACTTGTACTGACCATGTGAATAACATAATTAAAAGAATATACTTTACACTAAGATGCCTTCGATTAACGTCTAAGTTTACTCCTACCTTGACAAAAAAAAGACTTGTTATTCAACTTATTTTGCCCATAATAACTTACTCCGAGCTAGTTTATAGTAAATTGGACTCCCATTCTGAGCACAAAATTCGTGTTGCGTTTAATGATTTGACTAGATATATATTTGACTTAAGACGTTTTGACCATGTATTTGTTAAAAGTAAGGAAATTTTAGGCTGCAGTTTAATTGGATACTTAAACGCAAGAAACTGCATATTTCTGCACAAGTTGACCTTTTCGATAAACTCCGATTCAGTGCATCAAACAGAACTTCCAACTTGATAATACCAAGATACACTTGTTTACAGTCTGAGAGGCTCTTTTTCATCAACGCCATCAAGCTCTGGAACTCGCTTCCTTCAAACATTAAAAGTCTTGTCAGCACGAACAAATTTAAGCTATCAATTACAACATACTTCTCTAACCTTTAAATCTCTTCCTTCTCTCTTCTGCTTCATTTTTAATTACTCCTTCTTTCTTTTAGTTAAGTTAATTTTGTTAATTAAAATGTAATGCTAATTTTTTTTTTATCTCTAATTACTATGTTTTGCTACATTTTTCATTGTTAGCTTTAAGCCATAATTTAAATTAAAAGTTGATTATTAATTTTTTAAATTTTGCTACTTTTTTTTTATTGTTAGTTTTAAGCCATAATTTAAATTAAAAGTTGATTATTAATTCTTTAAATTTTAAATTTTTTAAATTGTTAAATTTTTAAAATTGTTGTACGCCAAAAGACTTTATTAGATCTTACTGTACTAATAATTGAATCAATAAATACAAATACAAATACAAAAATATTTTGCAACATCTAACTATCACTTTCAGCACTCCCCTCATTTGAAACAGCGTGGTACACTGATGTTGAAAGTGCTGTTGAGCCACTTCCTCCGTTTCCAAAACTCGTCCCCCTTCAACCCCAGCCATTGTTGCTCATAATCTTGTTCGATTTGCAACGCTTTCCTCAACTTCTGTTAGAGGGATTGCCCTTGTGGGTCCACCTCTAGTCTCCATGATATTCACTTTGCTCTTTTTGCTCTTTTCGGAGCTTGGCTTTTATTGCTCTTTTCCATTCCGACCAAACCTGTAAATATTTTGAGAACAAAATTGTGTTATTGTTATAAATTCAGAACAATTATTGAAGTGCACTTATACGCAGCCTCAACACCAGACAATTTGTCTTAACAATCCCAATACACTCATAATTAATATAATAATTGTCAGGCAGACAATTGAGCTGACAACGATTTGACGCATGCTGACAATTTTTGACGTTTCCTTGGAAAAAATGCTGAGAAATGTTAAAAAACTTAAAAAAGCACTTCAAAACAGAAACGCAGTGCGAAAGTTGAAAGTTAAGTTTTCCGAAAAAAAGTTAATTTTTTCGTTGGCCAACGACCTCCCAGTGCATTAGTTAAATTTTTCTTAAAAATTTTTGTTAACGTCCTCCAAGTGCCACCACCAGCAACAGAAGCAAGTGCAACGCAAATTTCTTGCTTCTTTCGCTGGCCAACGTCCTCCAATTGCCACCACCAGCACCATAAGTAAATTATGCTTATAAGTGTTTTATTAAATAACAATTTAATAAGTGTTTAACAATTTAATAGTGTAGCGTAATTTTTGTTAACTTCCGCGAAGTGCCACCACAAGCAACAGAAGCAAGTGCAACGAAAGGAGCAAGAAAAATGCGATGCACTTGCTGTGTTGCTGGTGGTGGCACTTGGAGGATGTTAACAAAAATTAACGCTGCACTTACTTGTGCTGCTTGTGGTGGCACTTGGAGATGGTTGGCCACCGAAAAAATTTAAATTTTGTGCGCAAAACTATACTTTTTAATCTCATAACTTTCACATTGAAAAACCGTGTTTTTTTATTCCTTTTATTCTTTTTTCCGCTTTCAAAGGAAACGTCAAATAACAAAACAAATGTAGTTTATGTTAGGCCCACCTACGTCATAATTAGACAATTTCCTTACAGCTGACAATAATTTGACAACTAATTATAAAATAACAAACAGATTATAAAATATTTATGACAATTGTCTGGTGTAGACGCAGCGTAAGATAAATCGCTAGAATAAATTGAGGCTAAAGAATTCACCGCATTTTCGATTTTATTGAAACTAAATATTTTTGCAAATTATCTAATTACCACTTTTGTGTATTGTTGATAAATCTGCCGCTGTTTTCTTCAAAAGTTCAGTGATGGGCGTCTGCGTAGCACAACTAGAAGCAGAAACAGGAAAAATTGTCAACGAACAGACAATGGGCGCATTCAGTGTAGTCAACAGTTGGCAACAGTTGTGTAAAAATTCGCTGAATGATGCAATTATTTGAGCGCTCACTAAAACTGATCAGGTAGCGGACGCCATTTAATCGAGCGAAAAAATTCTATGCTACCTGAACTCAACTGTTGAGTGCTTTAACCTTTAACTGGCACACCTCAAAAAATGTAATTACAAGTTTATGTTTTTTTCAACGAACGCCTTGAATAACAACACGACAGATCAATGCGAAAGCATTCACTCACCTGAAAGCTTGAAATGTACTGAGCGTTAGAGAATGAATGGTGAAATAATGAGATAAATATAATCTTTTCTTTTTTTAGGGAAAATTGACTCTTTGACTCTAAATTCTAAACTTTGACAACTTTTCTGACGCTTAGAGTAACAACACGTAGTGAGTAGAGTGTGTGACTCATACGCCAGAGAACCCAAATTCGAATCCCCTATCTGACACAGAAAGTTTTTTCAATTGAATTAATTTTTCTGTTCGGCCGTCACCTCTCTGCAGACAATGGCTGCATTCCGCCAAGGCGAGCGCTCAAGAAAATTCGGGTGAATGGCTACACTTTTGACAGCGCTGGCAGCTGTCTATGCTCGAGCGATGTGCATTTTACGTAGCGAAATAAATTACGCTACTTCTACTCAACAGTTGCAAGTTATGTCATTTAACAGCTGTTTGCGCTCCAATTTGCATGAATTTGCAAACACTCAAATGAAACCCTTAAAATAAATGCAAATTTTCGTGGCTTGTGCTATTTTTAATGTTTTAAACTATCCTTTGCTCCTTGCAATGGTTGAATGAGGTCCGAAATGTGCTCCTTAATAGCCATATCAAGACCATCATCCATAAGTATCTCTAGCACTACGTTTTGCATTAAGTAAACCTCTTAGCAGAAAGAAATTAGGTTTTAAATTCAACAAAGCAAAACAATCGAACAAACTACGTCAAACGTCAGTTGTCAACAGATCTGACGTTCGACGTAGCAACGCATTCAGAGAAATCCAGCGTTAAAATGATCCATCGCTACAATAGCGCTCGCCTTGGCGGAATGCAGCCAATAGCAAACCTCAGAGAGTAAAAACAGCCATGAAAAGCTTTTTGAAGCTGAGTCGGCAATACTTGTAGGTCCAGTTCTCGATCATTTGTGTTCAAACATTTCACAACACGCACAACACAATTGATCATAAGAAGCTAGGTCAAAGTCCTTTCAAGGGCTGAAATGGCCATTTCGTTTTTTTTTTTAGGCTTTTTTAAAAAACATGCAATAACAATAGAGTTCAGCTACTACAGCTTTTTTTCACTTCCTCAGCATTAACTCATTCAAAGCCACAACCCAGAAATAATTGAAAAATATCAGTGTTATGGATACTAGTGACCTCAAACAAGATAATGTGGGAAAAATTTACCCACCAATGAATGGGTTGGGCTTAGGGACAACAAAAGACATAACAACTAACCATGCATATATAAATTAAATTACACAATTATTTTTAATCTACTTTTGAGTTCACCTTTTGGCAAGTTAACATCACAAACGCTGCAATTGTTCACAAAGGTACTCATGCGGATTAAAGGAACATGAGAAAGATTTATATGAGAAAGAAGTTCTGGAGAATCGAATACACCTGTTCTGAGTTGGTGTAAATATACGATATCAGCAGACTTCCTTCGCTCACTTAAAGACTGCATTCTTAACAATATTAAACGATCCTCATAAGGAGGAAGGTCTAATACGGCAGTTCCACCTCTTAGAGCAAACCGAACAAAACATTTTTGGATTCTTTCTATTCTATCAACATGCACATTGTAACTTGGGGACCAAACTTGACATACTCTAAGTGAGGACGCACAATTGCATAATACAACGTTGTAGTTGTAATTATGCTATTAAATTCTTTGGCCCAGCGTTTTACAAATCCAAGCATTAAAGATGCTTTTTTACAAATATAATCAATATGAATGTTAAACGATAGCTTAGAATCCATACATACACCTAGGTCTTTGACGGTACATACACGACTTAAAGCAGTATCTTTTATCTTATAATCAAAAATTAAATTATTCCTTTTAAAATATTTCAGATCAGACTGGAGTAGATCTGAATTCTCTTTAGAATATACTGTTCTGTATATTTTCATATCATCGGCATAGATAAGCAGATAAGAGTGTTCCATGATGTGATTTACATCATTGATTGCTAAAATAAACAGAAGTGGTCCAAGGTGGCTACCCTGAGGAACACCTGATTCAGCAATAAATTCAGAAGACAATACGCCTCGGAATCGTATTTGAGAAGATCGCTCCACCAAATACGATTTAATCCAGTTCAGAAAATATTGCAGAAATCCCATTAACTTGAGTTTAAATAAAATTAGGTTGTGTGGTAACTTATCAAAAGCTAAAGTCAGTGTAAACGCAGTCGACCTGGTAACCAGCGTCAATCGAATTGAAGCAGAATGTTGTAAAATCGAGAAGACTAGACACAGTGGATCTGCCACTACCAAAACCATGCTGACGACTTCACCACAATGAATTATGACTTCACCACAATGAATTTTTACGCGATCGTACACGATCCGCTCAAAAAGTTTAAGAATCGATGAGAACTTAGCGATAGGCCTATAGTTACTGACATCATTCCTGCAACCTTTTTTATAAAAGGACTTATAAATGATTTTTTCCAAAAAAGTGGAAAATAACTTTCGATAATCGATTTATTGAATAATACAGAAAGTGGTTGACTCTGAATACAACCGCATTTTGTTAACACTGCGGCAGGAACTCCGTCAGGTCCAGCGCTAAAGTCCTTCTCGATCGATCCAATATACTTTAAAATATCCTCCAAAGTGAAGGATATAGATTCCAAAGAAACTCTTGGTACGGAATTCATATATTCAAAGTACTCTCCATCAGGATTAAAAGAATCTGAACAGAATTATTCTTTATAAAGGTTGGCGAATAGGCCACAAATTTCGACGGGATCATCAGTAAATCCATTAAGTGTTCTGAACGAAGAAGGAAATCCATCGGATTTTTTCTTTGTGTTTATGAATCCCCAAAATTTTCTTGGATCAGACAACATCCTCAGTTTAACATCATTCAAATATTCGTGATATAATATAGCTGAGCGATTTTCAAATTCCAGTAACAAACACTTGTAAATCTCTAGGTCATTTGAGTCTAGGCTACAGACGTATTTCTTCCATACCCTATTCCTGTTGTTGCGAAGAGATTTTAAAGATTTTGAGGCTATATGGTACAGACTGAGAAACATAGCAAAAAATTCCATGTAAAAAAAAAAACTAATGGAATTATCAAGACTATTTTCATTTAAGTATTCTAAAATTACATTAAACTTACTATAAATTAAATAACTCAGCTTCAAAAAGTCAGCTTTCTTTAAATTTGAATTCATAAAGGTAATCAACTGAATTCGAATTTACTATATTTCCCTGTCGGATTTACAGGGTTGTCAATATTCGAAGCGCCCATCTGGCAACACTGTAACTTTCCGCAGTGATGCCAAATCGACTAATGACATACCACGTTTGAAGCGTCATTCCAAGCAAATGTTTACAATGGAACAGTACATGCCACGCGAACGCTCTAAAATTGTTGAAATTTACATTCAACAAAACAAGTCAATAGTGAAAACTCAACGTGCTTTCAAAAAAATAAATAAAGTGAAAAGTGCGCCTTCCAAGAAAACAATTTATCGTTTGTATGAAACTGAAAATCCACAAGAGATTCCAGACGTACCTCTTCACGATGCAAAAGTCACTGTTTGGTGCGGCGTTTGTGCTAAAATGCTCATTGGGCCGTTCTTTTTCGAAGATGATAATGGCCACAGAGTTACTGTCAATCAGGAGCGTTATCGCGATATGATAAACAATTTTTTCATGCCAATCGTTCGTCGAAAGCGTATCAGGCACTACTGGTTTCAACAAGACGGCGCGCCACCACACACAAGCCGCACAAGCCGCGCAAAAATAAAATGGGCGCTTCGAATATGGACAGCCCTGTATACCAAATACTCAATAGTGGAACATTGTTACTGTCTGTAGTTAAGTCCAGGTCAAGAAGTCTCTCAAGACTATTATAAATACAACTTACTTCTTGTAAGTCAGAACATATATTGTCAACATATATATGTTCTTGGCGTGTCTTCGAATTAGTTGCACAAAAATATGTATCAACGTCTGAAGAATGCCATTTTAAGCCAGGCAGATTGAAATCGCCCAACAATAAATAAATATTGTTTACGTCAAGTATATTTATAATATATTCTATGCAATCAGCAAGGTTTGCATAGACCTCTGCACTACTTTTTGGCGGAATATATGCATCAATAACATATACATTAGAACTACAATATATAACTTTAACGCATATGAGTTCGATATTAGCAGAGCAAGAAATATCAATAAAAAAACTTACAATAGAGTTCGTTACAGTTAATAGGACTCAACCACCGACAGCAGAAGTATTGTCAGCGTGCCTGTCCTTTCTATAAACTTGAAAACTATTATCAAACACTTCTAAGTCAGCAATGCTTCCATTCAGCCACGTTTCAGTTAACGCTTAATATCCTCAGAAAAGTTCTGAGTTGACAAAAATATGTCTCTCGTCTTTGAACGTAATCCCCTAACATTTTGATAGTAAAGGGATAGCCTATTTAGTTTTTTTAGGCCTGAAAGGCGGGTTAAGTCGTCTTTCGAGACTTATTTGTAGGCTTAAACTCAGCAACGAGAACATTATCGGCCCACAAATTAGAGTTAATGACAGTTGCAAACTCATCATCAGCAACTGAGAGAATGAAGGAGGCGTGGGAAGGTTTATTACCAGTCTTTTTGCATGAACAGAATGCATTTCGACTTAATAGATTATTTTGTTGGACAAACATCAATACATTTTCAATTGTTGTGTCGGGCTGATGACGTGAAATAAAAATATTTTTCCTTCTCGAC